>JAGFBZ010002129.1:1200000-1516749 GCA_018398805.1 Hirundichthys speculiger
GTTTGAAAAGGAGCGGACATGATGTACTGTAGAGAGAGTAGGGGCTGAGACAACCTTCCGAGAAAATAGAAAGGCCATACCGGCGGCGTCGCAGGATCCTAATGGGCGGCGGTTCTGCTGAGAGGCCCGGGCTGTACACGGCTAATTCAAGCTGACAGAGTAAGGGATAAAAATGGGTTTCTCCTCCACTGCCAACTAGAGGGCCAACCCTGTCCAATCTCTGTGATAGAGTGGGATATGCTTCCCTCCCCTTTCTGGGAGATGATGAAGCAGGAACGAGAGGGAGGTGCTTTATTGAAGGTGAAAAGTTGCAATGTTTTCTGAGTGGACAGCCTCAAGGGCAGCTGGCAAGAGATTAGAGGATGTTATTAGAAAGCAATGGGCTGTACCTTCCACTCATAATCCTCCTACGTGGAGGCGTGTGTGTGTGTGTCTGTGCTATCAATGACATTACATTCCCAGGACTGTGAAAAACAATCCTTCCTCCTGCACACAGGTAAATATTTGATTCATTTTTCTGACACTTAACAAGTTTTGCATCTCAAAACATCCACGAACCCGTGAGGGTTGCGTCACATTTCCGTTACACGTCCAATTTAAGCCTTAATGTGGTCGCATCAAGTCAAACTAAAATCTGAATTCTCCTGTTACATAATTGAACAGGTGCCGTCTTGGATGAGGAAGAAACCTTTGACATGTATGAGGAAAACTGTGGAAAGCTTCAGGCCTCTGTGTGAGCGTTTCCACCAGCTCTAACCATCAGGTTGAGTGACAAGTGAGAGTCATGCTGTCAACTTCGGTTCTGCAGCCCTGACTACTGACTCTTTCTTGCAGTGAATCCTGTAAACACATTTCATCACTTGTCAGTGATGTAATCTGTCTGCAATGATCACCATTTTGGAAGTCCCGTTGCTCTGTTGGTTGAAGGCGGGGCTCAGCTTGGAAAAATTTGCGATGCTAATCGCTGGATGGTAATTTTTGTTATTGTTACTCCAGCTGCTAAATGGCCGACAGCGCCGTGTTCAGTGTTGTCAGGCGCGTGCACGGCTGGACTACAGGTGGTGGTCAAACGCCTGTCCCTTTGCCCTCCAACCTGGCTGGTGTCATTTCTGCAGAACGATCGCTGAGCACCTGTTTCACCATCAAACGTAGTAGCCTTACGTTAAAAAGTTCCGATTTTGCGAGAGTTGTAATTTTACCAAATTAACAGCAAAGACATGTTATTCTACAAAAGTTGGGATTTTATTAAAAAAGAAATGGGGAAATTTTGGTCAAAGTAGCAATATTGTAAATTCCATGATTTTGCGACTTTGTCAAAAAGTCAAAATTTTGCTAAATTTGACAATTTATGATAAAAAATGTACCTTTTTGCGATTTCAGAGTCAGTATTTTACAACAAAAAGTTGTAAAATCTAGTAAAAAAAGTAATGATTTTAAGAAATATGTGATTTTATGACAGAATGACAGAATTTGTCTTTGTCTTAATTATGAGACAAAGTCACATGAAAAGTTGAACGAAATTTTGCAGTTTTAGGATATGATGTCAGAATTTTATGCTAAGAGTATGAATCTTTGTAAAAATAACAAGTAGTTTTATATTTTACAAAGGTTAGGTCTGAGAGCCAACTGGAACACATCCACCCCGAGTTAGCCATGTTAGCAGCCTTAGCTTATGCTAATTAATATTATTTTAAATTTATCTATTCTTATGAAATCGGTCCTGACATCCCAATTTTAAGTTTTTCTATCAAGACAACATCCAAAACGATTGCTGGCAGAGGTCTAATTGGACCACCCTCAGGCACCTATCCCCACCCCACCCACCCCCGATTGACTACTGGTTCCAGCAAAACCTTAATTCTAAGGATCTTCAATGATCCACCGTGGCTCCTGGCACCTTCAGTAAATTAGAATATTTTAATATTATGACATTTTTAAAGGACTTAGTCGGTACACAAATGTTGAAAAACGATGTTTTGTGTTAATGGGAACCAACATTGTAGGTCGGGCTCGCTCCAGCCGTGGAGTAGTTGGACCTGGATGGGCTACCAGTACTAGAGCCCATTGCTAAGGGCTGAGTGGAATCATTTGATAAATATTTATTTTAGGCTACCTAAGTTTTTTTTCATTTATCATTTTTGTTAACCAAGTTTTCACAACGCATAACTCCAAAAGATGATACTGGTGAATAAAACAAAAGCCAATACCAGGTTAAGATATGAAGGCCAGACACATCAGCCTGTTAGCACAACTACCAATACAACAAAATGTATTTAAATGTTTTTAATTCTGAATGACTGTGCTCTGTTGGGTCTGTATTGGCAGCTCAGATGCTACGCTTGGAAGTCATGACGGTGCTTGACAGCTATCCATTGGCTTCGGCAACCGTTAATTAAATGACCACATCTGAATTATACATAAATCTGTTGCTTTATATAATTATACTTGATGTGTTATGAAAATAAAAAAAATCAGTTGTAGTGGATGTGAAATCTTGCTATAAAGGTCTAAAACTGTTTCAGCTGAGAAACTGCAACCTTTCTTACTTCATTGAACTCATGAGTTTGATCGTTGTCCCTTGGTATCAGATGTGTTATTTGTAAGTTTCCAGATTCATTGCTCAGTTGTCAGGATGATGGAATAGTTTGGTTTTTTTGCTTCTACTGAAACAGCAGTGTTCCTGATGGCACCACAGCCCACTCAGGAGGCTAACACATGTTCAGAAATGCCTACAGTTTACCTCAACATTAAAAACTACTAAACATTAATAACTCAAAATGAACAATTGAGTCTTCTGGGAAGAATGTTGATAACATAAAAGTTTCTTTGTCCTGCAAAGTTGTAACTTTCTCTTGTGAACTTTCTCCTTCACCGTCAGGACACTTCCATAGGGGAACACAAAGTTCATTCTGGGATACTTTTTCAAGTCTTCACCGGAAGCATTTTGATAAGATGGGAAGAGCCAGAACACATCCGGGGATTTCAGCCGTACTTGGCTAGATGAAGACTCTTAGTACACATATGCAGATATGTAGATGTGGCTTCTGTCTGAGAGGCTTTCATGTAAACTACAATCAATGACTGCGTTAGATGTTTGAATGGGAGTCAATTAGCTGATCTCATGTTATATCATCTGAGGTCCTGTGAACTAGTCCTAAACAGCCTTGGATGTGAGAAATTAATTATTGAGAATAACAAGTGTCACAGTCAACCATGGCATCCTACCATGTAAGTTACAGGTCAGGTTGCGTCAATATGCTTCACTGCAGATTTTAGCTGGTGGGGTGGTGTGGGTCCACTTTCACAACACGTCCAGAGTATCAAAGAGCACCAACTATCTGTTCGCCTACATGTTTCTGCAGTGATTATTCCAGAAAAATGATAACAAGATCGACTGTCATTAACTGAAGCTTCAACTGAGGAGCTTTTAGATTTTTTTAGATCCGTCTCAGATGCTGTGTTTAGGGGAACATCCCTGCTTCTCAACAACGCTACTCTCAGTTAATATTTTTGAGTAGTCATTGCAGATCCATCACTGGTTGAATATTATGGTCTACAGCACTGATTCACATTTACAGCCATAAAAGCCTTCACAACTCAGCAGTCTAATAGATTCTGTACTTGAGCGTGTGGATACAGAACACAGAATTTGGTTTAAAGAAAAAGAAAAACGTTTTAATGTTCAGCTTTGTCTCTCATTGCCCACCTATGTTAGTCATTATTTTCTTCACGGGGATGCTTAAAACAGGTTTCTCAGAAGAGAGAAGGGGAGCCTCTCAGTTCTGAGTATGTATTCATTCAGCCACCTCTCTCCTTGGTTCAGATCCATCAAGCCTCTTCATGTCCCATCTACCCATCATTAACAGTCATGGGGAAAGGAAAGTAGAACCTCTTACAGTTCTGAGGCTTCAAGGACCGATGAATGTTTGTGTCATTGTGTCCAAAAACTCTGCACAAACAGTATATGAAACATCTTACTGCAGTTCAGATAATGAAATTACAGTATTGGTCAGAATATAGGACGATATTTTTATTCTAGAAATCATATTCTAAAAAATGGGGGTCGTCTTATAATCAAGGTCTAGACAAGTGGTTCTTAACCCGGGTTCAATCGAACCCGAAGGGTTTCGGTGAGTCAGTCTCAGGGGTTCGCACCTGAATCATATGATTCATGATGACACGCTCCACTTGGCCATCACTGGCTACAGGTGATCACGTTACTTTGCTTGGCCAATCTGTGCTGCAGGGAGTCAGTAGTCAACTTATGACTGTAATAAGTCTGGTATGTAATTCATGCAGTCCGTGGATTGTATTGGTTTTGTTTTTTGAGCACAGTGATGTTAATGCACGGTTCATTTTGTGCACCAGTAAGATATATTCCTATGTCTTGAATTTGAAAAAAAAAAAAAAATTCAATAATGAAGGGTTCGGTGAATGTGCATATGAAACTGTTTCAAGGTTACCTCCAACAAGGTTAAGAACCACTGGTCTAGACTTTTCTATTGTCATTACAGAGCCGCACCAAAGTAACCAGTGAGCGAATCGAGTGTCTCAGTGACCGCGAGGGAGCAAGATTTGAAAGTTTTGTTGCAGTCCAGAATTTAGTTTTTTACAGAGTGAATTATTAATGTTGTTCTTGAAACTGAATATAACTCGACTTTGATGGTTCTGCAGTTGTTGGCATCATTAATGCAGTTATTGAACTACATGGTTGTTGCTGATTCACTGAGTCATAGTCTCAGATTTTAAGAGAATAAAGTTTATTAAATAATACTATACCTTGATCTTAAATAACATGGAAACCTGACACGTACCTGTACCTTAAGTATGGTACCATACTTCCTAAAAAAGATTAAATCATTAAAATGTTTAACAATACAGCACAATATTATCTCTGTGTGAGTTTTTTTCTATAGTATTTGTACAATAAAAAGTTGTTTTATGAATGGCCTTATTGTCTTCATCATATTTTTATTTTCCTAAAATGATATTTGAAAAAAAGTGGTCGTCTTATAATCAGAGTTGTCCTCTATTGGGGCCATTATGGTTCCTTATTTTAGAAGCTGTTAGAGGAATAGTCCAGCAGTTTGGAATTGCTGTAAATCATTTGCTGTAAAACCCAGAGTTTGAAAAGAAAGCAAACACTGCTCTGGTCCCTGCTCTCATCTTTAATAACCCAGTTTGACAAAGCCCAAGTAACCTAGCTAGTTTAATTAGTCAATTAACCAGACTAAGTCACCAAATAAACCTTCTATTAACTGCAAAATACTGCGACTTGAACATTCAACTTGTGTAGAAATAAACCGTCAGGATGTAGTTCAGGCAGACAATCTCAGCAGGGTCATGGTTGCTACCAGCCCTCTGCATGGATCATGCCGGATCAAAAACAATGTGCCTATACATGTAAGCATTCATGCTTATTCATCTAAACCTGTGCGTAAATAAAAAACAAAATTGCAATCTGAAAAAAAAATCATTTAATTCTGATGTAAGTAAAATTGTATACAAAAAACATTACATTTACATTTTGCCTTTTATTTTGTTTGAGAGAATACGATTGAAATAATTACACCCTTTAAAATATTATAAATACGAAGTACAATTTTACAGTTGTGGGTTCTTTATTATGAATATGAAGATGAAAAATGCATCACAGCGTCACCGGCATCATCTATGGAACAGAGGGTGTCTCAGCAGGATGCAGGATGCAGGATGCATTACAGTGAAAAAAAAAAACTTCTGCTGAGTTCTTCTCCAGACATGATGGCAGCAACCGGTCCCATTCACTGCAACAAAGACATTCAATTTCTGCAGGTGATGGGACGGTGAAACTCCACACGCAAGTTTTCTTGCGATGTGTAAAATCTGAATCCTCTCAGACTTGAACTGGATTATCTTTTAGGTAGTAGAGAATATAAATCTCTGTTGGTGACTTGTGAAACCTTGACTCTGGGAAAAATATGCTGGGAAAAAGGTGACAGCGGTGACATCCATTAACCGTTAGAAACCGTGATAGAAACCATTAGAAATGGAGTCAGTGGACCAACTTTAGGGAAACTTCAGCATCATGGTGAAAATGTGAAGAAGTAGAGTACATCAACACAAGACCTGGGGTACCCACGACTGGTTGGGCTGTGACCGAGTCTGAGGACATGGATGATCAGAGAGACTCACTGAGGGACAAACTGGAGAAAAAGAATCTCTTTATCGATCAAGAAAGGCACTTTAGAGCTGCAGCAGAAAATTATTTCTGTATGTATCTGGAAAAGATTTACAGGTAGAAATTATTTTGGAAGCTCAACGCCAGATGACTCTAGCCTATGAAAAGGAGCTTAACCAGTGCACAGGCGATATTGAGGAACTGCGTCAGTTCCTTGAAACACCTGAAGACACTGAGGTTAAGTCCAAGTATACAGAGGCCCAAAAGTTGGCTCTTGATGAAATAGAAAAGTTAAAAAACCAGCTAGAAGAAGAGACCGCCGCGAATCTTGAACTGACCTCTGAAATGCGAGCAAAGGAAGGATTGGCAAAAGGTCTAAAGTTGGAGTTTGCAGAGCTCACAGCGTAACTAAAGTCTGATTCGATAAGTGTCAAGATAACTGAATCCGCTGCAATAGAAAAAGTTCCAGAACTGATCAGTGTCTCCACACAAACTGAGAATTTGGCTTCTGAAAAAGTCTCTGAACATCAGGAACTCTCTAATCTCCATGTTGACGAAATCCCTAAATCAAAGAATTTGATTCCAAGCAGAAACCATGTGGCCCCAGAAAACCTGACCCCTGAGCTGGTGGGGACCAGTGAAAGAGAAGTAATCTCTGAACCAGTCAAAATGTCTGAACAATTAACAGAGATAGTATCATCACTGGAATCTCCACACAGAATTGACAAGACTTTAGAACTCAGTGCAAATAATAACCAACATGAGGTTAATGAACACTTGGTTGAAAAAGTTGAAATGTCAAACCCAGGTGAGGTCTCTCCGCTGATACCAATCAGCAAAACAGAACTGGCTTCCAAACAAGACGGGGTTTCTAAACAAAAACCAAAGAAACCTAGACGGAGAAGGAAGATGCCAGCTCTCAATGATAATAATAACCAGTTGGAAGTCATTGAAGAACTTCCTCAACCGCAGGATGATTTGGGTGAACAAACTGAACTCCCACAACCAGAAAAGGTTGTTGATTCAGATGCAAACTCCAAAAAGTCAGAAAAACCTTCTCTATTGAGACGACTAAAAAAATTCTTTACTCCAGCATGTCTGCGTCAAAACAAACATAAGAAACAAATCCAAGACCAAGACTGAGAGCAAGAACAGAACACACAGGTCTAAAGGGGATCACAGAGGTTTTTATTCACATATAGCAACGCTTCAAAGTTTGGGTTTTTCTCCGGGCGTTCCGGTTTCTTCCCACAATCTTTAAAAAAAAATGTATATACAATTTGATAACTAATTAAAACACTTGAACAATTCGATCAGCCTGTATATATTTGATAAATCAGATCAATCTAAATAAACGGTGAATTTAAAAAAATAATTCAAATCTGTATTTTTTTGTTTACAGTCTCTGTATATTCAGTATGTCCAACATTTTGACTACTTCTTCAGATTTCCTTTTTTTGTGTGGGTGTGTGTGTGTGTGAATCTTCTCAGGATGCGATGGTTTCCACCCACAAACAAGAAGAATTGAAGTAAATAATCAATAAAACTTTCATTTCGGCTGCTCCCTGTTCAGGGTCGCCACAGTGGAGTGATCCAGATGAGAAGTTTTATACTGGACACCAGGACAACGGCCCTCCAGGACATAATACATGAATGTGTACATCAGCCATTCCCAAACTTCCAGAATACCAAGGCCCAACTTGAAATGTGAAAAATCTCCGCGGCCCACCGAAACCTTTAACATTCAGCACTAGAAGCTATGTTCTGACATTAATGTAAGGGGTCAACAAATAAGATGACACTTGTCATATTAAGTTAAGATGACGGTAGAATAACTCTTAACTGGTTTGTTTTTTTACTCTTTTTAAAAATGAAATCAGTTTTTCTTTTTCACATTTCTGACAACTCCTGAAAATTTCATCAAAATCCATCCATAACTTTTTGAGTTATCTTGAACACACAGACAGACGGAGAGATAAATGCCAGCAACAACATAACCTCCTTGGCGGAGCTAATAATTAGCTTGTAGCAACTGGTTCACTGGGTTTTGGTGGGGTCAGTTCCTGCCACCATGGCGTCCCCTATTGATCTTAAAACTGGCTTCATGAACCTGTGGAGCGTTTGTACAGCTCTATGAGTTTTGATACACGTATTCATGTCCATTCCAGCCTGAATCCACAACTGAGGGGGTAAAACTTAAGCTAAAGTCCGTTGGAGTCCTGAACGAGCATCGGTACACGACAAAACCACTGTTCATTAGATTAGATGAGATTCAACTTTATTGTTATTACACATGTTCCAGTACAAGGCAACAAAACAGATTCAGCGCCTATCCAGAGGTCCATTCGCAGTAATGAATAATATTTATATCTGTACAGGGTAGATATTATATGGTTTATTAAATGGAATAAAACTCTTGAGGTTTACAGCACTGATAAACATTTAAATGTACTTTTCAGCCTGTTTTGTTCAGTAATAGCTAATACATCTTTCTGTTATTTTCTTTTCATGACTTACCTTAAGCATGCGCTATAACATGTGAGCGTTTTGCAGATTTCACACATTTACATATCAAAGTCATCTGCGTGAGCTGTGAGTACTGGCAGCCCGTCCAGAACAGCTTGTCTGGTGTGCTGCTCATAAACATTTAACCAGTTTTCCATTTTTTTCTTCTCACCTCATGACACTGACATTGGCAACGTTTCAGAAAGCAATAAAAACAACAACAGCAGAAAAAAAAAAAAAAACACAGCTGATGATCTCTCCTCATCTATATTACAGCACAAATGTGTCGACATGGTGATAATTATAAAAAATTTAACCGCGGGACCGCGCGGGGAGTGGCTCGCCATCATAAATGATCGCTTTATTACCATTTTAAAGTATTCATGTTGCACAGTTGATGTGCTCAGAATGTTTCACGACAGAAGCTGTGATACACGGTGTGACTTATCTGAGTAATAAAAACCCAACAAAAAGAAGAAGAAATGGGGGGATAATTCCTCAGAGCCGGTGCAGCCAGGATACTGCTGCTTTGCACCCGTAGAGCTCGTCATTCTGCATGTCGAAGCATAACTTATTCAGTTTTGCAGAAATCCTTGAGCTTTTATTCTGCATTTCTCTACTCTGATGTGTTGAGGGAGTGAGCTGCAAAGGCTGTTTCAGTCTCACAATGTCTTCAGAGATGGAGGAATAAACCAGAGGAATAAGAGGCCCCTTCGGCTCTTGAATGGAATTTATCCAGGTCATTTTAACTAGAAGTGCCCATTTCTCCAAAGTTTGATGAGGGCTGCATCTCATTTGTGCATTTACCTTGAAAAAAAAAGATCTCAAATTATCCTTGAAATTCAATAAAAGGCACAAAAGAACGTGCGTTTGTTGTTGAATCTAAGAACACATTCATAACTGTCTGCTGTTATCTGCTGCTTCTCTGTCTTATTATTCATGAAGGTGGCTCAAAGCAGACAGGGGAAAATAAAGAAATAAAAGGCTCATCTGACTTGTTTCAGAGGAGGATCCATTATTTGATATATATTTTAACATTTTTTTTCACATAATTTCCAATCATTTTGTTATTTTTACAAACAAATGCTCCAACAGTGTTCTCTTCACAGATATTCAAATGAGGAAGCCATCAAATGGTGTCTGTAATTTTCCGCAGAGAGCTGAAGGAAAGGAAGTAAAGGAAGCTGCCGGTTCTCTCTTCTCGCTTTTGAAGCTTCAAGAAGGAGGACGTTACGCTTCCTGCGCGTTAGAGGGTGCACAGCGGTGCACTTTAAGGCAGCACACTACATGCATAACCATTAGGAGAAAAGATATTCTGGGCTTTTACTGCTTCTTGCATACACGCTGCTGGTTAAATGAACATTAGTTTAGATTTTATCTAATGGACCTGCACAAAATAGCCCACACAGAGAATGATCAGATTTCCTCTTATCTGAGATTGAGTCCGCAGTCTCATTTTTTCAGTCATTACCCACAATTCCTGACCATGAACAAAGACTGACCAGTAAAAGGAGAGCCTTTTGGTCCAGTTCTGTCTTCACTCATGACTGTCTATCTCCAATCTCTCCTCACACATTAACAAAAACCCAGAATGCTTAAACTCCGCTAGAGGCAGTTCCTCACTCCCGACCCAGAGAGGTTGATCCACCCTCTACCTCCCGAGAACCGTGGAACCGCTTCTGTGTGAGCTGAAGTTGGTGGCTTGGTGCAACCAACAGGACCATGTCATCTGCAAAAAGCCAGAGATTAAATATCAGCGTCACCAAACCGTCGATTCCGTGTCCCATGTCTGCGCAAAGAAAATTCTGTCCACAGGCATTATGACTTGAATTGGTGAGAAACAAGAACTCTAACTCCCATGTGAAGGAAATCTGATTTGCCGCCAGCAATGTGGACCAAACTGTAGATAGAAAGATGTTAGATAAAAACTCGAATAACTAGAAAAGTACATGTACTCACCTGCTTTTCAGGCAACCTCTGGATTTTAAATGAATCCAGTCTGGAAGTGCCAACACATGCAGTTCTTCAGACGACCATTAGCATCCAGTTTCCTCAGACTTTCCTCTTCTTCTTTCAGCTTTTCCCTTCAGGGTGTTGCCACAGCGGATCATCCGTTTCCTTCTTACCTTGTCTACGGCATCGTCATCTGTCACACCAACTAATTGCATTTCCTCTTTCCTCTTAGTTCTTTGACAACAGTAGCAGACTGTCCGCTGACATGTTAGTTAGCAGTTTCATCAAGTGGGCCTCAGGCTTAGCAACACCAGGGTGGAAATAATTGTTTGTGTTGAGAGAACACTGGTTTGTGGCCCCAAATATCCAACTTCACAGCAGAAATAAACGTATGTACAGGCTGATACAAACACTATCAAACTGCTTGGTGTCATC
Source organism: Hirundichthys speculiger (assembly GCA_018398805.1). NCBI lineage: Eukaryota > Metazoa > Chordata > Actinopteri > Beloniformes > Exocoetidae > Hirundichthys > Hirundichthys speculiger. The sequence goes on from JAGFBZ010002129.1 coordinate 1,211,054, forward strand.
ACTTTTAGCTAGTTAGCACTTCCTGCTTAGATCACGATGTGATTGACTTAGTCTGTCTTAAAACATGAACCAAGGAGTCTAATGCCTCACAGGTTAGACAGCTGCTCAGATATTTAGCACTAAGGGGCATGGATGAACAGAATAAAAGTAAGATCTCACAAGTGGGCTTCAAAAACCTCTAGGTGATGTCAAAGAAGGGTCAGTGCACTTCCTCTACATTATATAGTGCCTTTGTTGGTTTTCCAGGCGCTTCAGCTCTCTCCTACAGTCCGAAAACATGCAGCCTTGACTGCAAAACAGTCATTGTTATAGCTCTTGTTTGTTTCTCTCTGACGGACAAGTGACCTGTCCAGGGTCCGCTCTTCATCTCACTGTTTGACAGGTGAGCTCCAACAACAACTGGGTTTGGAATATGAATGAATGAAGTTGGCTGGACAAAATACCTGCCGTTCTACAGACATCTCCTGTGGTCTGACTGAACTAAAACTGAACTGTTTGACCATAATGACCTTCGCTACATTTGGAGGAAAAAGGGGGGAAGCTTGGAGTCCTGAGAGCACCATCCCAACTGTGAAGTACGAGGATGGCAGCATCATGCTGTGGGGACCGATGGGTCCAAATGGACAATGACCCTCAGCATACCACCGCATTAGTTACAAAGTGGATTAAGGACAAAGTCAGTGTTTTGGAGTTAGTTCTGTCAGGAGGAACGGACCAAAACTCCAGCAAACTATTGTGAGAAGCTGGTGGAAGGAAACCCAAAAACGTTTGACCCAAGTCATACAGTTCAAGTTCAAGTTCAAATTGACTTTATTAATACCTGTAGGTAGATTTGTTTTGCAATAGGAGAAGGCATCTCACACACAACCTTTACCGTCATTAATTTAACACAGGACAAAAACAATGAACAGGTTTTACGACAGCACAAGACAAACATGGCAGGTACTCGCAATGCTCACTGAACAGGATAAAAGTAGATGTTGCCCACAAGGCCAAGAACAGTAAAAGAGAGGTAAAAACCAAGGTCAGGGTTTCTAATAAATAGAAATAAATAAATTAAAAGCAGGATAGACCTCATCTACAGCTTCTAAGATTTGTTTAAAAGAGAGACAGCAGCAGGGACGAAGCTGTTCCTGTAGCGTGTGGTGCTAGTTCTCAAGACTATAAATCTGCGTCCTGATAGCTGTAGCTGGAACTCACTCGCTAAGGGATGGGAGGCATCATTGGGAATGGAGCTGACCATTTAATGATCTATTTGAGTGAGCTCCTTTCTTTTAGGGGCAGGTTTCCGAACCATGATGCTAGTGAAAAAGTTAAAACAAAGACGGTGATACTAAATACTGAGGAGCTCTGAGTTTGACGAGAGTAATAACATATTATCTAAAAGGTTCTCTCATTATTCTGGCATTTAGCAAATAGAAATACAGTGATCCCTTATGTTTCGCTGTTAATGGGGACCAGTGCCCCCCCGCAAAAATCAAAATCCACAAACGGGAGCCAGAGCCCCTGGAGCCTAAATAATGTATTTAAAATATGTTTAAAAACCATAAAAAAGTAGCGAGACACTGCAGCAAAACAAGACAAAGGCTCAACTGTGGTCTTTCTGTTACCTTCACAGCCTCTGGTCTCTGAACCGTAGTAAACAAACCGCTGGTATTGTGCTATTTCTGGCTCGTAATTAGTGGCTAACACGCTAACAACAACAAAAGAAAAAGTCCAGTTTTCTCTGCATGAAACGGGCACTTTATTCTGGCACTGCAGGAACTTGTAACATCACACAGGTTGTATTGTTGGGCTCCTGTCGGTTAACAGAGAATGTAAATCTATACATGCTGGGCTGCTGTTTATGCTCACTCCACTTTTCATCTAACCCCGTTTTTGTTTTGCTGTCCCACGACACACACACTACATTACCCATAAGGCCAAGTTCTTAAAGGGGCCAGGCTGGCTCACAACATTTCTTCGCAGTGAGAGAACGCGCACAACATCCTGTGATGTTTCCGTGATTTTTTTCTTGATATTTTTATTATATTATATATTGAAAAATTCGCGAATAACTAAAACTGCAGAACTTAAAGCGCAAATTGGCAAGGGATCACTGTAATGCTGGTAATCCTAACTGACCTAAAACAGGAAAAGTTTAGTCTGATCTAATGTCAGACAGTGAGGAAAAAAAAGGTTTTGTCTTTTTATACAGTGAATGTAAACGTCTGGTTTCAACTGCATGGTCTCTGCACCCCTCTGCACTCCTTAGGCCATGGATGGAAAAACAGCAAAAAGAGGAGTTTTGCAACTACATCAGACGTTACGTCGGTTCCCATAGAAACATATGGACTGACGATGTGTATCACACGTGCGCAGAAGCAAGAGGAGAGGAGGCATAAACCGTCTCCATTTATCAGCCGTTCGTCTGCGGACATATAGATCCTGAAACACTGAGATGACTTTGCATTCCTTCCCAGCCTTCTGCAGATCATTTACTGCTGATCGAACGTCCTCAGAGATCTCCTTGTAATGAAGCAAGGTTCACATCAGTAAATACTTCTTATGATCATCAATCATCAAATGTTCGAGCGACTTTCATTCATCAAAGTAGCACTAAATCACACCTCCAAACTCATTTCATTAACTGGACTCCAGCTGCGCGAGCGACTGACTCCAATTAGCTTATGTTATTAATAATTACTAATGGGTCTGTGGGCTCACCTTCTTTTCCCAACCAGCACTGTGAATGTTTAATGGGTGTGGTTTCTTTCTTTTTTTAATCGTTTTGACTTTGATGAAGATGATGGAGCAGATGAATGCAGAAAACCAATTCATACATACTTTTGTCTGTCGTTCCACATCTTCACCTCCTTAGATGCTCTTTTTTTTTAATGAGCGATGGCTTATTTTATTAGAGTGACAGCGTCTCGAGCTACACGTGTAGTTCAGTCTGAACTCAATGCAGTGTGACAAAAGCAACTTTAATTTATAAGCCTGCAGTGTCAATAAAAGCTGCTGGAGCCTTGTTATAAACGCAGCCTCCATTTTGGCACACATCACTACCTCAGATGTTAAATTGGCCATCTTGGTGAACGGGGAACTGCTCTTTATCCCTCAAACAGCATCTTTAAAAATGACAACGCTTTAAAAAAAACAAGATCACATTTTAGGGAACACGAGCACACAAAAGGGATGCTAATCTCGAGATTACTCCCCTGACTAAATCGAGAGGAAATCAACAAAGTGTTGGAATATGCAATACTGATGAAAGACGAGATGTGAAACCTATGCGTTATGTTGGTTTAACTCTGCTGCCTTTTTGATGCTTTTAACATTAAAAATGAATCAATCAAGATGCTATTCAAACAACCGCTGCGCCTCAGATCTTCTGCGTAATTTGGAGGTTATCTGTCCTGCGTGAGTTTTAACTTTACGATCTCTCGGAAACCACCAGGAGGGCAAAGTGAGGAGGCTCGCCAATTTGGAGGATCGCACGGTGCCAAGGAATGTATGATTAGATTGTGATGACAGTGCTTTTTAATGAATCCACTCGGAGGCAATGTGCTCTTCATTTACCGGCCTCTGGTTTCTGCGCACAGTCGAGTGATTCAGTTTTATTACAGCTGGATGATCTCACCAGCAGGACATACAATATATAGTAAATGAAGTGCACGCGAACATGAATCTTCCACCTCTGGCAGTCATTACCCCCCCCCCCGTGAGTCGTTTCACCTACCCCGCCTTGGCAGCGTGCCTCCCCCTGGCAATCACTGCTCATTTTACTGACTCGTCGACACCCCCTCGCATCGATCCGCCGCGCCCCGGACATCCCGCATGCAGACGGCGATGCTTTCGCATCCCCTCTGGAGTACAGATTACCTTTATGGACCCGTGAGGGAAGAGAGAAGGAAATCAGGGGAGAATGAGCGGGCAGCGTGAGGCCACCGGCTCCTAGCTAGACGGACCAAACGTTAATGGGTTGTAGTGGGTCGGGTGGGTGGGCGGTTCAGAGCAATAGATGGCGAAGCCTGATTCGGCACACCAGGGCATGGAGGCGGCTTTCAGCAGAATCAAACGGATCCAGCTGAACCAGTTTTTTTAATTTACGGAAAAAGGATGAGGATCTAGAGGGTGGAATAGCAATCAGACCTTAAGTTTAGTGGGTGTTAATTGCTGCTCGATCATTTGATTAATTGGCAATTTGCCGCACCGAGGGCAACATCATCAACCACAGCAGGCCCATCAGCGGAACATAAAAGGCCTCGGCTTCTGGAGGAACTTAACAGCCCTTAAACTAAAAGTGCGGTCATGTGTGCCGCCTTTTGTGACCAATTGCTCTGGGCGTGCACTCCAAACATGGCCTGATTAAAACAGGAAGCAAAATAATCCCATTCAGCAACGCCCAGCGTTTGTGCTTTTCTGCAGGTACGAAGCAGGAGTTTGACTCCGTGTTCCATTAACGAGCAAACGTGGCGGCGCTTACAAGCTGCTTTTTTTTTTTTCCTTTTAGAACATTTATTAGAACTTTGACAGGAAGCCCAGCACAGTCTGGAATCAACATCCATACAGCCATCTCAGATTATATACACAAATCCACCACATCCTTAGGAAGCCTTCCAACCCTGGTCGTTTCTCTTTTCCAAATAAAACTTTACAGAAGACCATCCTTGGAAGTAAATATCCCTCTGGAGTTGTAAACTTGCCCTTATCCTTTCCATGCAGCTCACGTTTTTCAGTCTTTGAGTTCGTTTTTCCAAGGTAGGTGGCTGAGGTTTGAGCCAGTTTCTGGTAATGATACACCCCCTCCCCCCCCATCCTCTGTGGAGATACGTTATTTAGAATCAACTGTTAAATTACGCTGCTTTTTCAATAACATATTTCAAGGTTTGTGTGGCTTTAACACTCAAGGAGCAGTTTGAAATGTTGATGATGCGGTGTAATATCACAGCTTTTAGATTAAATGACTTGCGTTACTGAATAACAGCTGTTTAAGCTCTTCTCCGGTCTTTATGGCTCACATTTAGCAGCAACGTTTGAAGTAGTTGTTCTGGGTGAGTTTATCAGTTTCTCACAATGCTGTGGAGACATTTTTGCCCGTTCTTCTATACAAACATAAACATTGTTTTAATTACCTCCGCCAAGGAGGTCATGTTTTTGCCGGCGTTTATCCATTTGTCTGCTTGTCTATGTACAAGATAACTCAAAAGGTCATGGATGGATTTTGATGAAATTTTCAGGAGTTGTCAGAAATGTGAAAAGGAAGAACTGATTTCATTTTGGGTGTGATCCAGAAGAAATCCTGGATTCTGGATCACTTTCAAATGTTCGATAACATTGCGGTCAATGGGGCCGAAAATTTTGTTTCTTAATATCTCCAATAATTATTGCCCAAAACTCATGAAATTTGACTCAGGGATTGACAATGGGAACATCTATCAAATTTCGAAGGCTGATCCAGATCTGATCCAGAAGGCAGATTTTATCGCAATCTGTAAATCACTATATGGGGGAACTGTTGTGCTTTGCGGAGGTCTGCGCTCTCGAAGTCCTTTTTGTAATATTAAAAACTGCATTTTGGGACCTTTGTATAATGTTGGTTCATCAGTCCATGACTTATACTCTAGATTCTTGTCTGTTGAAGGACACAGTGGACTTTTCTAGTTTATTCTGGTTTCTTTTGTACTGTGGATCATTGTCCTGTGACAATGACCGACCTCCAAGCTGAAGAGATGACCTCCACATTTGCCTCCAGAAAAGCCTAGAGACAAATGTGGAGGTCACGTACAGTTGAGTGACTGCTTGGTGCCCGGGTCAAAACACTTTTTCATCAAGCTTGTTGGTGACCATTGAGGTCAAACAACACAATGGGACATTGTTCCAGTTTGTTTAGATGCCATTTTATGAACCTCAGTTATGTTCTTTTCAGACAAAAGAAGCTTTCTTCAGGCAACTTTTTTAAACAAACTATACTTTTTCAGTCTCTTAATTGTGCTTTTAATTATGAACTTGAACGCTTCAGTGAGGTCTACAGACCCCAAGAGGTCTTCCTTGGGTCTTTTTGTATTTCCCTGAGCATTGTGCGGTTTGAAATTAGGGTACGTTTACTGGGACATCCACTCCTGGGAAGCTTGCCAACTGTCTTGAGTTCTTCCCAGTTGTGAATAATCATTCTCGCTGCACAATGTCGAATCCTCAACTGTTCGGAAACAGTTTTATGACTCTTCCCAGATTGATGGACAACAACAGTAGCTTTTCTAAGATTATTGCTGATGGCTTCCCCTCCTGGCATTGTGTTAACCCACCTGAATTCTCCTGGCCAGCAAACTGCCAAAAACAACTGTTTTTATAGGTCTGCACAGCAGCAGATGATCAATACGTCAAGGACTAATGATTAGAAACTCACTCTTCTAAATTCTGTGGAAGCAGTAAGAGGGCAGTTAGTATTTTAAATATTTACTTATTTTCTTTTTGGCTTAATTTTGTTAAATAAATCATGAAAAATCTGAAACTGTTTTCGCCTTATACAGGTCCCTCTAGATTCAGATGATTTTTTATTTAGTTATGCTTTTACACAAAAAAGACCCATTAAAAGAAGTACTACACTTAGTACGTGACTGTATAAAGTGCACACCAATTACCGTTTTAGATCGTTTTAAACATATAATACTTACAAATATATGTCCCATCAAACATTATCAGCCCATTATGGCTAAACATGCCTAACACTTTTTTGTTTAAAAGAGAAATCTTCCATTTCCACAGTTCAGCAGGACTCAAACCCTTCCTCTGATCCGATGACCCAAAATCTAAACTATGATGGAACAGAAACACCAGGCTCTGCTAATCACTTGCTTTATACCTAACCTGCTGTGAAACACGGTGGTGGCTGCATCCTGCTATGGTGATGTTACCTTAGAATAGAGTAAAGATTTAACTTTCAGCTCAGAAACGACTCAAAGGATGGCGTTATGAGATCCAGATGCTGCAGACTGGCAGGCAGATGTGGCAAACGAAATTCTCAAAAGTCACTTTTGACAAAAGCGGTTCCACCGCAGGATATCTGGAGCAAAACAAAAAACAAAAAACAACAACAAAAAAAAAAGTTAAAACAGAAAAAAAAACTCAGCACAGGAGCACTACAGGGTGGTAAAACTGATGGACAAGACAGAATGATCAAGAGAAATGAGAGCAGCAGTTATCAAACCGGAACTTAACACACAAGGAACCCGACTTTTACGGGAAAACAAGATTAAACAGAAGACTTCAGAGAAAAACTGAACAAAGAGAAGAGATTTCAGCATGAAAACACTGGAATGACCTTGAAGTCCAGTCTCTGATTGGTTTTTAGTGGTTCAGCCAAAGTTTAGACAGAAACCCAACAGAAAACCCATGAGAGGCTTGAATGTGGCATTTCCTACCCTCTCTGATGCAGCTTGAACACATCTGTCAGGAAGAATTTCATCAAAGTACCAAGTTCCAGTTTCACAAAGCTTTACTCTCAGTTACTTACCAGTCAGAATAATTGCATCAAACCTGTTGCATAACTGGAGTTTTGGACGGGATTAGCTTTAAAGCTAAAGACAGAAGAAGTTTTAATTGCATGTTATTTGCTTAAACACAATGTATTTGTCAGATCACATGACAAATGAATGCAGAAAACCAGATCAATCACATATCTTCCAACTTTTCCTGGTTCTCCTGGTTGGGTTTTGCACATTCTCTATTTATTTTTTAAATCAGATGCACATAACCTTCCCCCTTTATCTGGACTTGGGACCATCATGAGTGGCTTTGATCATGGGCAGGTGACCCTCTGGTTTGGGGGGCAACCAACTCTACCCACTAATCCACAGCCACCTTTGTTCATTCAAACTATTTAATACATACGGTTCATTGCATTTCTAAACATATAGAGCGTTAATTTGAAGGCAACAACAGGACATATCCACTTCAGAGTGTGGGGGGTTGTTGAGTCTGGGGGTCAACAGAGACTCTTTCCTCCAGGACTTGCTGACATGCGCCGATGGTACTGTCATGCCTATTCATTACAGGAAATGAGCTCAAATTTGGGGCGCACAAGTTCCCGTTCCATTAATGAAATCCATGACATTTTCCAAGTTCATCCAGTCTTTTTCTTTAGCCCGTCCCTCCCAATTACCCTCCATAAAAACTGCTGCACTGCAAAGAGGAATACTGACAATTCACTGGGGGGTTTAATACGTTTGCATAAATCTGCCGCTGTCACTCCACGGCGGCAACAAGCACGACTTAACACAAAAAAGCAGATTCTAGCAGGTAATAAACACATCACTGCTCTGACTGATTATTGAGACAGTTGAATTCCACAGACACTTGAAAAATAATGAGCTGCTTCAAATGCAGGCGCCAGAATCACTGAGCTGCGCATAAAAATATGTATTCAAGAAAACCCTTGAGAAGCTCGGATAATATTTGTTTTAAATGTCTCCTTTTTTTTTTTCGCGTGCTTTTGCCTTCTCGTTTTGAAGGAAAATATCAGTTTTCGCTGATAAAAAAAAAAAGCTCAGTCTCTGGCCAAAGCCTTGACTTACCACAACAGATGAGGTCACATGCTTCCCGCTGGAGTCTAATGGCAGCTACTGATGTGTTTAATAAGTTTTTCCCTCTCTGCTGGACGTCAACGGAGAGCGTGGTTCTGGGTGCCGTTGGAGGAGACGCAGAGAGACGGAGAGACGGACAGAACCAGACTGAGGGAGAGAAAGAGGCAGAGATCCCAAGAGTTCAGTCATACTAATCCCTTTGGCCGAGAGCTGCGAGTCAATTATTCTTCATTTGTCTTTTATCCTGGCACTGCTGTCTGGGAACGGAGCTCCTCCGAGGTCGGTCAGGCACTTATTGATGCCGTCCAGCCTGAAGGGTTCGCGCCATCCTAAAGACGTGACCAGAGACTGGAAGGGTCTGCGGGTGGGATTGGATCAGGAACGGGCCTTGATCAGTGAGCGGACTCAGCTTTCAGATGTAGGAATTCGCAAGAGATGGATGTGCATCTTTAAAAAATAAAATGGAGCAAAGGTTGCTTGGCAGTGCTGCAGTTTTGATAAGGTTGGGATTTCAGGCAGAGAGACAGTTATATAACTGGAAACAGCTGCTCCTGCTGAACTGTTTACAAGTGCACATGCCGTTTATAAAAACTCTATTAAGGAACAACTGAGAGAAAGTTTGATTTCAAATGGGACATATTATGCCCTTTCTTCAAAAGTTGACACGATTTCCTGAGGTATTAATGAAATATCTGTGACGTGTTTTGGCCACAATAACAGATGGAAAGAGAGACGACAAAAGCTCCGAATTGAACCATGCTTTTTCAGCTCTTTTCAACAATGCTAGTTTAAGAGGATGAAGTCGGCCACTCCCTCTCTGTGGGCCCGTTTTGACATTTGTCATACAGTCTAAAGTGGACACTATCCACCCTAGAAGTTCACCATATGTACCATTATGTGAAGTTGGGACAATCTGGATTTGTGGGAATATATATATATATATGAACATGTTTGTATATGATTATGAGTCAGATTCGTTTTCAGTGAGAGTTGGGGTGAATTCCAATTCCTCCCTTAACCCTCAATCTCAACCCTCAATCTCAAAAATGCGCACTCCCGTGAAGTGCAAGTGCTGTCCTGATTCATAGAAAATCAAGTTGAGGTACAAGTTTGAGGGCTGTATCGCCCTCAATATTGAGATTCTCCGCCACCACCCTTGGAAGTAAGGGCTACCCAGAAGGCATTGCGTATTTTCGTCAATATGTCTTCGAAAAAGGATGGCGCGCGGAAAAAGTGAGCTACAACTTTACATATTTTCGTAGTTAATAAAGATATAAATGTTACGAAACTATCTTATTGTCTTCGTTACATATATTTATATTATCTTATTCTTCTTCTACGTCTTCTTCTCTTTCTTCTTCGTCATTGTCGTTTTCTTGACAGACTGGACATAGCTTTGGCGTAAGGCCGCCCCCCACAGTCTGAAGACGTAACTGCACTCAAGGGGTGTCCCATTTCTAAGTCACAAGGTAGCCCTTACACTTACTTTTGAGGGCCAAGATTGAGGGTTAAGGGCGAGGGTTGAGATTGAGGGTTAAAGGTGGGGTAGGTGTTCTTTGAAAAAACGGTTCCAACCAACGGTTTGAAAATATACACTCCCTCCCTCCTCCCAAAGGCTCCGCCTCCTCCTCTTCAGCTCGAAACCACGCCTTCACATGATTCACGACTACATGAACTGCAGGGAGGGAGGGAGGGGTGGGTGGGAGTGCATTGATATTTGATGGACGTATTAGGCAGCCAATGAAAGTAATGATGATCACTATTTTGGTCAGAGTTTTTCTCTGATTATACCCTCTAGACCGGACCAAAATGTTTCGTTTTTTTTTGCAAACATTTTATTTCAGTGGGTGCAATGGGAATGTGAAAAGGTTTTCAGGCAATATTGTAAAAAGTGCTGCAAAAAAAGAACACCTACCCCACCTTTAAGGGAGGAATTGGAATTGGCCCTTGGACTCCGTCGGTGTTGACCTTTGTAACCGATTCTGCTCACAACATTTATGGACAGAATTTCTAGGCGCAGCCAAGGAGCGGAGGGGTTCCAGTTCGGTGGTATCAGGATCTCGTCTCTTCTATTTGTGGATGACGTGGTCCTGTTGGTAACATCATGTGGAGATCTTCAGCTCTCACTGGAGCGGTTCGCAGCCGAGTGTGAAGTGGCAGGGATAGAATCAGCACCTCCAAATCTGAGACCACGGTTCTCATTCGGAAAAGGGTTGAATGCCTTCTCCAGGTTGGGAGTTAGGTTCTGCATCAAAAGCAGGAGTTTAAGTATCTCGGGGTCTTGATCACGAGTGATGGGAGAAGGGAGCAGGAGATCGACAGATGGATTGGTGCAGTGTCTGATGTGGTGTGGACTCTGTACCAGTCTGTTTTGGTGAAGAGAGAGCTGAGCCAAAAGGTAAGACTCTGTTTACTGGCCGATCTTTGGTTCAACCCTCACCTATTGTCATGAACTGTGGGTAGTGACCAAAAGAATGAGATCGCGGATACAAGCGGCTGAAATGAGTTTTCTCTGCAGGGTGGCTGCACTCTCCCTTAGAGATAGGGTGAGAAGTTCAGTCATTTGGGAGAGTCAGAGTAGAGCCGCTGCTCTTTCACATCGAGAGGAGCCAGTTGAGGTGATTCAGGCATCTGGTTAGGATGTCCCCTGGACGCCTCCCTGAAGAGGTGTTTCAGGCATGTCTGACTGGGAGAAGACCACGAGGCAGACCGAGGACACACTGGAGAGATTACATCTCTCAGCTGACCTGGGAACACCTCAGGGTTCTCTCAGAGGAGCTGGTGGAGGCAACTGAGGGGAGTGAGGTCTCCCCACAACCCAATTACAGATTCAGCAGAATGGATCTATCTATCTATCTATCTATCTGGCAATACAGGGTTAGCATTCTCGGCTACTGTAGGGGCTGCTAGTGGACTTTGAACGGGATGTGTAGTCGTGCAGAGCTCAGCCAAAGAGCCATCAAGCACCATGCAGTTTGAGTAAAAAGAGGCTTCAGAAGCTCTCTGTATAAAACTGAGTCAGGTGACCAGATACTTTGTCCACCTATATATACACCATATTGCCAAATCTGTGGATATTCTCATTTATCCAGGTAAATTCTATTCTCGCAACAATTGAATCATAGGCAACTGGACTCTTATCCAAGCGGCTTTATCAGTTCTCAACGCATCAGTCTGACCAGTCCGCACTAGTCAGACGGTGTCAGGTCTGACTAGTCAGATGATGTCAGGTCTGACTAGTGCGGACTGGTCAGACTGATGCGTTGAGAACTGATGAAGCCGCTTGGATAAGAGGCGAAACGTCTTCTAGACAAATCTAAGTCCAGTTGCCTATGATTCAATTGTTGCGAGAACATATTGCTAAATGTATTCACTCATCTGCCTTCAAACACATATGTTTAGTGCGTTTCTGTGTCTGTTGTAGGTCTCAAACATGTCTCAGTTATGTATGTACAGCTATGTATCTTTCATTGCTATTGTGACTGGCTGTAAGTATGAGAACAGAACGGGTCTCTGTGGGTGACACAATCTGTTTCCATGGCCTTGGGCTGATAATGAGGCTTTAAATGATGCAGTGTTGGTTTCTTTCAAACCTGCCCTACTTAACCTTGAAATGCTGCTTCATATGCAACTATAAAGGATTTATTAAACCGGCACGTCAATAACAACTCTGCCGTTTTCCAGCAGGTCAACAGGTCAGATCCATACCCTGTCACATCTATCAGAAGCCTTCCTCCTTTCATTTATTCATAAACCCATATGACAGCACTGGTGAAGAGAGGGTCATTAAAAAAGGACCAGTGCCGATTGGTGGGCAAGAGTGTTCGAAGGAAGGCAAGGGGAAAAAAAAAAGCCTCTGAAGTATCTTTTTGATACTTCAGCGTAACCTGAGATGAAGAGTTCCAACTTTAACCTCCATTTTTTTGACAGAAATAAAAAAAAAATGAAACGTTTCCATTTCTGGAAATACATGTTTTTGATGTCTGTTATTAACTAGAGACGATATTACGAAGGGATCAGAGCAGCCAAGGCCTCCAAGCATCACTCACTGACATACCGAGCACTCAGCAAATTCTCAGACCGTCTCCATCTTCAAACCTTTTCTGAAGACGGTCTGAAGAAGTGCGATGACTACGACACGCGGTCCGAGGTTAATTCGGGTGGTTTTTGATGGCAGGCCGAGAATATGCTTCCTAAAAGTTATCCAACTTTTATTTGAAGGAAACTGAAGATGATATTTCAACACTGGTGTGAACTGTGGCAGTCAGGCAAAAAAAAAAAGGGAATCAAATATTTTTCTTTAGCACCACACCGGAGTAGATCTACTCACCGTACGGATATTACTTCTCACAGAAGTAACAACAGCACAAGTTCTATTGATTTCTTTCCTCCTTCACATTGAATTTAACCATAAGGAAAAAAAACACCAAAGTACCCCATGTCCTGTTACCATGCCAACATTGCATAACTCCATCTTACCAACCTCAGGTCTTCAAAGCCGGGGAACGATAGCAAATAAGAGAGTCGTGATGTTTTAAAATTACTCACGACTGGAGCAGCCTTCAGGTAGGATGTCACCGTGACCCATGTCATTACAAATCTGCTCTCCGGAGGTTGTTTTCCTAAAAGCACAAACAGGAACCCATTTGGCGAAGGATTACCAAGACGTTATGAGTCAGAATCAGAATCAAAACTACCGCGTGACCTCTTTAAATGTGGATGCAAACACACATAAATGTTTTCCAATCCGGTTAAAAGTGGCATTCATATGTGATTAAGTGAAAAATCAGCCTAACTGAATATGTTATTTTGTTGTGTGAAATGTAAACTGAAACTCCTCCAAGCAGCAGTCGCTGTGTTTTTCCTCAGTAGCTTCTACAGAACATTTAAACTCCGTAATCTGTTTCTGTTCATCGAACCACCAGGCAGCTGACGCACTGTTTTGTTTTGCAGCTTTGACAAAAAAAAAAAAAAAAAATCTCTTTTTTTTTCTTGTACTGTTCTTTCCTTCGTTGTGTTTCTCGGCTACGTATTGATTTAAGAGGGTTTCAAATGAATATCTGTCAGTCGCTCTGGGATTTTAGTGGGAGGTAAACCCATGCGTGTGTTCCTTATCGTGTGACCCCTTTTCTCTGTACAAAAAAACAAGGGTGGCAAACTTCCCTGCTGGCTATATAAGATTTCTTAATTTTTGTGTATTACATACTGACTTTTCCAACACTTGAAATGGAGCTAAAGTCCTTTTGTGTGTCCCTGACAGAGGCCAAGTACTTAATTTATTCCTTAGCGGGGTACATTCAGGGCATCTACATTTTGAGTGCCGTTAATCAGAAATTCTAATAATCATAATAGCAATGAGAACACTGTTATGACCTGCTGAGAATAAACGGTGTATATTTGACATTCCAGTGCATTACATAAGTCTAGCAGTGTTTAATAGTCCTTAATCATATAGAAGCATTTTCCTCTTAAGTTTCCTGCTGCTAATGGCTTGTTCTCCTTAAACTCTACCTGGCAACTCTTTATACTCTTTTCCTCTACTAAAGGAAGGTGAGTGGGCTGGAAGTGGTTTCTCACATGTTGTTAAATGAAATGTTACTGGAAGCCAAACCTCTCGTCAGTGCTCTCACCTGATAACAGTAATTGCACTGGTGGTTTGAAAATGAATGAATTATTAAATGGTACCGAAATCGTTCGGTCTATGTCGAGAAGCGCATTTGAATCAAGTAGGTGGTCAAATTGTGGGTCAATTGAAAAAGGCCTGCCTGGCATTTATGATTTGTTTTAGATAAGTAATAAAGATTAAACAACAAGCCAGTTGATCTAATTGATCCAAAGATCAGACGCCTGGAGGGAGGTATTTAGCGCTTGTCCAACTAGAAGGAATCCATGAGGCAGTTTCAGGACGCGCTGGAGAGATGATATCTCTGCCGTACCCTGAGAACGTCTCAGTATTCCCCAGATGAGCTGGAGGAGGTACTGAGGGAGGGGGAGGTCTGGCCTTTCTTCTCCGGATGCCCCTGTGACTCGAATGAAGATAAACCTAATTGAGTGAGTGGATGGATGGATGGATGGATGCCCTTGAAGACTTTCAGAAAGGTGTTGCTTCCATATTAAAATATCACTTCCAATTTCATTTGATTATTTTTATTAAGTGTTATGTAGCTCTCCCAGTCTATCATTCCTACTATGAACAGAAACCACCCAAGTTAACTTTAAACCAACACACTGCTGTTGCACAGTGCAACATCACACATCAGCAAAAATAAAACTAGTTCTCAGAGCTCTAGTCGACATCATGGGTGAATTCCAGTTCCTACCTTAACCCTCAATCTCAAAAATGCGCACTCCTGTAAAGTGTAAGTGCTGTCCCGATTCTCAAAACATAAAATTGAGGGACAAGTTTGAGTGCTGTATCGCCCTCAATATTGAGATTCTACGGCACCACCTTTGGCAGGCCTACCCAGAAGCCATTGCGTATTTTTCGCCAAGACATCTTCGAAGAGGATGGCAGCAAAAAAAGCTAGCTACAAATGTAAGTATTTTCATAGTTAATAAAAATATAAATCTTACGAAAGCATCTTATTGTCTTGTTTATGTTTTTATAAATATATGTTATGTTTTTATTAATATCTTATTCTTATTCTACTTCTTCATCGTTTTCTTGACTGACTTGACATAGCTTTGTGTAAGGCTGCCCCCCACAGTCTGAAGATTTAACTGCACCCAAGGGGTGTCCCATTTCTAAGTCACAAGATAGCTCTTACACTTACTTTCGAGGGCCAGATTGAGAGCCAATGATTAAGGTTTGAGGGCGAAGGTTGAGATTGATGGTTAAGGGAGGAATTGGAATTGGCCATAACACAGTACCAAGAAGGGAAGACATCAGCGAAGATCTTAAAGAATCAACTCTTCCTGTTCCAAACAAATTTGGAGTTCCTCATCCAAAATTAAACATTTTTCTCAGCAGAGAACATCCAAGACAGTTGAACATTGCCACCAGTTAACTGTAAGTTTAGACTTTGGAGAAAAAAGAAGACCCTGAACTGGATGTAGCAGGTATAGAAAAGGGTTGACTGGACGGAAATCCAAAATCTCAAGAGCTAGATCTCAGACTGTAGAGGCCGCAGGTGAATTTGGAAGAGGTGGAAGGGTTTGGTGGGTTTTCAGGAGACACAGTCTCTTTGCTGCATGAAAAAAAACAAACAAATAAACATTTCAGTACATATCAGGGTTGCAAAATTGCATCCAAACAATTCACAAGACTTCAGGAGCAATTCCTTTTAGATATATGAAGTGTAGTTGTTTTGTCTTAATGTCTAGAGGCATGTTTTTCTTGAAAACTAAACCCATCATATCCAAACAAACACTTCAACTGCCAAGCATGGTGGATGAAGAGAGATGATTTGGACTGGCTTGGAAGCCACAGGATCTGGGCACCTTTGTAGTCACTGAGTCAACCATCAAGTCTTCCGTACATCCAAGTATTCTAGACTCAAATGGGACGCTATCTGACATATTTTGGCTGAGGTCACGTGCCAGGACACCGACTCAGAGCAAATCTACAGCAGAATGGATGCCAAAGAAAAACGCATTGCTGCAATGACTCAGTCATAATCCAGACCTCCACAGAGCTGTGAAAAAAAAAAAAAAAAAATGAATGCCAGCAAACCTGTATGACCTGAGGCAACGGTGTAAAGGAGAGCGGGCCAAAACTCCCCCAAGACCATGTGTGAGTCTGATGATGTCATACAGAAAATATTCATTTCAGTTTATTGCTGCTAAAGCTGGTTTTGGAAGCCAATGAGTCATGGATGTACTCAGTTTTTCACACAGTGCTTCTGCATTTTAATTCTAAAACCATTAGTTCTCATTACCCTCAATTTTAGTTGGAAATAATGATGTTTCTTGGAGAGACCATCGACTTGATGCACACAATTTCTGTGTGGTTTATGCTTGCAGAAAAATCTCCCAGGGCTCTTTTAAGCCAAACATGACTAATCAGTGTCTGAGAAAAGCAATGGAAAACACCGCAAAGACCACATACGACTGTCAATTAGGGCGTACGATCGACGCCTGCACGGAAAGACATGTGACTTTGCAGGGCAGAAATGAGCTTATACTCATTTATGAGACGAAAAAGCAATCAGCAAATCAATGTTTGCATAAAGCTCATTCACCCTGATGAACAGCCAATCAGAGCCATCTTCCTCACTGACAGACTCAACGGAAAACAGCCAACAGGGTCGTCCAGAGCCGACGATCTGCTACACACTGATGTGCTACACACTGATGTGCTACACACTGATGGTCGGCTTGTGTGTTTAAGGTCCCACCGCAGTTCGGAATAAATCACCTTCTGTCCGTTGGCTTCATAAACACAGACATAACATGGCAGCGTACAAACGTGAACAGATCCGGCCTGACAACTCTGATGTTTTTGAAGCTTTCACCAGTTCCAAGGTAATCCAGTAATAGCTGCATTTCCAGTAAACTTCCAAATTACAGCTGGTTGGAAAGACACGAGGCTGACAGCGCCTGCTTTCTGGCCTTCCTCTCACCTCAAGCACCGGACCATAATTCTTAATGAGAAAAAGATTAAATTGGACTTATGAGGAAGGCAGCGCCGTGTTTCCGGCCAAATGTGTCTCTTTAAAATGCATCAACACTCATTACATTGTGCTTAATGGGCTTCTGAGAAACTTGTTCCCCTGCCATTTGGTCGCAGCTTAGGGAAAACACTCATGATAGACACAAATGAAGTCATGAGTAAAGCTGGACTCACAAACTGACACGTGCGCACACACAACACACGCTGCCTGTGACTTTGTGTCCTGGAATAACATGCAAATTTTTCATCTGCGGTTTGGCTAAAATTTGACAAATATGTGATCCACAGGAAACGACGGTAAGTTATGATTAGAAAATGATGGAGAACCTCATCCTCCAATTAGAACGGAGCTTGTTTCCAACATCTGAAAGCGCTGGCTGGAAATCCTGACGCTCTGATGTTCCAGACATCCGCAACCGCCGCTCCGAGCCAGAGCTGGACACACTGAGGCTGCTCCGCATTACTGTTTAAAGAAAGAAAGGAAAAAATAAAAAGCCTTTTTGCAGTTAGAGTTCTCAGCAATTAATGATGTGGAAACAAAATGAACGAAAAAATGGGTGCGTTAATTTAATCCTGGGAGTCACACCAAATGCTTTTTTAAACTGTTGTCTTCCTCATTTAACATAGTTGTGTATATATTAGGTACAATTCAGAACAAACACAATGAGGCCAAAACTGGCTTGAAGTGGCCAGTGGTCCCACTGAACAAAATTATAATTATCTGCTTCTCCATCTGGTCGCGTGGCCTCCTCTGCCAGGAGCGAACCACCTGCTTGCCCGCCGTCTGAGCGCGCCCAATCGCCGCTACGCCTCCCGAATGAGGTCAAAGGTGTAGGGCTTGGCGCAGCGTGTGAAGTAGTCTGGACGCTGTTGTTTCAGAAGAATCCGTGCCGGCCAAATGCTGTGATTTATCTTTATTTGTTTGTTTGGCTTTTCTAATCTCCCAGCCGAGTGTTCCAATAACGCGGCTGTGACCATCGGGATGCTGTGGAGACCACGACTGCGTGTGTGTGATCAGAAAGTTGGAGCGTTTGAAAAGTAAACCTTTGGGGAATAGTCAATGGCTTGAGAGAAAGTTGTGTTTTTTTAGGTGATGGGTGCATAGGTGTGAAAGAAGTTTTTAAAAAGTAGTGGCAGCTTACTGATTACCAATAGCTACACTTACGAGTCCATTAGTGTTGCTGCTGTTTAGGATTTGCTAAAAGTAGCTTCTCACGCTCTATTTTTACTTCCACTAAGCGCAGAGGCCTCCCTTTACAGGACAATGTGTTCCACCACAGAAGGTAAAAAAAAGAGCCCAAGACATTGACCTGGCCTCAAAATCCACCAGAACCCCGACAAATCTTTGTCCTGGAATAAGCCCGGTCCACGGAGGCCAAAAAGTATCCACTGCCTCAGAGCTTTCTCTGGAGTCCCACGTCCTTGCCCTATCGGATCAGAGCTGCTTTGTCAGCACATTGAGGACCTACACAGCACAGAGCAGATGGTTTTAAAGGGCAGATGTTGTAAAATATATATATATATAACATTTAAAGTGCTTTAGAGCATATAATTGGGTGTTTCAAGTAACTACTGACTCAAAAACTCCAACATCACAGAACACAGTTACACAGTACCAGACACCATCTCACTAAATGAGGTTTAGATCAGCAGGAGACTGATATGGATCTGTCCTGTGATGTCACAAAGTAGACTAGTGCTGTCAGAATATGTGGGGAGGGCAGTTCAATAGTGTTCATTATGTCTTCCGTTTCTGAGCGGTGGTTGCTTTATTTCCTTTTTTTTCCAGAATTTTACATACCTTCCATTGACATGTTTCGCCGGAAACTTCCGCCTTCCTCAGACATGTCACTTGATGTTAGGTGTGACGTGTCTTTGTCACCTGCTGCAGGACAGATAAAGAACAAAGAAAACAGACACTTTGGTGACACTATGTCTGAGGGGGTCACCGAACGCATCCAAAGAGCCATGAAAAAATAAAATATAAATGCTCCGGTCAAACCACACACCAAACTGAGACAAATATTGGTCCATCCAAAGGACAAAATTGAGCAAAACAAAAAAATGTAACATCATATACGAGATACTTTGCCAATCATGCATAAAACATACACAGGAGAGACAGGGAGGAGCTTCGATACACGGAAAAAAGAACATTAAAAGGAATGTGAGAAGTAGATGGAAAAAAGACAAACAAGATCAATAAAAGAAAAAGGCACAGCAGGAAAACTACAAGTCAGCCATAACAGACCACTGCAAAAGAGAAAATCATATCATGGACTGGGATAAGGCCAGAGTCGTCCACACCGAACACAACAAGCACCGGCGCTGGATCAGGGAAGCGACTGAAATAAGGAAACAGGGCCAAGGGACGATGAACCGGGACGAGGGGGGATACATGAGCTCCCACACTCGGAGCAGCGTCCTGGAGAGGCGAGCGGACAGCGGGAGGCGTGTTGGACCTGTCAAACCTGACAGGTTGGTCACACATCCTTAACACCGGCCGATGAAGACACACCTAACACCAAGTGACACCTCTGAGGAAGGCGGAAGTCTTCGCCAAAACATGTCAAGGCAGGAATGTAAAATAGATGCCTGTAAAAAAGGAAAAAAGCAACCATTGTGAGGGGACCGTATCTACTTATATCCTTTATAGCGCCTTCAATGTAGCTACAAAGTGTTGTGAAGAGCAGCGTACAACCATGTAATGTGTATGACAACCTTAGCTGGGGCCTTTACGCATTAATGTGATTGGTTCACTTGGTAGAATTGTATTTCCTTGAAAGTATTTCTGGCAACTCACTTATTTTTTTCAAAACTAGATATATACACTTTATTGACAAAAGTTTTTTTTCTCACCTGCCTTGATTCACATATAAGCTTTAGTTCATCCCATTCCTAATCAATATGACGTGGTTCCACGCTTTGCAGCTAGAACAGCTTCAACTCTTCTGAGAAAGCTGTCCTTTTTTTTTGACCATTCTTCCAGAAGAACATTTGTGAGGTCAAACACTGAGAGAGATCCATTCTTTCACAAATGTTCGTAGAAACAGTCTGGATGCCTCGGTGCTTAATTTTATACACCTGTGGCCATGGAAGTGACCGGAACACCTGATTCTGATAATGACCAAATACTTTTGGCAATATAGTGTATTGGTCAGTAAAAGTAACTGTTTTTCAATATTTATCAGCTCCATTTCACATAAGATCACTAACATTGAAGGAAATTAACAAAAGTAATCAAAGCAAACTTTAAAATTAAATTGAAACTGATATTTTTGCCATGAAAGAAGTCTGTGCTGCATCTAATAGATTAATGTAAAATAAGATGGCACAGTGAGAGATTTAAAGCCATTTCCCCTGTGTTAGTTCCACATCCTATTGTTTAGATAAAATAACAATGTCGATGCAGCAAAAGCAGATCTGTTCTTTATGTTGGACTACTTAAAAAGACGAAGGAAGTCCAGAGGTCCCTGAAGCTGGTTAAAGGGAAATCCCAGATGAGAGAAAAAAGGGTGAACATATACTCATTGTTCATTGTCATTGTTCATGATGAATAATGTTTTAAAGCATGTATTACTCAGGGGGAGAGTTTGAAAATATGCAGTAGAGTTAGTTTCATTTCTGTATATATTTTTTGGTACTTGTTTTCTCAATAGTTTGTTGTTCAAACACTTGCCATACTTTGTGTAAATTTGATCTTAGAAAATGTAAAATAAAATAAAGCTTATTTCCACTGCCAGGGGATTAATGTCATCCTGTTTTTATAAAAAGTCTACAAACAAAATTCAACAAAATGAATCCAGCTCAGCACAATCAGAACAATAAAACAGGCAATTTTTGAGGTAACAGAAACTTTTAACGGGGAGTTTAACTTGGCAGTTGTTATAAATAACCTTGTTTCTGTTGAATCCTCCGTCTGGGAGAACTTTAAAATGAAAATGTCAATGTTAAAGTTCAGTAACTTTACCAATCTGTGTATCATTCATTCTTTCCATTTTCAATTGTCAATCAAAAATTTAAAAAAGATTAAAAAGTGACATTTTATTAAGTTTTTCATTTTTTAATCTAACACAAAAAAATGAAAAAAAATGCCTGTTTTTTTTATATTTCAATTTTAGACTTGGATCAAAAATACGAAATTGAAAAACGGGCCACAGAACTGAATTTGTTTTATAATCAAGGACTGGACTTTCTGTTGTCATTACACATCTGTGCCACTAGATGGAGCCACACTGAAGTAACCAGTAAGAGAACAGCAGGACAGTGAACACATGGAGCAGATCTGATGTAAAATGGAGGAATGACGGGAAAGATTTGTTGCAGTCCAGAATTTTTTTTCTAGACAGAATTGTTAATATTGCTACCTGAGTTGCTACCTGAACTGTAAAGTTCACGGATTTTTACCGTTCTCCATGTCTGTTTTAGCTTTTCCATGTTTACCTGCCAACTGTCTTCTGGTTCCGCAGCAGCCAGTAACTTTTCAAAACAAAAGCATGTGAACAACATGCGTTAACGCGTGATAAAATAAATATCCGCTTTAATAAATTAATGCGTTAATGCGATAATAACGCATTAACTTGCCCTGCCCTAATTTTGAACTCATTAGCGACAAACAAAACCAAACAAAAACACTATTTCAAAAGGCTAAGCTAACAAATCATTGAAATGACCAAAAGTACTATGTGCTGTACAAATTGGACAAGCCCTCTGTGATATCATCCGCAGGTTCTTTGAAGAGTGCTGTTAAAAAAATTTTTCAAATCGGTAGAAGAAACAAGCTCTTCAACTGGTTGGAACACAAGCTAGCTGTTATAGATTAGGACTTCCCAGCCTATGATTAAATCTTACCATCCGTACTCATCACTGTTGTTGCTACCAAAATAACATTTGAAACAACTGCTGTTGAAGTTGAAACAAGGACTTCTGGAGCTCTGACCAGCAGAGCTGGAGATTCAGGCAGCTAGTCAACCGTTAGCTAGTCAATCCGGAAGGGTCCAGGCCAACCTGGAAGGCGAGTCAGCCAGAGGAGACAGCTGTTGCCACAGCTAGCGGTAGGGTAGAGGGTTTTCAGAGGGCTGTCCTCTCTGGTTAGCGCTGGCTAGCAGCCAGGGTTGAAGGTAAAGGTTGTGGGCTGCTTCTCCAAGCTTTGTCCCTGGATGCTTTCAGGTAAACTGGTCTTGCTGGTCCGTTAGTTTAGTTAGCAGCACAAAAAGCCATACTATCTTTGAAATGAGAATGATTATGCTCTGATAAGTCTTTACTTACAGCTCAGATATCAGGATTACAGAAAGCGTTCAGAAGCTAAAACTATAGAAAAAAAAAATCACACCCATAATTAATGGCTACTGTTTTGCTTTTTGAACAAGTCCCTGGTGGTTGTTAGTTGAACCGCATTTTTCTCTACATCCACACTGGCAACAACTTTAAAAACCGTATGTTGCTCATTGCTCTTAACCAGCATCAGCCTGACAGATTTTAAAAATGCTGCAGTATGAATCGTTACTCATTCACTATGAATTATATTGGCAGCACAAGGCCTGCAACAAGTTTTGCTTTTTGTCTGACATTGTAAACTACATGACAGAAAATTAAGTTAATGGATGTAATGCATCACAGTACCTGGAAAAAAAAATGGGTTTAGTGTTTCACTTCATGTTTGCTTTATTGCCAGCACTGTAAAACCTCCATATTGTCCGCGTATAGTTCAGAGTAACCTCTGGAATCCTCCAGCCTTTTATTCTTTGTGAGATTGTGCAAATGTTCACTTTGTTGAAGTAGTTTGATGAATGCAAAATCCTCTGGGCTGAATTCAGTATTTAAACGCAGCACGCTACATGCAATGTATGTTTCAGCAAGTATTGATGGAAATGATAATTTACTGCTTTGTTTCTGTCTGTTCCCACTGCTTCTGGCTATGGCTGTCTATTTCTTGAACTTCTTATCTGTTTGGCTAGCATGAAAATTAACCTCATCATATAAGGCCCTAGCCTAGAGCGGTTCTCTATCTGCTTCGTGCTTTGACACTTTGATTGTGTTTACGTGTAATACAGTATAGCTGTTTCCATATGGAGGATCAATCTTTATTATGCATGCTGCTGGCATCAAAATACAAAACAACTAGAGTGCACACAAAAGCACATCATAACATTCCCACTGTTAGAATGATTCCCCTCTACAAGTCATGTTTCATTCATGCATTTCTGCGAATGCCTGGCGCTTCGCTTCGGGTTACAACCGGACATGCGCACAGAAGCAGATCCAGGTTAGTGAGTTTTATTCTGTCCACTATATAAATGTGACTTTACATGCACATAAAACTTAAAATGCAACCATAGACGCACTGCTGAGACCACAGCTAAGGGCAATATCTTTGACTCTACACAGGAGTTAGTTCCTCAGCCAATGAGTCGTTCACTCAGTGACACTGATCAAACAATCCGCCTCCCTGTCCAAACACGTTAATCCACCTACTTCATCCTTATTCCCACAGATGCTGGATGCTGTCCGCCTCAGTGCTCCCCAGGCACACACACGCACACACACGCACACACACACATGCACACAGAAGTGTCAGCACTTTCAGAAAGCCTCTTGTAACAAATATCCCTTTTCTGCATATTCAAATGGGGCACTTATCCAATAACACTGCAGGGACTTTGCATGATAAGGACAAATATGGGTGCATT
The DNA here is from genome assembly GCA_018398805.1 of Hirundichthys speculiger. Taxonomy (NCBI): domain Eukaryota; kingdom Metazoa; phylum Chordata; class Actinopteri; order Beloniformes; family Exocoetidae; genus Hirundichthys; species Hirundichthys speculiger. Next base: position 1,234,918 of record JAGFBZ010002129.1, read on the forward strand.
TGTTCTTTGGAAGTAAAATAAACAGAGCTGTTTAGAGACAGTTGAGCTCTGCAGTTTTTTTGCACCATGTCTCTACAGACCACACGTGTCAAACTCAAGGCCCACGAGCCAACTTGGCCCACCATTTCATTGTATCTGCGTAAAAAAAACAGTTAAATGCTTATAACTAGAAAATTTATGAAGAAATTTTGAATTGATGCCAGCGTGACCGCCCATTTGATTCTGCATCGACATCAAAAATTCAAATAACTTATGTGAGAAGAGCAACTGGGACTGTTGAGGAACTATTTTAAGGATGAAAAGTAATACGTTACATATTATGATTTTGAAAATGTCGTGATTTCACATACAAATTTTTACAACAAAAATCCACACAATTTGACAAATTTTGCTATTTTTCCATGAAGAAGTTCCAAACAATTTTGTAAAAATAGTTTTTACAAAAAACAAAAACCATGATTTTAGGACAAATAATTGCTATTATACAAAATCTGAACATTTACAACAGTTGTCATTTATTTTTAAAAAGTCAGTTTTGGAAATCTGTGATTTGACAAAAAAAAGTTTTGATTTTTCAGACAAAAGTTGCAGTTTCATGATAGAAAATTATGATTTCTACGACACAAATGGATAGCTGGGATATTTCAAATTTCATCACTTTATGACAAAAATACATAATTTAAAGACAAAAAATAGCAAAAAAAATTGTACTTTGACACCAAACAAGGAGCTATGTCAGCTAACCTTAGCTACCAAGCACGTTAGGTTATATCAGCTTCAAAATCAGAGTGATTATGCTCTCTTGGGTCTTCGTTAACATCATAGCAGTTCAGTCAAAGTGTGAAGTTTGACACTTTAAAATGAGTCAGTGGAAATTGATTCATCTTTGGAGCGACCCTCTACTGGTCATTCAAAGAATTACATCGTGTCAGTAGAAAGCTGGATGGAGCCCTTCGGGCTCTTCTTGCACTTTAAAATCAGCAATGACATGCTGCCATATGAATATCAGAATATTGGTTTTCAGGGGTTTTTTGGATTTTTTTTTTTTTTTTTTACATAAATGAATGAATGCTATGTTTTTCCTTTTTTCTTCACCTTCAACATTGATTTCACTGTCTTGCAGAAGTCCTTTTGACTGTATTCGCTGGCAGTTCAGTGCTGAATGCCAACAACTGTTGCACAAATGCTGATGCTTGAATATGCAGCCAGATCTGGCATCAGTCATCCGAAGTGCCTGGAGGAAAGGCCATTATGAGGCGTGGTTGTAAAACAGGCTGCTTCCTTTTGGTACTACGCTCCATGTTAGGAATCAATAAACTTTACTGTATGTGCATTTCATATTGATTGTTGGGGCATGTTATATGTACTGCAGTTTAAGAGAGTCACATTTATTAGATGACTAGGGTTGTTATAGTTGACGGCTTACTGTAGTTCCTTTACTCGTTTTAGCTATATTTCCCTATTTCTTGGCCTGCTCCTTTCCATTGTCAAGTTAGAGAGCGATGACGTTTGCAGCATAAAGTTGGAATTTAGGCCCAATATGATTATCATTTCTGTCTTTTCACCCCTTTATGTGGTATTAACCCTATTTCACTTTAATTTTAGACTTTTACACTATTTGCTGACACTCTTTGGTATCGTTTTGGTATCGTTATTGAACTGTACTCATACATTGACGTCACAGGTAATTCTTCCATGTGGCAGCAGTGTTTTAAGGTCAAACCTATACAAAACAGTCTCACAGAAGCTTGTTCAGGTGTCACTCATTTCAATCTCCTGATTAATTTCCACTTCAGTTCACTTTATTCAGAAAGCACAGATTCATAGTAAAAATCCTTCTCAGGGGATTTTATAGAGGAAGCTAACAAGCTCAGTGCAAGTCCAGTTAAATACAGGTCAGTTCAGTCCTATTATGCTCCATTGATGCTCAAATTAATTCCAATGAGAGTAATTGTATTCAGGTAACAAAATTTCTTAAAATGCAGCCCAGCTAAGGAAATCACTAAAGTGGCAGTGGGTGGCAGGAAGAAACCTCCACCAGAACCAGACTCACATTACATCACTGAAATAAATATCATAGAGAAACTGAGTCTCCAGGCTGATTTGAAAATGTCATGAAAGGAATGGCTGTGACTTTTAACTGGTTGGAAGCTGGATGGGTTTGGTGGTGGACCTACCAACGGTTGCTCTACAGAAGATCTACTGTACGTTCATCTCCCATCCAACCAGTAACTTGTGATTGCAGTTGCTGTTTGGCTACTGTGAGTTTAGATGTGAGGTCATATGTTGATGATTAAATGCTACAAAATATTTGGTTAGAGTTCCACATTAAAAATGGTTTATTCAGGGTTAAGAAAAAACATTATGTTTTCCATTAATTAAGACACTCTCAGACTGTACCACATGCAAATATTGGTTATTTATTATGAACAAGTTTAATTTTCTTGTTTTAAAGAATATCTTGAGTACATTTTGAGTATATTTGTACATTTGAGTACATGTGCTTTCAAATCTTCAAACTTCACATCTTTACACTCTGTATCTTCTTAATACATCCAGGTGTTAATTAATTTCTCTCACAACCTCCCAACTTTTCTGAAATTGGCTTTATAAAAAAAAAAAAAATCATAAGTTGCAACTTTTTATCATGAAATTGAAATGTTCGTCCTAAAATCACAAATTCTTCTTGTAAAATCACAAATAAACATTGCAAGATCAAGATGTTTGTTGTACAATCAGAATGTTTTTGTCATAAAAGCAGTAATTTTACGAAAGCTTGATGTTTTGCAAATATTTGTTGTAAAAACAAACTTTAAAGAAAAAAAAAAGCATATTTAACAGTCACAACTTAAAAAAAAAATTAACACATTTTTGACATTAAATCATAACATTTAGGGAATTGAAACATTTGTTGTAAAATTATTGTATAATTTGTATAATTAGCAAAATTGTGACTTTCAGATGTGGAAGTCCTACTTTTCGTCCTAAAATAGCAACTCCACGGTCTCCCGGCTGCTTTCCTCACCTCAGTTAATTTTAGTTTTTGATGTTAAAACAGAATCAAACGGGCATTCGCATGGGCACCACTTCCACTTCAAAATTTCTACTGAAATTTTTTAGTAATAAGTATGCAGTACCGCGGGAAGTGGTACCCCTCTGTTGGCAGGGCTGCAGCACCTCAAAAATGTGAAAAAAAAAAAAAAAACATTGGAAAAAGGGAGATAAAAAAGTGAGACAAAAAAATAAAAAGGTAAAAATTTACTCTAAATTCTAGTGGTCCGGTTTAATGTTTATTACAGTATTATTCAGTGGCGGGCCGTGCATTTGGTACCTGGGCCTTCAGTGCGGGTTTAACTACTTAATCTACCATGACGATGTTATAATTATACAAAACCAACAATACAAAAAAGCAATATAACAAGAAGAGGCACTGCGTAATTTAGAGATTACAAATCACTGTTTATTAATCAATTAGCCTACTAATGATTTAATTATGAAGAGTGTATGATATTGAGAGGGAATACCATCGTGTACCAACATGTAATGCATATGGCTTCTATTTTTGTGGAAATTGAAATAACTGCAGGCTTCTATGGCCGGTTCATTAATAGTAGCTAAATCAGCGGTGAATGTCAAGTCCATTTTGGGTTTTCTGTCATGTCATGTTGAAAGAATTTGTAGTTGTTTTTAATAGGTATGTAACACATATGTGGCATCTATTATAGTTGAAGTTGTGTAATTGAATTACTCCCAGGACCCCCTGCTGAGAATGTGTTCCTGCGGTTCTGTAAGTATGTGACTGTATTGCAGGGCAGGTAAAATCAAGTGATGGGCTGAATTTGTTCTGTGGTTGTTGAGTATGACACAAGTAATATAAACAAGCAGTACACAGTTTACTCCACATGAACCCTGGGTATCTATATTTTTCCAGGCAGACACATTGGACCAGTAAGCAATGAGGAAATTCTTACGTGGTTTGACGTTTAGGCACATTTGGATTTGAAAAGAAATAGAACCGAGGGGAAAATGGTGCAAGTTTACAAATTCATCAAGTGATGCAGACAAACAAAGTTTGTTTGCTATTGATCTGAACTAAAACCACCTTTATTTGTTGCCTTGAAAAGTCCAGAATGATAAAACACTTCAGTGAAATACTTCACTGATGCAAACACTTAAAGAAGTGAGAAACAAGTTTTTAGTTTGAAACACCTGCTATTACCGTCAGGTTTCAGTTGAACTTTTCACAGGAGAAAAAAATAAAGCACAGCCAGGCTCAGAATCTTATATTACAGGGCAATTTACCGCATATTAACAACGCTCTGCAGATAACTACGTTGATACATAAAAGACCTGAGTCTAGAGAAATCCACAAGGAGAAAACGCTATAGGGACTAACGCTTCATGTGTTGCTCATCTGCTGGTGCAGGAGAGAACACAAGTCCAACAGACACCCATAAATTTATCAGCAGCATTCATGATTCATAAATCACACGTGTCTGTAAATACAAATTCTACCAAACATTCTCCAGCAGCTGGTTAGTGCTCGTACTGATGGCTCTTTGTTTCAAAACCCTCTGTGACACTTGGGATGACTCGAAGGGGAAAAAAAGGCCTTACGTGTTAGCAACGTGGCATGAGTTGTGTTTCTAGCTATAATTGCTCCTCCTTTTGTGTACATTAACAGAAAGGAGCTACATCCAGGTTGCAATAAACATAGCAGCAATAAACATATTTCAAGCTTTTTTTATGTATCTCGGCAGGAAATGTTGATATACTGTAAAAAATGTATTCATAATTAGAGGCATGGTCATTTGATTGATGGCTGGCTGTGGTTAATGGCTAGTTAGCATCTCTTTAGCTACTTCGCACTGTTTTAACGTGATATCTGTGAATAAAGACCTAAGGAAGTGTTACCAGGTGAGGGGGCTTCACCTCTGATCCTTTCAGGATCCTTTTAACTGGACCAGCAACCAACAGGAAGCCAAACATAGCAGAGCGTGACTGGCCACCGGTTGCTTGGTTGCCTAGGCCGCTAGGCTAGCTCGATTATTCAGTGACCACATCGTCCCACCACATTGGCCACCGCGGTTCCCAGCGCAGCTCGGGCAGTCTTCATTTTATCTCCGGCAGCACATGTTTCAGATGTTGTTTCAGTAGCGACATCTGAAACCAGTTAGGGTGCGGATGTTCCAGTCTGTTTTTTTTTTAGCCTTCCCATTCTGACTATTTGCCCATTTTTAGGTTAACTGTGGGTTAGGTGGTGTCAGTTCCTACCATCATGGAGCAGTGCAATATAATCATATGATTGGTTGAGTCTATGATTGAAAGTAGTTTGCTCAACATTTGGCACTTGACTTGGCCTGACTTTTGACTAGACTGCGGCGAAAGGTGATGCCTGTACAAACAGTTCTCTTTATACACTTTCTGTACACTTACAAGGTTAAAATTACCTTAGTTTGTCTGCAGGGACCAAGATAATTAATTTTGACATAGATCGATAATGCCAACGTTAATTCCCGTAATCCATTCTCACTCAAAACTGCTTTGATTCACATTGTTTTACTCCTAAAAGTCAGTTTACGCTCTTTATCATAGTATAGTAGAACTAAGGTTGCTTTGAGATTTGCAGATTTTCAGTCTCCACTCGGAGGAAAGCGCTCTGCTGTGGAGTCTGAGCCATCTGGATTTTTTTTCTTTTGGGAAGAGGGGGGGCTCCTTTCTCTTGCTTCATGTACTGATTACCAGTGCTTGACCTCTGCTCCATTAAACCAACATCGTCTTGGATTTTACCCGACTCCATCCTGCATTTCAGTCCTTCACTACATGTAACCATCACAGCTGAGGCTACATTTCTTGGCAACTTGTGGAAGGATTTCAGGGCAAGGATGGACTGAAGAGAAGGTGTTGAGAATAAAGCTGTAAGTCACAGTGCGCTTATCTCCTTTTGTGTCTTTGTCTCTCTTTGTACAGCAAAGCCACTGCTGGTCAAATAGTAACTTGCACAGAACACTTCCAAAGCCAAGACTTTCACACTGAAGGAAAGTGTAGGAAAAACAAGAATATAAGTGAGTGAGGAAGACAGAGCCATTGAATGAAGGTGATACTATCAGTTGAAAACCAGCGAGGCTCCTCACTGTGTGACCTTGTGGAGGTGGGGGGTTGAATTTTTATGTTCCACAACAGGTTAAATTATATGAAGCTACAAATTTGTTCAGTTAGGTGTCATTACTTTAGCTACAGAGTGCTTACCATTTTCAGTGAACTTAACATCTGAGCTGTGGATCAAGAGCTACTAGAGCATAATCATTATTTGTTTAATAAAGATAATACAGTTTATTGTGCCTTTACTGGATGGTTCTGGGTTGGTCTGGAAGCAAAGCTTAGCTAGGCAGCCCAAAGCAGCTACCTTCACCCCCGGTCAAAGGCTGCTGGTCAGGGCTAAATGGAGGACATTTGGTCTGCCAAAGTGACATGCACCCCGGACTATTCAAAGACCCGAGGCAACGAGTGACCATAGGTCATCTCTAATAAAGATGGTGGAATAGATTTGTTCTGAATGAATAAGATAACGTCAGTTGACATAATGGGTTTGCATGAGGTAAGCCAGGCTAAAACAGCTAACTTGTGGTAATTGAGGTAAGATGAGTGTGTTCCAGCCAGCCTCCAGGCTTGTTCATTCCTCCTAAATCTCCGTTCTGCAGCGAAGAGAGAGGAGGCGATGGGAACTGCTGCTCCTTTGATCCTCAAAGGTGTCATGAAGAGGATGGTCCAGATTGTTCAGAATGACCTCAACAGTCCTTGTAGTATATCTATTCACCACATCCTCCAGTGAATCCATCCTGACTCCCGTCACTGAGCCAGCCTTCTTCGCGATCTTATCCAGCCTCCTCGCCTGCCTTGCTCGTAAACTTCCTCTCCACCAGACTGAAGCAGAGAACAAAGCACTTGCCACCAGATTGATAAAACATTTTCAGTATCTTATTGCAGATGTTAAGCGATTTGAGCTTCTTTAAGAAGAAGAGGCGGCTTTGCCCCTTTTTGTAGAGAGCGTCTGTGTTAAGGGACCAGTCCAACTTATTATCCAGGTGTAGACCTAGATATTTATTGGCTGGCACCACCTCAATGTCCATCCGCAATTGTTAACTGGCTGAAGTGGGGGCTTGAACCTCTGGAAATCCAGTATCATTTGAGGCAGTTGTGGCATCACCCAAAGCTTGAAAAAACACTCTTGAAAACTGACTCTTCAGAAACCCTAGGGGTGACAACACAGAGGATTTGTTTGGTTCTTTTTACACAATCTGTCGTTGATACCAACATTATTATACCATTGTATCTATCAGTCTTTCATCATATAACGGTTGTATGTGCTTTAATGCTAAATGGTATGAAACTCACTATTGCAATTCTTCTTTTTTTTTTTTGGCACTAGTGGCCTTTATTTGACAGTAAAGAAGAGACAGGAAACAAGGCAGAAAGAACGGGGAAGGGTCATCCGGACCAGGAGTCAAACCCGCGACCAGCCACATGAGGACTGTAGCCTCTGTACATTCCCTAACCAGTGCGCCACCGGGCGGCACACTTTTGCACCTTCTAAATGTTTCAGATGTGTTATACTGTCCTTCCCCTGTCTTCTTCCCCTCATTTTAGAAACACACAAATGGCAAAAGCATATTTAGCACTTCCCAGATTGTTAATTAAGACCCGCAACCTTGTTTTTGTTGCTGCTATGGTACATCTGTAATAGCATTTTTTTAAACAGTGGTTTCTCTTTTTCAGACATTGGCTGAAATTACAGTAGTAGTTTTATCTTCTATGACAAGCTAATATTGACTGCTAAGTCATTTTAAATGGAGAACTCTTGTCTTCCTTGTTTCCTGTTTTGTTACTTCCTGCTTCATTTTGAAAGTCTGTCATTGTTTTGTTGAGTTCTGTTTCACTTCTTTGGTCCCATCTGCCCTGATAGTTTTCACCTGGGTCTTATTAGCCGCTGCCTCTATGTGTTGTCTTGTCTTTCCCTGCGGCCTTGTTGGTCTGTCCTGATCACTGTGTGTTGCTGTCCTGTTTTTTTTTTTTTTTAAATGGGTGTTGAAAGACTCTACCTACCTTTCACCCTTGAAGGACTTTTGTTGTAAATTCCTGCCTGTCGCTACCCTAGATTTGGGTTCACGCCTCAACACATGACAACAGTCTAGCATGATCAAATCTGAGATCAAATCTCTCAATCCTTCATCTACATCTGAAGCAAGCATACCGTTAAATCTAAAACAAGGACTGGCAGAGTTCCAACTGTGCAACACCAGGACCCCCATCAAGGCAAAACTAAATTACTCCCGTCTCTGTGGCTTTGTCACAGCTGGGTCCTGGTGGAGGTCCAGTCAAAGTTAATCAATTCGTTAAGGTGCAGGCAGGCCTGGATGGTGGCTTGCTTTTGGAGCCAGCTCCTAGTGGTCAGTCGAGGAACTGCAGCTGTCTTTACTTCCTAGTTTGAGCCAAAATGTGAAGCCAGGTGTAGCTCCTTAGGAAAGACTCCTGCCAACACAGCAGCAGCCGAGAGAAATTAAGCTCCTTCTTTCTGTGGTCATAACATTAAAAAAAAGCAACTGAGAACAAAAGTAAATCTACCAGTGAGACAAAATTAAACAGAAACACCCCACATGGCCCGCAGTAGCAGTTGGCCAAGCTAGCAGTATAGCTACCCAGAAAAACACCACCAATTATTATTATTATTTTTTTTTTAATTTTTAATCAAGTCCTTGAACTCTTTCTACACCTCGACAGTTTAGGATCAAAACTTTTTATGGAATATTTAATAAAAGGGACATTCAGCAAAAGCCAAGAAAAGGCTACACAGATTTTATGAGGAAAAAGAAGTGCTTTTCCTGCCGTACAACAGTAAAAAATAATCCACCCCTGAACCAAAATTCACTTTCCAAGAAATGTGTGGGATGTATAAACATTTGTCATTTAAATCCAGGCAGGGCGGTGTCCAGCACCCGCTCGTATAAATCCAGCCTTTCAAACCTGAAGTGGACAAATCCCATCAACAGCCTTCCTGGCGAGCAGAAGTAGACAAAGTAAAATCACTCACACTCTCTTTCCACCTTTACAGGTTCTTTTACAGAAATGAGTGATTGCTGGGATGAATATTTGGGATGATCTTTATTTTAATAAATGGGACAATGAGGACCTGTTCATTACAAAGACTTGGTTCAGACAGACACTGCAGCTGAAGCACACTCTGCTGTCTGACAAAGAACAGAGACCCTGAAATATGAAATATGTATATGTTCTATATCTATGTGACTTTCATCCATCTATAGTATGTGCCAAGAGATACCTGAGGCATATCCATTCCAGCATTGACGTAAGTATGCCAACAAGAAGGATCTTCTGTACAATCGACTGTATGAGAAGGACTGGACAAACCTGTTGGTTTCTAAAAAAAAAAAATGCTTCTGAAACCTCTTTTTTTTTCTAACCAGGGTGCCATGTTGTAAATATCACCCATCTTAGTTCAGTTACCACAAGTTAGCTATTTTAGTCTGCCTTAGCTCATGCTGTTACCTCACATACTTTCTGATCAAATCTGTCATTTCATCCTAACTTTTGATGTCACCACTGAAACAATAAATGAAATAGTTGGAGTTAAAACCAGGATGGGTGGACTTCCAATTGAGCCGGTACCTCGACGAGCTGGACTTCAAATATCGGTTTGGTGCAGCCTTACAGTCAACGTGGCTTCATCACAACTGGGTCTCGGTGGAAGTCCAAAGTTAATCAGTCCAAAAGGAGCAGCTGTAGTTAGCATTCAGGTAGCACAGACTGCTTGTGGCTTAGCTAAACTTCATCCTCTGACCTTTTTGGCCCAACACACAGCCAGCCGTGGCAGTATATTTGTTCAGTTAACAGAATAATAAAGTATAAACTCTTTTAAATTAAGAATGACTGACTGTACTCTGTCAGGTTTTTATATGCAGCTCAGAAGTCAAGACAGTGCTAAGCGCTAAGTAGCTAAAGTGATGACAACTGGCCATTAGCTGCGCTATGCTACAAATTATACATACATTTTACTTTATATTTTATTTTAATAAAGTTCATCAGTTCATCATTCTTGGATTCAGCCTGACTGGTCAGCTGAGAAACTTCAATTAAAATAACTTTTTCACATCTGACTAGCAAAACGAATGCAGCCCCTTGGTCTGAACTCAGATTTGCTTCACGAAATCATTTCAACGATTGTATGTTCTCTTTTACAGCACACACATGCTTTCAGTGCCGTTTTTCCTCAAAATGTAAAATAAAGAGCAGGACCGGTTAAAACTTTGGTTTGCATTAAATTCCTTTCTAATGTACGAGTTTTGTTTCTATATTGAGCAACTATGCACGTAGCCTACACACAGAACGTGCATCGTAGATGGCGTTTACATTGGTCTGTTGTTGTTCACATTGCTCTGTAATTTCACTGAAAATGCTCGGTGGTGGTGGGGATTATTTTCTGCAGTGTTGTAGTTTTCAGCGCTGAGCTTCCTTTTGTTTGCTTCCCTTATGTAGCTCAGACCTGATAAATGTTGAGCCACAGTGAATTTTACTTACACCGCAGCCTTCTATCTTTGTACCTGGATGAAGTAGAAGCAGTAGCTGGAAGTAAGTAGAAGAAAATACCAAGTGGGTCAATCACATTTGATGTGGTCTGCATCAACCAGACACTGCTATGCTGTTGGTTGGTTCAGTATAACTTGGAGTTGTGAAAGACACAGCAGGGGTTATTATTCAAGACGTTGCTTTCTGAAGCCTCCTTAGAGGCCAGAAAAGAACTGGTCATATTTTAAAGTGGAGAAGGAAGAGGAGAGCCTGTCCATCTGTGTTTACTCACCAGCGACACATTTTCAAGGACGTCTGAGTTGCATTTGCAGGGAAAATCTGATCCGTCTGCTTAGACACCAGATAAAACTGCACCTATCTGATTCATATCTGATTTTATTTTCACAAATGGATGAGCCCAAAAACCAACCTGAGAATATATGACTTCTGGCTTACCTTTTTTTTTTTTTTTGCTGCTCACATGTCCATGGGTCATATCCAATCTGTGCCACATGGGAGGAAAAACAATCAAAACTGAGCCGCTTGAATGCTGCATCCAGATCTGTATGGACAAGAAGATTCATGAAAATACCTAAAAACTGTTCTGCTTTCCCTGTGCTTCACTGGAAAAAAAAAAAAACTTAGTTCCCTGTAGTTAATTATATCACTCAATTGTGCATACATTAGCATTCCTTAATGAAATACTGGCAATAACAACCTTCAACTGTGATTCATGAACGTTATGTAATGTTAAAGGTGATTTTTCTTTTCTTTTTTTTCCCCTACTTAATTGAGTTATGCAAAATCAGTGAATTCCATTTTAAGCACTATGCCCATTACTTGCTAATTATCTGATATTAATGGTACACAAACCGAGAATTTAATGCAACAGCAAATCATTTGCTGGAAATTTGCTTGAACGTCCCATTTTCCTATTAACGGGCCCTGTGCATTCAGTTCCTGCTGGCAACTTTTGAAATTAACATTAAAAAGTGGTATCACTTTCTGTCAGTTATGGTTCATTTATCAGATGTCTTTTTTTTCTCTCTCCTTTTTTAACATTAAAAGATACAGCCTTCAAACGCTGGACAATGGTTGTCATGTTTTATTAACTTGCCTTCTGTCCGTCCTTTAAAAAGCACTAATTTGCTACGGTGTTGGGTTTAATGTTTAATTTAAGCTCTGAAGCCAAAAGTCTTGTCCTGTGGGCTACAACAGTCTTTATCCAACAATCCTTTGGTCATATTCAGGAAAATCAATCGATAACCCTTTGAATTTTAAATACAGGAAGAGATAATTATATGTCACCGTCTGTGTCAGGGAAGAAATGAATGCGATGAGGAGATGAGGAAAGCGATGAGGAGACCGAAATAAACAAACAAAAAACAGGACAATCGAGTGGGAGCATGATTTTAAAAAAAGGTAACATCATCAAAGACGCAGCGCTTTATACTCACACAACAGCAAGCAACACGAGTGAGAGACTGGAAGTGAGGGGCTACATCTGGCTAGCTGCACTGACATTATCCAGGACTTGCAGTTCCTCGATTGACCACGAGGGGTTGTCTCCACAAGCTAGTAATTCCCCATTGACTCCCATGTTAAAATGTTTATTGCTGCTGTGAAGTTGGACTCATTTACAGTCACCAAAGCGACAATTTTTGAATTTAGTGACAACTGCATGGGGGATGAAATTTCATATAACTTATTAGGAAAAATTATATAAACCACAAATATATGCATAATTAGGCGTGTGTGTGTGTGTGTTAAGATAGCCATTAACTGCAACCTACCACTTAAGCTTCTTTAGCTGCTTATCAATTAGCATTTTTGATGAATTTGATATCTGAGCTGAGAATAACGAGGTAAACCGTCATAATCACTCCCTTTTTAAAGATGATGGGCCTCATTCAAGAAATCTCTGTAAATCTCTGAGTAGATTAATATACCACCTACTTACCAAGAGCCTTCTCTGGATTCACTAACATGTAAAACTCTTGTTTGTCAGAACATGTGCCCGTTAGTGAATTCCAATTTATCGCAGGTCAGGAACACACTGAAAAAGCTTATTAATTAGAATAAACACCACCCATAGACCACCATGTAAGGAGGGTAAAGGTGCAGACTACATCATCATTCATGTAATCTCAAAACCCTTAAACATGAAAATTAATTTTCATGTTTAAAACGTGTTTTTAAAAGTATCCGCATATATGGAGTGTTACACTCACAGTAAAGCTTCAATATTGTAAAGTGATTTCCAACAATATTTCTTCATTTACACAAGGTTGGATCAGCAGTAGATTTTGTTTGTAGCTACAAAACGTTCTTAACTAACATTTTCATGAATGCTTGTTACTCAGAAATCCGTTCTGCTCAGGTTTCATAAATGAGGACCAACATGTGTTGTAGTGCTGTTACTTCCACTAAAAGAACACTGCAACTGGCTCTGGGTCGGGCCTGGGACGGTCCGGGACTTATGGCTGCCGAGGGCCCACAGCCAAGGCCAGAGCTAAGCAGTCATCATTTCAGATCTCACTTCAATAGTGAAATGTTAAAAGAGAGCAGATTCAGTCAGAATGAATGTAAGATAACATTAAACAAGACATAAAATGCATGATAGGTTACCATGTGTTGAGCTAAAATAGGTAGCTTGTGGTAACTAAGTTAAGGTGGACGTGTTCCATCTTGAAAGATGTGTTTATTCCTTCCTTTGCTTATTCTCGGGGTTTGGCAGAGTCATTTCCTGCCTTTGTGGCATCTTCTGTAGTCCTAAAAACCTGTCTTTAAAACTACTCTTCAGAAAGCTATGGGTGACATCACAGAAGGGTTGTCCTGCTCTTCTTATAGAGTCTATGATTAGAACCAAACAGACCAACAATGAAATCACATACAAGGGCAAAGCACTTTTCAAACAGAAAATGAAGAAAAGAGCACAAATAATCTAAGACTAAGGCCGCTTTCATAACCATGTACCTTCCCTGTACCGTACCGTGTCCTCTATACCGGTCTAGCGGTGGTTAGTGTGAAGCATACCAACGAGGTTTCCGCTGTGGTGCAATATAGTATGTGAGGTAGACTGCTGAGCTACACAGTGTAAAACCATCCAGCTACTCCTTTGAGATTGAAGAAAATGTAATTGCATATTCCACACTATATACTACATTTTCAGAAAAAAAAAATCAGTGTAGTATAGTAAGCAGTTCCAAAATGGCCTTCATTTAAACAAGAGAAATAAGCAAGACTCAAAAAAAGTCTCCCGTTGTTAATAACACTATATTCTGCTGTGGATTCTTTAATGAGACACCGGTGTAATTATCAACATGTTTAAACATTTTGAACTGGATAGATCATGCTGCTTTTAAATATGGTGAAAATACCAAATACTGCACCACTCAGTCAAACAGTAATCTCCTTCACTAGCTGAAATCTGATTTTTAAAGCCACTCTATGTAGCAATATCACTTCTGACCACATGGGGGCATACAGATCTGCCTATTTGAAAAAATAAAAAAAGTGGACCACTTCCGTTCCCTGTGTGACCAGGACTTATAATTTTAATTATTTATTGCCCTGTCCTCTGTCCTTTGAAAAGTTTGGAACTGATAAAATTTTCATGAATGCCAAAAACACATAAATTTTGTTCTGTTTAGTTTACACATACGTTCTGCTCATGTTTCATTGTTTCATTAATGAGGTATCTTATGCCAGCACTGAAACGTTAACTTCCTTGTGATATGCCACGCCCATGTGGCCAGATGTGATATTACTACATAGAGTAGCTTTAATATAATTTTGTAGTTTATGATTAAACTGTCACAAAGCTTTCAAACTTGTCTTTTCTCACATACATTTACAAAATAACCAACACTAGAACTGGTTTCGGTATCATTCATCATTAATGCAGAGGAGGTTTTGTGAAAGTAGTCATGGCGTGATGTTATTTTGCTTCATTAGCTCTGTCAACCTGAACATGATGAGTGAGAGTTTCTTTCATCAGAACCACCAAACCATGCTTTTATAGGTAGATGTAGCCTCCAATTATTCAATCATGTACTGCAGGAGTGCCAGAGAGAGCCGGCTTGGACGCTTTTCCTGACATGAGACGGCCATCAGCGGCACAAAGGCAGTAATTTCCGTGAAAAATAAGCGCCGACTGACGCTGCACATCCCTGCATGAGGTCACGCCCATCATTTTGAGAGACACGAGTCCAGGAGAGGACAAAGGACCTCTGTGATCCAGATATTGGGGCTGATTACAGATGAGTATTCTTCCTCTCCGACTCCATCCCTCTTTTTAATAATCTTCAATTTTCTCATTCTCATTCTAATTTTTCTCATTTTCTACGTGCTTAACTTTCCCCTCACAGTGTCTCCTTGTGTCTCCTCGGCCTTCATTTCTGTCTGTTCCCCCAGACAGCTCACATCATCAACATCCAATAAAAGATCATTTCTATCTCAGAAAAGGTCAAGATGTGAACTCAGGGTTCAACAAGTTTCTTTTAGAAACTGATTAAATAGAATGTCTATCAAATTCAGACCTCATTTAATTTAAACGCTTCCTTAAATGAGGGAGATATGAGAACTCTTCACATTTAACACCTGAACTCAATTTGAATTTCTGGCCCTTGTAATTATTATACGAAGGTAGTGATCCACACTTATAAAAATGATTGTGTGTTTTTTTTTTTTTTTTTTTTTGGTGAAACGGCATGAAAAATTAAATTGACCATTTATTTTTCAGAAATGCACGATAAGATAAAGAAAGGTCAAGATGTTAATGAATTCAAACAAAGTGATTCAGACCATGTTGATGTCACAGGAGAAGCAGCCCGCCAGCGAAATCAGCTGAGATATTGATAGGATGGATTCGATTTTACAGGACTAACCAGAATAATCTGAAGTAAAAACCTTAGTATTTAAAAAATACAAATAAACAAATTTGTGTCAACAATTGTAAGATTATAATCGAGGTTATTGATCAAGAGACACTAGTAGAATAGAGAATGAAGCTCAAAATCATATGGGCAATACTAAGTACCCCCATGAATTAATAGCTTGTTGAACAACAGCAGTAATTTGAGGTAGTCATTCAGTAGTCACTTATGCACAGCTCTCTGAAAGCCCCACCACATATTTTAGTTAGACTGAGGTTTAGACTTTACCTACATCATTCCAAAACATTGATTATTTTAGTTTTTATCTATTCTCATGTAGATTTGCTGGATTTATTGGGGTGAATTTCTTTTGCATCACCTAATTTTCAACATAGCTTTAGTTGTTGAACAGATGTTCAAATCATCACCCCTCCACCATCATTCTTGAGCATAAAGGCCAGATAACGTCACTTTGGACTCATCTGTAACAAGCTCATTCACAACTTCTGGGGAATATAGACACGGATCTCTCCGCTGTGACTTCCTCCAGTTATTCCAACAGGACCACCCCTCATCGCTGAATTGATGGGAATAGAGCCTGAGATTTCTTGTGAGGTTCAGGATGTCAACATTCTTCCCCGTTTGCCTAAATCGCCACCTTCCGAATCAGTTTCTTCAAAACCAGAAGTTTGCATGACATGCAAAAGCCCCAAATGCAGCGTCAATGACTGGTTTTGATCGGTGCTGCCACCCAGTGGATCCTATTTTTGTGGTACTCAGGTTTCCCCTCTATTGCAATGGAATATCCAGAGTTATTGAAGAAAAGCCTTAAAAAGGCTCATGAAAACAAGAACACTGTGGTCAACAGAAACTGTACCAGTCAGAGCCTTTAACACACATCTAAGAACTCTATATGTGACTTCTGGTCATTTAGAGGTATCTTGCACCTGTCTGCTAGTAGTTTCTGGCTCTCCTCCCATTCCCTTGTCGTGTTAGCTGCCATTCTGCAGAGGCAATTTACAGCTCTGTCCAGAGATTTTCAATAGGCCTTTTCACACAGCCATAACACCAATAACACATTCACGACATTTGGCTCTGTGATTACCTGCACTGCTGGCTCAGAGCTCAGAGGTGTATCTGTGGCAGGTTAGGTCAGGATACTTATATGTGCAGCATCATCAGTGTAAAACCATCCTTTCCTTTATTAATGTTCTTCTGTGCTGTTGGATCTTCTGCTTCAGTTGTCTTAATAATAAAAAGACCATCTCATTAAGACCTACGTTTTTGCTTTATTATAATTATCTTCCTTTCATACCTTCAGTTTCCTTATCATTAGCCCACATCAGGTTTTACAGTGGGATTTTTTGTTAGTTTTGTTGATTTAATTTTCATTTCATTGTGGTTTATCTTGGTTTTTCAACTATCTTGACTATTTTACTGTGATTTAGTCTTGACAAAATTCTTAATAAATGCAATAAATCCCAGTAGCCACACCTGTATTAGACCAGCAGGGATGTGTGAAGTAGGAGTAATAGAGGGTCTCAGATGGAAGTGGGGCTGCATCAGGGATCTACCCTGAGCCCCTTCTTGTTGCCACAGTGATGATTAGGTTGACAGATGAAGTCAGATGGGAGTCTCAATGGACTACGATGTTCACAGATGACATTATGATCTGTGGTGAGAGCGGGAAGGTGGAAGGCAACCTGGAGAGGTGGAGATGCACACTACAGAGAAGAAAGATGAATGTCAGTCACAGAAAAGTCCAATACATGTGTGGAAATGAAAGGGAAGCAGGTGGAACAGAGAGGATGAAAGGAGTAAAGGTGATGAAGGTGCAGGAGTTGAAATTATTGGGCTCAGCTGTGCAGAGCAATAAAGAGGCTGGGAAATATATTTGTATTCAGTGCTCAGCAATGCTGGATCATTTTATAGTTACTGTACAATATGCTTGTCTTGTGATCAGTCATTTTGAAGTTGTAGCTGTCTTATTAACTGACAAAACAGGAATGCACACTGCATTTTTTTTTCTGTCAAACCTATGGATTTCATGGCTATAGAGGTTTGACAATGTGTTCAGTGTTTTTCATCTTCCATCTTAACATTGCTGCAAATATCATGAATGAATGTTTTTGTCAAACCTTTGAGTTCTGAGTCTAAGCAGAATGTACTTTCTTTTCATTCTGGTTTCAGTGTTTGTTATATCTTTTTTATTAAATTTTATTCTTCTTCTGTGTATCACCTTCACCTGTTCCCTCACCCTTTCTTTCGCACTTTCTTTGGTTCTGTCTCCTTTTCAGTATCTGAACAAATATCTGGTGTGAACCTGTGATGTGTCAACTTGCCCCGGAAATCACATGTTTAAAAAAATTCACATGTGGTAATAATTGACCACCAAATGAACCACAACTTTCACTCATTTCCAGTCGTGGTGTGTGACCTGAACTTTATAAGTCAGGGTTCCTTACTGATTTTTAAGTCTTATGTCTGTTTTTGTTTTTAGGAGCACCAGTTTGTGTTGCTCGCTTCAAACTTGATGGGGATCAACATCCGTTTGTTGATCCTGATGAGTACTCACAGCTGGATGTCCTGGCTGGAGCCATTGGTTTGGATGCTCCACTGTGGAATAACTGCATACAGACATGAACTTTAGCAATGCAGCTTTAGCTACCTATTTCAGCTTTGCTGAGGCTCTGATGCTAACCAACATGATCTGACTTTCATTCTGATTGAATATCCTCTTTTTAGATGTTCTCATTGAAAAATCTGACCTGAGTATTGCCGGACCTCCGTCAGAGCTACCACGCCCATTCGTCACTAGCCTAGCCTCGTCCCAGCTGGCCAGCTCAGGCAGAGCAGCTGATCAGGCTGTTAGCATGACTGGGATCCCTCCAGTTTGGCCTCGAATGCTCTGAGGGCACACAGCAGGCAGTCAAAGCATCAACCAAAGGCCAAGCAGTTATCAGCAATCGCACCCAGATCCTTCAGACCAACCCAGAGCTAGCCTGTCAGTACAATTAAAAGCACTACGTCCCATATTTATCTTTATAAGAATGATTGTACTCCTTTAGCTCTTAATGCAAAGTGTGTGAAGTAGCACTAAGTAGCTAAAGTGGTGCCACCACAGCTAAAATGAGAACTAGCGGAGCTCTGCTGGAACCCAAAGTCTCTCGGTCGACCACCATGGCAGGGCGACATGGTCGGCTGTGGAGTGGCCAGGCCCAGCAGCCTAGGAGACTGAACCACAGATGGCCAGTCAAGTTTCCCTGTTCTCGGTTAGCTGTTGGCTAATGGTCCAGCTGAAATGATCTCCGGCGAAGGTCACTCAACCAGAGGACCCAACTACGCCTTGTTCGGTCTTTATTCAGAGTTTAGAAGTCAGGTTTAGACGGTGCTAAGTAGCTAAAGAGATGAAAGCCAGCTGTAACTATCTCCAACCATCAGTCAAGGCCACACCCCAAATTACATATAAATTAGTGGCTTTATATAATTTTACTTGATGAGGTACATGAAGGTAAATACCCATAACGTTGTCACAGAATGTGAAATCCAGCTCTTAGGGACCAAAACTGTGTTATGAGCCAGTTTATTTGTTGCAAAGCTGAACTTTTTAACATGGCGTTCAATCGAGAGTGACTTTTTTTGAGAAAACTGCACATATCTGCACTTCGTGGACGTCTCAATTTAGCGAGCCAGATGCACCCTGCGGCCCACTTAACCAGATATGCATTTTTTCCAAGGCATTATGGAAACAAAAAAAAAACACAGTTTTATATGAAGCAGATCATGAGAACTTTCACTTTTGAAATGAACGCCGTGTCCACGTACATCCTAACACTATATACTGCTATTTCCCATTGGCTGACACTTAGCAGGAGATGCTACATGCTACAAACTCATCCCCACTTCCATCCATTTTCTATTCCAGGTTCTCGATGGTTAGTGATACAGAAGTGTTGGATTCTACACCAGCTGCCGATATTATTATTCATAAAAGACTTTATTATTAAATACATAAAGACGAGGCATTTAATTTGTTTTTGGCTGAAGTGAAGCAATAACAGCGCAGAGCAGTAAATGAACTGCTGAATAGTTGGCAACAAAGTTTACCAACTGACTAATTAGTGTATTATTTGTGACATAAGAGTATTTTAAATATAGCCTCACGGCGCTGTATTACTGTATATCATTTCCAGCGTAGGTTGCAGTGTTTCTAATTGCTTTTACAGCTCTGGAGTCTATAAATCTGAATGTTGGAAGTAAAGTGGAACCCAAAAGCCAGCTAGCTCAACGGGACACCATTAGTCCTTTTTCTATGCTTTCTTTAGTGTAGTATCCTTGGCAACAGCAGTACCTGTGAGACACTGGTTAAAGTTCTTCCTCCTCCCTGCCAACCCTACGAGAGACCACCATTAACGGGCCAGAGGGCTGCATTGCCAGCACACCAATGAAGCTACTGTGTACATTTTTTTTTTTTTTAAAGATGTCATTCTGGATTATAGCCATAATATGAGGGTGAAAGTGGATCTTCGAGTCCCAGCAGCATGTGTCCATGATCTCTGGCCCACCGCCCTCCGCTGATGTTTCTGCAGCGTGGTGTGGAGCCTCGGCGCCTCAACGGCTCAGGGTCCCTGCCGTCACCTCGCCAGGCATTTGGCACCGGAGTAATTTTATCTGACAGGTGACTTAACAAAGCTTTGGTCGTTGGCAGGCAGCGGAGCAGAGACGTCGGGCCTCTCAGCCTTGTTTTTCATTGGGATTTTGTTTTCTTTTAATCTCCTGAGCACTATTTACATACCTCCCATCAGATACAGTAACCAACTAAAGACACGCTCCATTCTCTGTTTTTATGATTTTTTTTTTTTTTTCAACACGCAATGCCCTCCCTCTGGTTTTCTTGAGACATTAGTGATGTCACAGCACATCCCCGGTGTGACAGGACAAATGAGATGCTGCGGGCGCTCGTCATGACAGCAGACAGAGGTCGCAGCCAGCCAGCCACTCAGCCATTACACGGATGACACGTTTATTGGATGTGAAAAATGAAAATATCGATGGATTTAACTCCGGGGTCACAATCTGCAAAACAGACAGGTTAACTAAACAACTCAGACACCACAGAATGGAGAGGAACGCGCCACGCCCTCGCCGCTATCAGCGGCAGCGTCGCCGCGCGGCCGTCTCATTAGTCAGGCAACAGGTGCGACTAATCAAATGGCAGGTGTTGGTAATTATATGACAGCAACACGGCCACGAGCGCTGTTTGTGGCGATGCGGCACATTGATAGGAAATTCATGAAATTTAATGAGAGGAAATGAATTTTCCCCACAAGTGCCGCTTTCACGGTGTTGCAGACATCAGCTTACAAGCTGCAGCCAACCAAGGATGGGAATGTGGCCCTCAGTCGAACCAGTGCTCCATCAACCTTCATCATGTCTTTACTGTTTAAAAAATAATTGTTTCTAACACAGTATTACGCTGTCAGTTTCTTTAATTAATCTATAGTTATGTGCCAAACAGCGCTGGCTCTTTTAATCCTATATATTTGAATTACATAATTAAAAATGAATCATGTCATCACAGTGGGTCTTAAAAGAAGGGTTTTCACAAAAACGAAGCAAAAAAAAAAATAAATAAATAAATCATGTGGGCAATACCAAGTACCCCCAAGATCCAGCAGCTACAATGCTGAAATAAATTTCCCCAAACCTCAATGAATTGAAGCAACAGGCATAAATTTTTTTTTTTACTGATTCAAAGTTATTCAGACCGCCAGCCTGCCAACATCATGAGTTGATGTATGGATTCAATTTTATATTTTTACAGGGCCAGCCAGAATTACTGGAAGGAAAGAATTTAGAATTACGTGGAAAAAAAATGCAAATACAGTACTGTAATTTTATAACAAAAGTTATTGAACAAAAGCAAAAAAAAAAGTAAATCAATCAATAAATAAAAAGCCTGAGGAAATAAAGAAGCCAAAAACAAACAAACAAAAACCTGTGTGCAATCCTAAGTACCCCCGTAATGCAGGAGCTTGTTGGTCCACTTTTCTTTTTTTGCTCCAACTCAGTGCTTCTGCAACAACACACAGATTTCAGTCTGGACTTTACCTAAACTGTCCCAGAACCTTGATTCTTTTACTCTACATCCATTCTGATGCAGATTTGCTGACGTGCTTTGGATCATTGTTGCATGGCCGTACTTTGACGGAGCTTTTAGTTTCTGGACAGGTGGTCTCACATTTGCCTCGAGAATCCACCGACTGTGGCTATGAGGGGTTTTCTGCTGAAACTGTTTGGATTTCTTTAAAAACCAAAGACACGTACGAGGCATCAAGGCCACCAAACTCTGCTTTGGCCTCCTTCGCCCAAACAACGGTGTCTTGTTGTTTATATAGATGCAGTTTTCTCAAGATTCAATTAAATTAAATCAAATCCAAAAAAGAATCAGAATCAGAATCAGATTTATTATTGTCACTGAGCCAGCGTCCCAACACAGTGAAATTTGTCTTCCCAGTACACCGTCCAAGAGAAACATACAGAAACAACAACAACAACATATGGACAGGAGTCAACGGTGCTTGGGTCAGCGCTATAAGAGCGCTTCTACCGTGTCAGAGAGTAGTACACTCAAGCACATGCCCAAGTACACCACCCTCCGGCCAGGGCACTTTTAGCAGAAGAAAATATGATCACATAGGGGATGGGGGGGGAGAGGATAAAAAAGAGGTGTCTCACACCACATGTCCTTGATCAGAGGCACATGTTGTGGGATTTACAAAAAAAAACCTCAGCACAAGCATAACAAACTTATTACGAAGACATCATATGGGTCAGGAAAGCGGTGGGGGGAGGGGGAGTGTCCAGCTAAACAGTCTGTGCGCTCGAGTGCCCAGTCCGTCAAGCGTGGGGGGGTAAAAACATCCAGGAGCCAGCGGAGGGAAGTGTGTGTGTGTGTGTGTGCATGTGTATGTGTGTGCGTAAGCCAGTGACCCCTGGTCTGGAGCCACAGGTGTTTGTTTGGAAAGGGGAGGGGTCGGGAAGGAGCGTCAAAAAAGTCATAATATTCAGGAAGATTAGGTCGAAGGCCGGCCTTTGAGGCGAGCTTCGTTTCAGGGGAGGCCAGATTCAGATAAGAGAAGAATGTTTTCGGTCAGGCTGACATGAATTCTGTCTGCCTTCAAAGTTTTTGCTGGTCCATCTCGGCGGGAATAACTCCAATTGTCCGAATTACAGGTCAATTCTCCCTGAGCGGCACTTGAACTTCTCCAGGATCGAATCCATTTCGCCAGAGTTCAAAACCGTCACTAGAATCCCTTCCAGTTTCCGGTTCAGCTCACCAAGAGCAGCAGTCTGAGTGTTCACAGCGCGACTCATTCCCACACACAGGGCAGGCAGGTGGCGGTGTCCCAGGATAGCAGCTGCCGTGTAAAATTTTCCGATACAGCAGGTATCCGCCAACTCCAAACAGCAGAAATCCTGTGATCATAAATCCCAATAGGTACACTTTGGTGTCCACAATGAACAAGGGGGGCAGACATCCTAGATTCCATCCAAAATCCTTGATGTATCCAAGCCAGTATTCCATCGGGACCGGAGGACTCTCCTGTGTCCTGTTTTCTCTTCGAGAAAAATTCATTAATTGCATTGAGAAACCAGCTGATCAGATCCATAATTAGAGATTTGAATATTATGCCGAGTGAGGCTCCAAAAAAAAGCTCAGACAAGACAAAAGAGAAGCAGCAGGGACAGATAGATGGGAGCTCACAGAAATGCGACTGCCTCCACCGAGAGCAGGAAGTAAGGGAAGTTGGGCTACTGTGTAAAATGTAAATACAAACAGAAGCCACAAATCTCATAAACCATATTTTTATATTCATTTATATTTGATGGCAGCAACAAATTCAAAGAAGTTGTAACGTGGTGATGTTTACCATTGTGTAGGATCTCTTCTTCTTTTAACAGCTCTCTGTAAACATCTGGGAAGAGAGGAGACCAGTTTCTGGAGTTTTAAGAGAAGAAGAAAAGCTGCTCAACAGTCCTGGACCTTCGTTGCTGGATATTTCATTTTATGATGAGCCAAATGTTTTCTACTGGTGTAAGATCTGGACTGAAGACAGACCAGTTCAGCACCTGGACTCTTCTCCAGCACTGTTCATAATGCAGTGCTGCCTGAGGGCCCCGAGTCATTGCGTTCTGTTCTATTTAGTTCTTATACAGCATCAGAACTGTTATGGAACTGGAGTTGGGCTTCATTCATCCCTGAAGGGTCATTATGTAACAACATTGGTCACAAATTAGAATTGCTCGCATTATTTTGGATATTTGGCTTCATTTTTGTTCAAAGACTGGCATGGTGAAACAGTTATGTTGTTGATTATTTGCTCAATACTAAGACACACTAGAAGCAAAAATAAAGACAATGATATGACTACAATTCATGCAGAACATTACAAAACTCCAACAATGACAGAATAGGTTGGTCTGGATTTTCTTGACAGCTACTGTTACTTTCTGTATTTTCATTTTTCCTTCATTTGACAGATGCCTGCAGAAATTATAAAACAGACGATGCATCAAAAAGCCAGCACTGCATCAAGGACACTGTGCTAGAAGAATAATGGCTTCTTGTGCTGCAATGTATTTGAAATGTCTTCACATATTTTCCTGACTTCTATGAAAGCGAATGTGAGTGCTTTGCGTATGTGTGCAGTGCTGTCACCAACCGTATGGGGGTCCGGGTTCGAAGCCCCTGTTGCATCAGAAAGTTGTTCCAAATCAGTTATGCGGATCTTTCCGTTGTAGCGACCCACGAACAGGGAGCAGCTGATGAGTAAGTTTAGATAGACAGGAACTAACAGCAAAATGTACCTTTTAAAGACATAATAGAGCATGATGAGCTGTAAACCAGATACAAACATTCCAGCTCAATTCATTTTATTCAGATATAATCCAGTTCATTCCTGTTGAGTCCAAATGAAAACTTTGTATAATGATAACCTTAAAAAAAGAAACCCAAAGAAGCAAAGATTCAGTGTAATCTGTTGTGTTCCAAGGTTATTATAGTTAACGAAAACGAACCAAATAATGAAAACTAGAATTGAATAAACATTTTCGTTAACTGAAATAAAATAAAGAGTTTTTTTAAAAAACAATAACTAACTGAAACTG
Organism: Hirundichthys speculiger; assembly: GCA_018398805.1. Taxonomy (NCBI): domain Eukaryota; kingdom Metazoa; phylum Chordata; class Actinopteri; order Beloniformes; family Exocoetidae; genus Hirundichthys; species Hirundichthys speculiger. Next base: position 1,259,547 of record JAGFBZ010002129.1, read on the forward strand.
TATTATGTGTTTATAAAACAAACTAAAATTAACTATAATAATATCAAGAACGTCCTTCGTTTTCGTATCTGTAAATTTTTGGGATTTACATGAAATCCATTAACTTTGTTCCGCTGTACAACAACAACAGCAAAAAGAAAGGAAAAAAAAAACCGTGCAGTGATGGCTGCGGCAAAAGTTGGGAGAAAGCGACACAGTCCTATTTGGGATTTCTTTGACTATAACTGTGTTAACGATAAAAGTAAGTGCCTTGTTGTAGAAGCAGGTGATACAATGTGTGGAATACTTCACAAGGAGAGAAAAAACATGAATCTGAAAGTCCATTTGAAAAGCTCACACAAGAAGGCTAACCAAGGCTACCTGGATAAGCTAGCCTAAGCTAGCCCCCTGGAAAGAGAAGCTACAGCTGCAGGCCAGTCAGCCTTGGGAAGGAATGGGAGAAAACAGCAACGATAATGGACTGTTTCCACTGGAGACCAGATAGCTGCTGGTCAGTAAATACGCAGGAACACCACAAGAGGGAAGACGCATTGATAAATATGTTTATTGAGACCAGAATGTATATACGACTATGTGACTTGATAGCCTTCAAAAAGGCTCCACTCGAACCAAAATTACAACCCTAATTTACAAAATAAAACACTGAAACTAATAAAAGACTAAACTAAAACTAAGTATTTCAAAAAAAATAAAAACAAATAGAAACTAGCAAAACTGCTCAAAAAACGAACTAAAACTAACTGAATTTGAAAAACTAAACTAAAAACTAAATAAAAACTAAAACTAATGGAAAATCCAAAACTATTATAACCCTGTTGTGTTCCTTAGGGCGGCTTGTTTTTAGTTTTTTTTTTGGAGCAATCTGCTGTTCTGAGCAAGCACAAGGTGACAGTAGGGAGCAAAACCCCCGGATTAACCGGAACCAAACTCAGCGAGGGCAGCCGTCCACCATGACAGAAAAAACAGAGAGATTAGTCCTTCACCACATCTGACACCAAACTAACACATCGCTTCTTAAGCAGCAACTATAAGGAGAAAATAAAAATATAAGATTGAGAAGGCTTGCAGAGAAACTATGCATGGAAAAGCAGCATTAAAAAGAATAATTTTCCACCTCTGATTCTCAGGTCCATGAAAGCACGGCTTGTTTTTCTACCACTGCCCTCCATTAAATTAAATTGGACGCTGTTTATCCAGATTTTTGCACCGGACTGTAAATGTGCTATTATTTCTGTTCTCCTGCCACGCTTTGTTTCATTTCATCTCTATTTTCACTCACTTTCCAACTCCTGTCATGGAAAAAAAATTTCATGTTTCATAACCTGGGAGCTCGAGCAGCTTAATAAATCTGTTAGGAATTAGTAAACCTAATAACCAGTAAACCTCTTCTGAGAAGCATGAACATTTTCACACATTTTCTGTTAATTGGATCATGCAGCCTTGACAAAAAAAAAGAAAGCACCAAGCATGGTATTGTTTTATTATAGACATTAATATTGAGCTGGGAATGAAAAGCTCTTTAGAGTCTGTATCCCACGCTGACCCATACAAATGAGCTTGTCTTCAAACATTTTGAAAAATATCAACAGTTTTAAAGCTTCTTGAAAATCCTACAATCCTCTTTCTGTGCAAAGCCAAATAAATTCGGTTACCTGCCTAGTGCTCCCAACACACCGCAAGGACTCGGCGTGTGGATGTGGCGACGAGCGCCGGGGTATAAATCAATAGCAGTGTGCAGTGATAAATCCCCCCAGCTCCGATGACCGACTGGCCCTCACACACAAAACAATCTCGGCCCCCCCACGTCACAACAGGCAGAAGTTATCACTGCCATGGATCACCAGCTCGCTGATGTGTCAGCTGAAAGTCAGTTGAAAGCTCCGCTTAAAGGAGATAGCGGGTCCTGGGGGGGGATGGAGACTGAAATATGTCTGGCAGATATTTTAGGAAAGACGTTTGTGCAGCTCAGTTTGAGTGCAGGTGCTAAAGTGCAAACAAGTATATTTTTCTGTCGTGTAAATAAATCCTAGATGCTTTAGTTCCCCTATCGTGAAGGAATGTCTTTAAGGTTTTAAGATAAATTAGAAGCTACTGGCCACGAATTGCAGAAGATCGACTCTCTGAAGCTCGTTTTTTACTGACAGGCTGAAGAATATGGAGCCCCGTTTGGGTCATAATTCAATTAATAAATGAGTCTATTATTATGAAAAAAATGTAATTACTATGAAATATATTTTTATTATTATTTAATCTTAGTTTAATGCATAATAGTTGTAAGCCTGTAAAAGTTGACATCGACTAAGAAACGTAGCGCAAAATGTAGGGAAAACTTGATTTTGACGGCATGGCGACAGGAGAAAGATCCTTTTCTGACTTACTCCGAGAGGTAGCCAACAGGCTCGATGCGAGTCCCCCACCAACTGCATGGAGAAGGATCAGCCAATGAGCTTGCAGGTCAACCACTGGTCCCGCCCAGTGGCAAAATGTCATTATTATGTAAAAACTCATTCTTAAGAAAAACGAAGCCATTATGTAAAAACTCATTCTTAGACAAAACTATTATGCATTAAAATAAGATTAAAATAATAATAAAAATATATTTCATAATAATTACATTTTTTTTCATAATAATAGGAAATATTTCATAATAATACACATATATTTTATAATAATGGGAAATATTTCATAATAATGGATACGTATTTCATAATAATAAACACCTGTATTTCATAATAATAGACTCATTTATTCATTGAATCATGACCCAAACGGGGCTCCATAGAAGAAGCTGCGTCATGGAAGCAGTCTGGCTCAGTGATGGGTAGAATCCGTCCAAACGCAGGGGCTGCATCCTCACCAGCTGGTTGGAGCATCTCCCGCCTTGGACGGGTTTGCTCATCCCATCCATTTAGCCATTTTGGTGATCAGGCAGGGCTGGGTGGAGTCAGCTCCTGCCAATACAGCGCCATTGCAGAGACGTGAAGAAGTCGACTCTTTAACAAATCTATGCGTGACATCACCGAGACTTCACTGCATACAGTCCACAGTCAGTCGAAACAGAGGCAGGTACAATTTGAACCGTCGTGACGGTTTGACGTCATTCATCTGCGTGGGGCCAGAAATCACTGCCTTGTTTGCTCTAAAACACAAAAGCGTCTTTTACATAGCGGAGCTGCTCCAGAGTAGTCGGTATCAGGTCGTTTGGCTGGGGCACGTTGATGTATAAGGACTGTCATCATTCACACAGTGTGTGGGCTTTGGTGCAAGGCCACAGCCCAGGCAGCTATTTGAAAAAATCAATAGGAGCCGAGCAGTTTATACATATCTCTGAAAAGGATCAGATTTGCTGCAAAGGGTTTCACCACAAAAGGTACGAACATTTAATTTCACCTTGCAAATTGGGAAATAGCTTACGCCGTAAACTACCAGAACACACTGTTATCTCTCTTTCATAAAAGCAAAAGCTCGCGATCGTAAATTTGATCCGTAATGGAAACGGAAGGAACTTTGCATCCGACAACTTGGTGAGCGGTGTAGCGCGCTGAAATTGAAACCGCAGTGTTTTCTGGAATGATGTACTGTGTTGGATTCGTACAGCTGATGCATTTTTTATGTTCCAAAACCAGAGGGGCTTTCTCACCTTCAATTTTAAAAGTGTTTACTCAGCAGCAGTCCTGAGAGCTGATAAAATAAGTTAGGGCAGCTGAATTAAAAATGATTCTTCAGTGGAGGATCTGTCCCCAAGAGTCCCCCGCGGCGCCTCGTTGCTCCTCGTAATGCGATTGGGAAGGAGAGAAAAAAAAGGATCCTGCCTCACCAATAAGTGCTGCCTTGCAGCGGTTGCTATTCTTTTGTCCTTTACTCTATCTCTTCTCCTCATGTGGTTTTCCTTCTTCTCACTCTTTTTTGTCTTAAGTAGAATGAATGTGCATGTCACAAGTGGATAAACGTGGCATCATTTAACGCAGGGAGAACACATCGCAACTGTGAAATAATTTCATAAATATGTATGAAGGCAGCAGTTTCAAGCATTCAAGCAATCCGTTTAAGTAATAACTTGAATGGATCGTGTAGGATGTAATGGTTCGACAGCCTGTCCAGGGTTTTCCTGACTCTGACATAGATGGCAATTCCCTGAAATGAAAGAAGCGGTGCAGGAAAAAAACAGCCTGCAAACTGCTTCAGCTGTCAACACGTTGACTACGGTACTAATGTCCAGCATCTGGATCTGTATGTGAATACGCAGAGCAATACCTCGGACAGAAAACCTTTTCTGTTCACGGGCACCGTGCTCAGGCTTAAAACTTTCTCTATAAAGCTCAAGTCTCCACCAAGGAGCTACATCCCACTAAATTGGAGTTCCTTTACTGACCACAAGAGGCTAACTCCAAAAGCAAGTACATCTCTATTGACCCTCCCATGTTGTCAGTGTTGTAACTGAACGCGTTCATTGAACGAAAGTTCACGAACTAGTTCGTATTTTGTGTGAACGTGAACTGAACGCGCTCTCTTTCCCCTTGACTAGCGTCGGGTGTGAACGAGTTCATTTGGCTAACTGTGAACGACGCTCTTTCAAAGTTCATGCACCGTGCCAGTTTCCAGCAAACCCCATTTAAAATACACCACAAACGAGCTAAGCTAACAATTGTGTCATCAAACGTTTAAAACGATCATGAAGGAAGATGAAAGCTGCAGTCGCCCAGAGCCGGAGGAGTGACCCGACTACAAATATTAGACTGTAATCTTTGGAGTCAGGCATTGAAATTTTGAAATGGGTGAGAAAAAAAAAAAAAAACATTTGCACCTTAAGGACCTGTTTTTGACTAAATAATAAAGACCATTTGGCAGCAATTTTTTACTCATATTTTTAATATACTGTAGAGAGAAGCTGAAAGGGAAATTCCAGTTTTACATGGGCTGTCCCTTCAATGCTAATGTGAACTCTGGTTGGTTCAGGATTCCGAATTGGACACATAGTTTTCGACAGATAAAATGGGTAAAATATTTGCTGTTTGTGGTGGTTAAGTATATGGGCAGTGGCAATCATTTCGACAAATAATTGCTCGCAGCAACATTAAAAAAGAATTAAAAAATAACTAAAAATGAACTATTTAGTTAATTTTTTTAAATGGTGAACTCTTGTTCCAAATTTTGAATATGAACTATGAACTGAACTAGTTCATTTTAATATCTGTAAACTATGAACTTAACTAGTTCTTGTAGAAAGTGAACTTGCCCAACACTGCCAGTTGTGCTGCAAAAAACAAAAAAAAAATTACAACCAGGTTAAAATACATAAAGCAACACATTTATGTATGATTAGGGGTGTGGTCTTTTGAGCGACAGTGAATAGCTGATAACGACTAATAAGCGACTTAACACACTGAGGTGTTTAGGAAAGTGTTCAACCGGGAGAAGACCACGAGGTAGACCCAGGACACACTGGAGAGACTACACCTCTCGACTGGCCTGGAAATGCCCTGGTGTCCTCCAGGAGAGCTGGAGGAGGTAGCTGAAGCTAATGGGTGGATGGATGGAAAAGCAGCAAGAACGTAACCTCAGTCTGGACTGGACCCCAGGATTTGCCTTGGGAAACCCAACCAGCAGTATTTCCCCTCAACAAAGAAGCTCCTGGGATCATTCAGGTCTGCAAACCCCTTCACCACGGTAACCCATGGATGACGTCACTGGGGGTTTGTCCAGTTCTTTTCATACAGTCTATAGGCTGCACCTAATTAAAACATTTTTACTCAACAGTATTAAAAATAGCTTTCTCAATGAAGATGATTAATGCGACACCCCCTTACTTAGTTATTCAGATTAATTAATAGTATTTCTGTGACCAAAACATCTAAAATCATATTAGTAAAAGAATTATGGTGCTCGCTGGAGATTGGTGTTTGTCCTTGAAACTTGAACTTATTTGCTGCAGTTCTTTTTTTTTTCTTCCTTTTAATGAAGGATTCCAACATTTAAAACTAAATTATTAAAACCAAGCCATTTTAATTTCCAAGGAATGTACCGCCTGAAATTAACTTCATAGTTTGAGATGAAAAGCAACATTATCATCCGGCAGAGTCGTTCCATATCATGAATAACATTTATCAACCCGAGCAGCTTGAACGTCGCTGGCTGTGATGTGTAATTGCGGTTGGATCCAAGAGAGATGTCAGACTTGTTTTCAGAGTCGGTGGTTCACGGCAGCGACTGACAGCTGCGTTTACACATCACTGCACTAAATGGCAGCAGCCACAGAGGTGTCTGAAGGTATGATGATCCCAAAAACTGGAGGTCAGTGACCCCCCGTGAGTGTTTGTGTATGTTTATACTATTGCATAAAGTTACTTTAGTTAGCCTCGGGACCACTCTGTAGAAAACAAATGTGACGTGGGAATGATGAAGTGTGTTCAGTGCAATGCTTATTCCACTCTAGTCAACACGCAGCTTGGTAGATACTTCAGCTTGGTAAAGTCATCCAAACTTCTCTGCGAACTGACACTTTGTATAAAGAAGAAAAAAAAAAAAAGTAAAGTAAAAAGTGGCTGTCAATTTTGGCACCTAATAAAAACTACATTTGCACGACGGGGACTGATGTCCTCCTGCTGGAACTTATACCCAAGATGGCTGCCCCGGGTCAATGTTGAGCCTTTGGAGCATTTCACAGCGAACAAGATGAATCACATGTTAGGCTGGGCGTGTGCTGGCCCCAGGAAGCCGGCGCTACTTCTGTGAATTATTTACAATGATGTATAGACCCCGCTGCTGGGAAGCTGTTCTGTTTTTGGCTTCAACCTCATATCTGTTTTCCAAGACATATCAGTCACTGGCAGAAATTGTGAAAAATAAATGGTGTTCTCTAAGTTGGGTTTTTTGGCTTTTTTGTGTGTGTGCAGAACAACAATTAAAGCAAAGGAGGTCAAGCAGGATTTGAGCTTTATGAAAAGTCTACATTAAACCAGAAAGGGAACACATTACTCCAGTTTTAAAGTCTCTACACTGACTACCGGTTTCCTTCAGGACTGGTTTTAATAACTTTTATAAAACTTAAAGATTTATATCACTTTTAATGGTTTCTGTCGCCCCTATTTGTCAGAGTTGCTTTTTATGAACCTCCTCGGACTCTCAGGTCTTACTGGTGGCAGATTTTTATTATTACATTTGTGAAATAAGTGGACATTTTTTAAAAGGCAACTCTTTTTCTATTTTAGTTTTTTTAGTTTTTGAATAAGCTTTTACATTTTTTTAGATTTATAATTTAACCAAGTTGTCATTTTTTTATTATATATATTTAAATATTTATATTATTTTCATTCTGATTACATTTTCTATATTTTTTTACATGTCTTTATTTATCTATGTTTTAACCATCCATTTATTATTTATACCTATTTAATCCTATCCAGGATCAGGGGTCTATGTTTTATTGGTTCAATATTTTAATGTAATTATTTATTAACACTCTTATCTTATCTCTGTTTATTTAAAGGATTACTCGTGTGTTTTATGTATTTTAATTATTTGTGTTTGTTAATTAATTGTGTTTATTTGGGTGTGTTTTGGTGGTAGAAACTGATTAGTTATATATATATATATATATATATATATATATATATATATATATATATATATATATATATATATATATATATATATATATATATATATAATTTGTGATGCTTCTGTTTTAGTTCTGTGAAGGACTTTGTTTGGCAGAAGTTGCATGAAAAGTACTATACAAAATTTACAATTTGATTGATTGATTGGGGGTATATTATTTTTAAAAAAAGTGACAACCAAATCAAAAACTCCAGCATAATGCAACCATGTCATGTAATTTTAGTTTGAAAATATAGTATTTAGTGTGCAAGTCAGACTTGCAGGCGTCTGTGACATCAGAGCATCCTTCCCTTCCCTCCACTTCACATCATGCAGCATCTTCTTCTGCAGCAAGTAGTGCAACTCTGTAAAATCAGCTTCAGAAGATGCACACCCCACAAATGAGACGGGAGGAGTCATGTCAAGCAGCTGAATCCAGCTCACTTAAAATTCAAATTGGCTGCGATGATCGGAGCACTGAAGGATCCTCCAAAAGGTGTGACAAAAGAACAGACATCTCCTTAAGACCTCAGTAAATTGATCCAACTTTTGAAAAAGGCAGAATATGTCTCTTTTTACTCCTGAACTCAGACAGGGAAGCTCAGTAGTTCAGGTTGTCAAAGTTCTGCATCTTGACTTTAACAAGGCCAAAATGAAAGATACCACTCTCGAAGAAGAAGCAGTAGTTCCTCACAGGTCTCCTTGCTCTTAAATGTCTAAATATTTCAACTGAAGGCTGATACTTTTGTGTCAAAGCTGTAGATGAGAACAATAAGCCATAAACTAAGCTGAGTACCGACGTGCACCTCTCTCCAAATGTAACTACAAGTTGTGTTGACCCAGACCACAAGACATGTGGTCATGTGACATGTGGTCATATTTACCGCCGCTACTTCTTCTGCGTCATCTTCAGGTCAAGTAGAACGATAGTTTGCTGCAATGTCTGTAAAAATGACTGATGCTCAACATTTATCACCTCCAACTCACATCAAATATACACCGTATTTTTCCGGACTATAAGCCGCTACTTTTGTCCCACGCTTTAAACCATGAGGCTTATACAGAGATGCTTTTCTATGAATTTTTCTTCAGCCCTCAGGGGGCGCTCTAGCAGGAAGTGTAAAAACCAAAAAACAAACCAAGTAGTTAAAGGCTATTCTATTTTTGTTAAGTAGCCTATGTTGGCTATGCTACTCTACATTCATGTTTTGTGAGCATCAATACCTGTTATTATTGGACAAACCTGATTAATCCAGGTGTGTCTGAACATTGTGGCTACTCAGACACACCTGGATTTATCAGTTTGTCCAGTCAGTTTCTTGGTTCCTCAGTGGATTTCCAGGCTTCTGAGTGGACCCGCCGTGGAGGTAAGGTTTTAATCGCAGATGCAGACCGGACGCAGCAGGTCAGCGATCCGGCTCCAAAGAGGATCCGGCACTGAGTGCAAGTGGACCCCGACGGGTCTGTTTCGCGGGTCCATTCCGGATGTCTTTGCTGTGTGGGGGGGTTTCAGTACACAGGAGGAGTGTACAGGAGGAAAATGAATAAAACCATCAATTACTTTTCTGTTTTGTTTGATCAGCACTTCAGTTCAGGTATGTGAATAAACACTTATGGTACAAAATCTTAATATGTAAAAGTCTTATTTCTCAGCCTGGATACTGACGGCTTATAGTCCGGTGCGACTTATATGTGACAAAACATATATTTTGTTTAAATTTTAGTGGGTGCGGCTTATATTTAGGTGCGCTTTATAGTCTGGAAAATATGGTACTTTTATTTGCTCTAGTGCTATGAATAAGAGAAGTAAACAAAAGGAAACTCGGCACTACGAGCTACAGCGATGTAGAAAACAAAGGCTACGCTGCCATTTACCGGTTGGTGGTGTCACAGTTTGGAGTTGATTTTGTGGGTTTGGTTTTGGTTTTTTGTGTTTTCAGGGTTTTGGTTTCGTCTGCTTGTATTTTTTTTCATTGATAACTTTACTTCCGGCTTTACTTTGAAAGTCTGTCTTCCCTTGTTGAGTCCTGTTACTTGCCTTGTTCATCTCCCTGATTGTTACCTCCGCCAAGGAGGTAATGTTTTTCCCAGTGTTTATCTGTCTGTCTGTGTACAAGATAACTCAAAAAGTTATGGATGGATTTTGATGTCACCTGACCTGACCAATGTCACATGACCAAACCAGATATGATGTAATAATAATGATATTATGAAAACTGCATGTCAATTGAAAATGCAGGTTTGCATGCTGAGAGATGAAAATTTACCTGAACTTTGCTGAAAAGTTTCAAAATTTGAAGAACGCTAGTTTAAAATCAATTTAAAAAACTGAAAAATCTTTAAAGTAGCAGAATGGACCAGGTCTACACAGAATATATTGTTAGGATTTCATAATTAGCTCAGGAGATTCTCTTCAAACAGCTTGAAACATGCAAACCACAGCCAAATTAGCAGAATGCTAAATGCAGCTGAGTTTTCTTTATTTTAAAAGCTGCCTGATTTGCAGAATTTTAAATACATTAGCTAAATTCTAATGATAGAAGCAGCATAACAACCTCTAATTTAGCAAAAAAAAAAAAACATTATATTTTTATTACCTCCACCAAGGAGGTTATGTTTTCGTCGGCAATTGTCTGTCTGTCTGTTTGTCTGTCTGTGTACAAGATAACTCAAAAGGTTATGGATGGATTTTGATGTCACCTGACCTGACCAATGTCACATGACCAAACCAGATATGATGTAATAATAATGATATTATGAAAACTGCATGTCAATTGAAAATGCAGGTGTGCGTGCTGAGAGATGAAAATTTACCTGAACTTTGCTGAAAAGTTTCAAAATTTGAAGAACGCTAGTTTAAAATCAATTTAAAAAACTAAAAAATCTTTAAAGTAGCAGAATTGACCAGGTCTACACAGAATATATTGTTAGGATTTCATAATTAGCTCAGGAGATTCTCTTCAAACAGCTGAAACATGCAAACCACAGCCAAATTAGCAGAATGCTAAATGCAGCTGAGTTTTCTTTATTTTAAAAGCTGCCTGATTTGCAGAATTTTAAATACATTAGCTAAATTCTAATGATAGAAGCAGCATAACAACCTCTAATTTAGCAAAAAAAAAAAAACATTATATTTTTATTACCTCCACCAAGGAGGTTATGTTTTCGTCGGCAATTGTCTGTCTGTCTGTTTGTCTGTCTGTGTACAAGATAACTCAAAAAGGTTATGGATGGAATTTTGATGAGATTTTCAGGAGTTGTCAGAAATGGGAAAAGGAAGAACTGATTTAATTTTGGATGCAATCTGGAAGAAATCCTGGATTCTGGATCACTTTCAAATTTTCGATAACATTGCAGTCAATGGGGCCCGAAAATTTGTTTTCTCAATATCTCCGTTAATTATTGCCCAAAACTCATGAAATTTGACTCAGAGATTGACAATGGGAACCTCTATCAAATTTCAAAAGCTTGATCCGGTACTGATCCAGAACGCGGATTTTATCGCTAATCTGTAAATCACTATATGAGAGAACTGTTGTGCTTGGCGGAGGTCTGCGCTCTCCGAGTGCTCTAGTTTGCACCTGCGTCTTGTTTGTTCCTTGCTTTATTTAAGTCTAGTCTTTCTCCCTCTCCCTTGCTGGTTGGTTCTACTTTTGTCCTGTTGTTCATCCTGTTGTTACTTGTGTTCCTGGTGTTCCTGCCCTGGTGTCTCTTGGTCAAGTCTTTGTCCCTGTTTTGTTACATTAAAGGATGTTTTGTTTAATGTTTTTGTAGGACACTCCTGCTTCCCGCTCTCCTGCATTCTGGATCCAACCCTTGACAACCTTGGCATGGTGGTGAAACAGCAAGTATAAATGCCAAAGAGAGCGGTTCCACCAGCAGCACAGTATAGAAGCATCCCAGAAACCACCGTCTGCTAAAGATCATTTAAGTCCATTTTAGGGATCTTTGACAAATCAACATTAGTTAAGTTAAATCTAGCTGGCAGGAAGTTGGACACAAAAATGGAAGAGAGACAAGCCAGATGATTTTCAAAATGAAATCCCATGACATGGGTCAAACTCATGCTTCAGTGTTGTGTTAAACCATGAGGAAACTGTTCAGAGGGTCTCAGAAGTACACGTGCAGTGCGAGGAGAGGTTAATTTTAGATGTCAAAAAGCACATTTTATTTGGCACAACCCATCCTTTGGGAACCGACAAGATGTGTACAGAATTACGTCTTTAAATGAGAAAATTACTGTTTCTTATTGAGCTCAACACCTTTTGGTGAAATTCATAACGTCACTAGTCCAACCAAAGAGGCAACACTCAGTAACACTTCTGAAACACTCCCAGAGGGACCTGAAGTCACCCCAGAAACCTGCGGAAACCTCTGCAAAGCTGAACCACAGGATTTCCAAATGGGACCCAGGAGGTTACAGAAATGGACAAGGGACGAACTTCTTTCCAAATGAGCAAGTAAGCTAATATACAGATCTTCTAAAAATAAAACCCAGAAACCTGAAAGAGTAAAAGGAATAAGCAAAATAATCCCAGACATTGACAAAGAGAGTTATTGTTGCTGGACAATAAGCAGCTGTTACTGCTTGCTCATTTAAGTTAATTTACTGTAACCGGTCCGAATATAGGCACACTCCAAATTCAAGGCGAACTGGCTTGTCTACGGAGATGTGAGCATCAGGCAGTTCTCCGTCCCATCCAGTGGGTTTCCAGGGTTGGTGTGCTCGTGTCCGTCCAAACCAGTGATTGATCAGCGATTGTTGGTTCAGACATGTGCGTAGCTATCCATGTGCGGTGGCTTTCATATTTCCCAGTACCAGCCTATCAGTAACCAAACAAAAAACAATTCCAAATTAAGACAACAGACAAACTTGCAGCAGTTTATCACTGCCTGGCTTTGGCAAGAATATAGCCTCCCCTGGTTCACCTGTTTATTTTTTTTCTTTTTTAAGAATTTTGCTCCTTTTTATAGCACCCATAAAATACGCAAGCTTTACTGTCCTGTATTGCTGCTCATCATTTGCTTGCACATTTTTGTTTCACTGTGTGCGGCAAGCTAATTATGAATTTTTCCTTCCCTCTTCATTAAAACATTCCTTCAGCTCGATTTAGTTAATGACAGAGGGAAAAGGGAAATTAGGTCACAGAAATTTGGAACGCAAACCGTTTTTAGCTTTATCGGTTAATCCTTCCACATGTTTGAAGTCAGGATTTGAGGCCACTGGCATTCAAACATGGATGAGCACCAGAGATGGTTGCACCATGTGTGAAAGTGACTGACGACTCCAATTAAAAGACATTTTTTGTGAGTTTACTTCAAAAAGTGAATACTGATTGATCTTGTTTTTGGTAGTCTTCACGCTTGTGTTTGAAACTTCCCAATCACTTCTGGGTTCCTGGACCGAATGTGAGTCATTGCAAGCTCCCCAAGGAGACATGTGCTGGTTTGAAGCCGAGATGAAGAAGACCCGGCTGTATAAAAACAACCCAAAAATAAACTTCGCACTGAACAGTATCCCAGTGTTTCAGCAGCGATTGATTGCGGCTTAAAAGACTGGCCAGGAAAGTTGAGTTCTTAGTGAGACAACAAAACAAAGACAGGTATGGAGCGATGACTTGCTCTGCCTGGAGGCTTTTCAGTCGAGGCACTGTCCCCATATTGAATATGTCAAAACTTCCAGTCGTATATTCGCAATGCAATAAAAACTGAAGGACAGTATTCTGCAGTGGGCACACACAGAGCATTCTCAGTTGAGTTTCAAAACATAAACTTAGAAAGCAGAAAAGAGTATCAACTGAATTCTCACCTTGGCTCCAATCTTGCTTCTAGTGAAGTTAGACTATCCCCCAATGGACTGTTGTTAGATTTATCTGATTTTTAGTCTATGGATTTGTTGAAAACCAAAATCTTTATATGCCTGAAATTGTTTAATCGTACACTCAGCAGAAACTTTGCGATCTTCGAAATTATTCAGGGACATGTTATTGACTGCCCTGTGATGGACTAACGACCCGTCAAGGGTGAACCCCTGACTGTCACCTGATGACAGCTGGTGTGAACCCCGAGACCCTGGTTAGGATGAAGTGGGTATAAGTTAATGGATGGAAATACTTACATTGCTGGGATGAGACTGTCATGTAGTGGTCAGCACTGTCACCCTAGACAAACAAGGATTTAGCCTGAAATCTTTGACAACAAATTTCTGAGCCACGTCTGCATGCTTTCCCTTCCATGTATTTAGATTTCAAACATAATGTATGACTGTGATGTGCAAAAAATCTACGCAGTCCATCCGACCTCTTGCCCAGTGGCTAGTTGTTCCTATAAGCAAACCACAGAAGAATGGATGGAACGTGATGCCCAGTTTTACTGACCAGTATGTGACTGAGCAATTAAGACATAAATTCTGATGATCTTTTACCCGCCAGCGAGCTTCCAGCTGATGCTTTCCCTACATGACACGTTTCGTTGCATGACAAGTAAGAAGACTGTACCACAAACTAGGGCCAGTACCAACCATCCAACTGCAGATGAGGTAAATCTAAGGGTGAATTCCAATTCTTCCCTTAACCCTCAATCTCAACCCTCGCCCTTAACCCTTAAACTTTGGCCCTCAATCTTGGCCCTCGAAAGTAAGTGTCAGGACTATCTTGTGACTTAGAAATGGGACACCTTTTGAGTGCAGTTATGTCTTCAGACTGTGGGGGGCTGCCTTACGCCAAAGAAGATGTCAAGAAGATGACCACGAGGAAGAAGAAGTAGAAGAATAAGAGGAATTTATATTTTGATTTTTTATTAATTTTATTTATATCTTTATTAACTATTAAAAATACTTTCATTTGTAGCTAGCTTTTTACGTTGCCATCCTTTATGAACATGTCTTGGCAAAAATATGCAATGCCTTCTGGGTAGCCCTTACTCCCAAGAGTGGTGCCGGAGAATCTCAATATTGAGGGTGATATTGTCCTGTGATAATCGAATAACCCTCGAGGGTTGACCTTTTTACAATCAAAGTTTTATACTGAGTGCCCTATAAAAGGTCAAAGCTGATATAACTTGTGGTGAAGTTAGGGTTAGAGGTTGCAGACCACTGCAAATGACTCTAGGTTAGCCTGTAAGGGTCCAGGGGCCAATGTGGCTAAGCGTCAGGCTTTACCTGCAGTAGCAACCATCTGGTCGCAGTAGCTCAGTTAGAGCTACCAGCAGTCCTTGTCTCAGGTGGGGTTTTTTAGGTACCAACATCTGAAACAAGTACTGGCAGATGGGTGGATTTGAATGTAAAATAACACTAACTGGCATCAAAGGTTAGTATGAACTAAGCTAAAAAAGAGCTTGTTCTAACCAAGTACGATGGGTGTTCAAACCAGCTTCCAGGTTTGCTCGATCCACCAGTGTGCCATTTTATGCATCAACACAGACAATAATGGAGTCAGTTCCTGCCAAGATGCCGCCACAATTGACCTTTCGGTAAGCGCCGGCCTCTTCCTAGTTACTATTGCTACGTCAGACATTCTCACTGCTCCTCCATTGAGGACAATGTTATTTTGCCATTTTTCCGATGTGTATCATCAGTGTTAATATTATACTATAATAACACCATGGTGAAATATTACTACTAGGGACCTGCAACAGTGACTCGAGGTGTCCAGAATGTTTGGAGGGGGCATTTTTATTCTCTTTTCCAAGCTGAAACAAATGCTGGAGAATGCAGGCTGTGGGTTAAGTTGTGTCCATCCACACAGTCAACTGAACGTGGGGAAAGTTACCAAACATTTACTTCAAGGTAAGTTTACTTTGTTTATTAGATGATTGATTTAACCACTGTTTACTAAAAGTAAGATGATTTAGCGGCAAGGAGGGTGATGAGTTCTCTGTTAGCATTAGCTCTGGTCCATAGGTCTGTCCCACACCAGAGCTATGTTAACATCAGACAGTCGCAGCATTGTATTAATATAATTAATAAATTGACGTTAACATCACTAGCCACTATCCAGGGCCATATATATTTGTAGACAACGAGGCAGGCTTATAGGTGGCTAGCAAGCTAGCCGAAATGCTAATGGAGAGATGTTTTCACTCATCACTCTCCATGCTGCTAAATCATATTGCTTTTACTAAACGGTGGTTAAATCAATCATCTAATAAACAAAGCTAACTTACCTTGGAGTAAATGTAGGTGTGTTTTGTAACTTTCCCCATGTTCAGTTGCTTGTGTGGAGAGACACAACTTAACCCACAGCCTGCATTCTCCAGCGTTTGTTTTGGTTTGGGAAAGGGAATAAAAATGTCCCCTCCAAACGTTCTGGACACCTCAAGTCACTGTTGCAGGTCCCCAGTAGCAATATTTTACCACGGCGTTATTCTAGTGTAATGTAAATACGGTTGATAAGCATTGGAAAAATGGCAAAATAACATTGTCCTTAATGGAGGAGCAGCGAGAATGTCCGACCTAGCAACAGTAACTAGGAGTGGGACGGTCCTTACCGAAAGTTCAATTGGGTCTCAATACCGCTCTCGAGAAAACTATTTGTAACATAACTGGATCATACCTGTCAAGTATTCTGTTTTGGCAGGGAACGTCTCGTATTTTACTCTTCTCTCCCGCCGTCCTCCCGTATTAGTATTTTTCCCGTAAATCTCCCGTATTTTAACCTGCGTTATTGAAAAATAATCGTCCCGCATTCGGCAGAGTAAAAAAAAATAAAAATAAAAAAATAAAACATTCCCAATCTGTGATCTGTCACTTGCCTCACCATAACTGCCAGAGCAATAGCCCACTATAGGTACTGTAGGTGGTGGATGTCGCGAGGTGAGTGTGTGACATCTGATGAGTGACAGCGCGCAAAGAAAAAAAAAAGATTGTTACAGAGAATATAGGATGTCGTTAGACAACAGAACTGTTTGCGCTCTTCTCTTAAACTCCTCTGGACCAGTCCACAAATACACTCCTTCCAAAAAAGTCATAAAAAATTCAAAGTCTGCAGCAAATGAGTACAACAAGTCATTAAAAGATTAAAGAAAAGTCACGTGAAATGAGATGAAAAACTGAAAGAAAAGCAATATGAAATGAAAACAATGTGTGGAATGAAAATCAAATGCTAATGTAAATACAAGCAATGTTAAATGAACAAAAAATATGCAAATCCCTTTCATAATAAATACTCTTCATATATACCCCTTTGTGTTTTCATTTAGGCTATAATGAATGTTCACATTATGTCAACGTGGCTTTATGCACAGCTGCACTACTTCCTGAACTTCAGCCAGCTGCTTTGTTTCCTGGGTGTCTTTAATTGACAGACTGATTAATCCAGGTGTGTCTGACCTCACAGCAGTGGTCAGACACACCTGGATTGATCAGTTTGCCCAATAATGGCAGACCCAGGAAACAAAAGAGCAGGCTGAAATTCAGGAAGTAGCGTAGCCGTGATTTTAGCTTTTTTCTACACCAAAAATGTAAGAGATACTGGAGCTTGGTTGGGATGGTCGGGATTTCTCGCGGCGGGCGCCAGAAAATTTCCCTTATGTTCAAATCCAAAACTTGACAGGTATGAACAGGAGGGTTTGCTCAGTTCTCCTTTATACAGCCGAAGATACACATTTAAGACAGAGCCAGCCAGTGTCAATGGAGTTGGAAAGAGATGGTTGAAAAAGGAGATTGCATTGTTTCTTTTAGTTATTTTAATCAAAGTATACCACAGACATTTCATTAAGACCCCAGGAGATTTAAAAAACTTTTAAAACTATCTTGGCAATGTGTCTTCATAGTCTGTTGTTACCAACACAAACAGACTGCTATATTTTAAAAAAGGAAAAAAAAAAAGACAAACATTGTAATTCCTCCCAGAGCCTTTTCTTTGAATTCTCCTCTCTGGTGTTCCTCAATGTTGCATTTGAACAGCGAGGTGGAGCTCTCAAAACTGCATTTAGAGAACATAATGTGAGGAGACTGAGCAATCCAGAAAGAGCGACATTGCCTCTGGCTGTGCTTCTTGATGATCAGCCATTTTCTGCTTCTCTTCTGTAACCTCTGTAGGGGCTCCTCACCATGGAAACCCCTCATCACTCGCTTCCCATTGAGGCTCATTATAGAGCCACTGCCCCGAGCGCTGGTCCAGGATCAGCTAACCTGAACCTTGGCACTTCACTCACACATCGCCTTTCATTAAGGCTGGTCTGTGGTCAGACTACAGAGACAGTGTAATTGAATGCGTGCCTGAAGGTCTGAATCTGGCTTCACAATAATCTAATAGACCTCCAGGTGTGATGATGTTATTGAATCACCTCCATGGATGGATTATCTTTGATTATGTTATCAGGAGAGAACAAATGTGCCACATGTATCTGCAAATATTACTGTGTTGACAGGCTGCTGTATGGCCAACTCACTGACTGATTGTGACAGCTGGAGATTTGACTAAAAAATTCAACTGAAGTGTGTTTGATTAATTATAAAAATGATCCTGTGAAATGACCATATTTTTTCCCCCAATAACTGTCTGTATATATTAATGGTTAGTGCCATAATTTTGGAAAACCTTTCTGTTGACCTTACAGCAGATGTTAGTTTTCTTGCGCACGTGAGTTGATGAGTCCGTCACCAGCCGTCTTTGACGGTCAGATCTGGCATAATTTATAAATACCTGAAACCCAGATTCTGTCAGAAGAGGACTAATATCGTGGTGCTCTAAAAGGGCATAAAAGAGAAGACAGGGCAGGGATGTTGTGTGTGTGGAGTTACTTATTTTTATCTTCTTTCCCTCTTATGTCGTTGGTTTCTTGGGGTGTTTTGACACCGGGACTGTTTAGATCAGCCTAAAGGAACTATGCCATGAGTGCATCTAACTCAGTATGAACTCAGCAGCCGCACTCCGCCACGCACCGACACGGCGATACAAGACCTCCCTGAAGAGGTGGTCTTGGCACGGCCATCGGCAAACTCTGATTCGGAAAGCTGCACGAACTTGATCCGACCCAACTGTGTGCTCCACGAGTTTGAGCTAAAAAGGCTTCCGTAGTCAGCTCCACAGGGCATCATGGGTAGTGAAGGAGCACAGAAACAAACATGGCAAATGGAAGTAACGTGAGCTGTTGTGGACAAACTGTAGTTTGCTTACAGTGACACAAACAACATTGAATTAAAAAAAAAAGGCCAGCGCCAGGTTCTCATCGTCATCATCATCATCATCACCATCATCATCATCATGTTGAACAAAATGCATTCCTGACTGTTGCACACTACAGGTTTACACCAACTGTCATGGTCTGGGGAAGCCATGACGGCCATTTTGGGTTTTTCTTTGTTCTGTGTTAAGTTGGCGTTAATCCTTGTCTTTTGTGTTACCTGTTTCCTGTTTTACTTTGAAGGTCTATCTTGTCTCCATTGTTTTCAGCTTTGCTTCCTTCCCTCTTGTTATCCTGATTGTCTGCACCTGCCTCTCGTTGGGTTCCCTGTGTATTTAAGTCTTGTCATCTCCTCTGTCTGTGCTGGTCTGTTGTCTTCTGTTTTTTGGTCAGTCGATTCTTGTTCCATACTCCGTGAGTGTTTTGTTTCGTTTGGATCCCTGAACTCTTGTTTTAATTACTTTTTACATCTGACACCAATACATGTGAAAACAACCTTAGTCTCCTCGTCCTTGATGTCCAACTGTAGCTCTGTGAGTTAGCCAACATGGACCCTGATTGTTGGTTTGTAACACGGTGCTGAAAAGAGATCCAGTTGTCAGATCAGGAGTTACTGGGATAGGTTTTAGGGACAGTAGACTACAAGAGCTGGATGACCCGTTATAAAAAATAATCAAATACTTCATTGTGAGAATCACAACAGCTCCTTTGTGTTGCTTTCAAAGTGACTCTTGTAGTTTTCAGGCTCAGAGGGTTCTCCGGTGGGGGGAGTTTACGTTGTTTTTACAACACCGTCCAAAACTTACTCTTGTTTTGGTCTGTTATTCACTCTCTCTCTCATTTTTTTTTCTTCCCTCCATTACTTTCTTGAGTTTCTTAGCCACCTCTGCGCTGTACTCTGCTAATCATTGTTGATGCATGTTCCAGCGATGGTGGTCTCAGTGAAAAACTGTGAGAGCGAGATGATACTTCCTATGAGTACTCCAAAATTCCATCAATGAAGTTGAACTTGATATTCTAGCATGAAAATACTCCTTTGTCTCACTTTAGTCACGCCACACAAGAGTTTCCTCTTCTAAGTGTGAGTCATTGCTTGGGGAGACAAAGTTTAGTCTCAGTATTTTGTAAAGCTGGCTACAAGTAAGTCTGAAATGGATTTCTAGAACATCCATCCATCCATCTATTATCAATACCAAAGGGGTCATGGGGGGATGCAAGAACATATTCGGCAAAAAAAAAGAGCTTCGTACTGTATGACTGTTTTTGTATGTGGAGAAAAAAAATAAAAAGAACCAGTTTTGTTCGCTTGAGTCACAAAAATCCTGATCAGCCTCAGGTTTTGGATATAAACAACAGAGTGCATGTATGAACATGATTTATGAACCGGTAATTGTGCAAAACTCTGACCAGGCATGCCGGGATGGCAACGCTGAGAAGTTTGCCAAGGATGAGAAAGAAAGAGAAAGAAAATCACTCCTCTGCGAGCAAAGCTATAGACAAAGATGAGGACTAAACACATCTGGATCCAGAGAGCAGCTCTCAGGGCCTCTGTGGTGGACCGGTGCTGCTGAGGAGCACCTTCAGCCTCAACCGGGCCTCTGAAGTGTGACACAAACCGCCGGAGATGCGGTTCTGTTTGAGCGGCCATCATCACAGAGCTGCAGCTTTATCGAGCCAGTAGGCAGCGAGAAAGCACCGAGAACTAGCTCACATCGATTTCCAACAGCTCCGGGGCCAATCCATACAGGATCTGCTCACCAAGTTTCTAATGTGCACTGATCAGTTTCATCGCCATAATTGGACAATGACGCACATTTAAATTGGCATTTTAAGCACATTTTTGTCAGCTCAGATCGACAGTGGATTTTAAAAAGTTCATGTAATTACATTTAACCTATCTGAAGTCAGACTGCGGTGCTGTTTTATTTATTTATTTATTTTTTTCCCTATAGCTTCTAGCTTTATTGCATTCTTCAAGGAACCACATAAACAGACAGAACTGTAATAAAATGACAAATGTAAAAATGTACAATTATAGGTGCTGTTTTGTTGTGTGTTTTACTGACTGTATAGAAACTACTCTGACCCGAGGAAAACACTGGTCAACCTTATTTAACACAGCTTAAAAAGAGCGCTACAATTTCAGTAATGGCATGAAATAACAATTAAAACAACAAATATCAGTGTCGCTATTCATTAGCCTGGTCAGCTTTTATTATTCATTCAGTTGGTTAAAAATTCTCTTGTGAAATGGGTCTGCTGAGCCAATCACAATGCAGTGTGGGCGGGGTTTAAGCAATGACTCATACAGGAGTGTCCATGAGCTGTCCCTCTGTGTCCAGCTGTTGTCACATCCCCTGTTTCTCTGACTCATCTATCTGGTGGTGTCCTGAGGCAGTTTTCTCTGTCCGCTGGAAATCAAAGTTTCTTCCAGTGGAACCAAACTAATTCTCTGCATTGAAGAAGAGGAGAGTCAGGTGGCTGACCAGGCTAACCATTAATTGGGATCAGAGATACTCAGAGGGGAAATTCAATAAAAGTCCAAATTCAAGTCATAGTAATAAATATTTCCATCCATGCATCCATTATCTATACCTGCTTATTCCTATGAAGGGTCGCTGGAGCCCAATTTAATGTTCAGATACTGAAAAGAAAGTCAGAAGAGGACGTCAGTGGTCTGACTTGAATGTAAAAGGATAAGTAAAGTTAACTTTGTAGATAAATAAGTTAACAGGCAACATCATGGAAAACTTTTTTTCTTTTTTGTCCAATGGGAACCGCTGACTAGTTTTGCTCAGGTACATGGGTTAATAGAAACAACCCCAAAACAGACATCAGTTCTTAAAAGGCATCCTAAAATAAATGAAAACAATAAAAATTACATGTAAGACAGACAAAAACCCATATAGACAGTCCCCTGTAGCATGATACAATTAAATAAATATTAATATTAGAGATAATTTATATTAACAATGCAAAGAATCGGTGTAAATGTTTGGTTGTCAACAGGTCATTTCTTGGTGTTTAAACTTAAATGATATAAGTTAACTGTGGGGCTCTGATCTGTCTCAATACCCACCTCTTCTCCCTGCCCTTTAGCCCTACCTAAGATGTTCATTTTGAACAGTTTTCACTAATATAATATAAGACTTGGTTCTAAATTTTAAAAAAAGAATAGTCTCGATAAACTATCTAAAGTAGTAGTAACCAGAGTCTACGAGAGCTGGATGACACTTCTTAAAAGAAATCAGATATTCCTTCAAATGAAATTGAAACTGATACGAGGATTCACTTCATCCTAATACAAGGATTAAAAATTAATTACAGCCCCAATTATGCGAGTGATTAATCTTCTCTATTGCTGAATTGAGCTGTTCAAACTTCTCTCGAATTGTCGAGAGTCCAGATCTCAATAATGTGCTTAAATTCCTTTCTGCTTCTGATGAACACCAATTAGTTACAATTAGACTCCTCGGAGCATCGCGGGACAGTTTTTTTTTTTTCTTTTTTGTTTCCCAGATGAATGTTTTGTGGAGGTCGCCCCGTCCGGTCTCTCAGGGAGCCCGCGGTTCCTGCTCAAGTAAACCGGCGCGTCCTCGCCAGCATATTCCCATTTTCTGCTTCAGTGAACTGGTGGTCCCCAATAATCCCAACACCATCGTTTAGTCAGGCAGGAGTCTTCTCTTTTTTTCTTTTTCTCCATTTTCTCCTTCCCACGCAGTCGGCTTGGATTCCCTGAGCCCAGCAGAGTAGAATTAATGTGAGTGGTTTGTTGGCGTACTTTTTTTTTTTTTCCCTTCCTTTTTCTATTTATGCACCTTGAAAGAGAGTAAAGAGCAGAATCGCCTCAAGAAAAAGTGTTTTAAATTCACACTGCCGTTTTTGGAGACTGAATGCTTATATTGTGCTCTGATTTGCCTCTGATTCTCCTGCCAGTATCTCTCCTACACCTTTCAGATGCAGGAGTGCTTTTCCATCGTCTGTCCCGTGCTCCGTCATGCGGACAAGCAGGTCGGAAAAGGAGCGACGGCTGTGCTTTTCTTTTTGAGAGAAAAGGGAGAAAAGGAGGAGGCCTGGGGATGGAGAAAAGAGCATGAAGGGGAGGGGAAGTAAAGCCTCGCTAATGCTCAGTAAAGTGCTTTTAATGTGCTGCCGTTTAAAGGGGAAGAAATGCAAGAAAAAAAATCCATAGAGTTTATTTCTAACACCTGAAACTGGAGGATACGACGGAGTGTAAGGGCCACACTGAGAAAACAACACTGTGGGCAATGATTTTTTTTTTTTCATTCCTCACTTACGAGAAGAAAGTTGAAATGTTGAGAATAAAGTCGAAATGTAGTTTCCAGAATAAAGTTAAAATGTTGAGAATAAAGACGAAATGTTGAGAATAAAGACGAAATGTTGGGAATAAAGTCAAAATGTTGGGAATAAAGACGAAATGTAATTTCCGGAATAAAGTCGAAATGTTGAGAATAATGTCGAAAATAAAGTCGAAATGTAGTTTCCGGAATAAAGTCGAAATGTAGTTTCCGGAATAAAGTCGAAATGTAGTTTCCGGAATAAAGTCGAAATGTAGTTTCCGGAATAAAGTCGAAATGTAGTTTCCAGAATAAAGTCGAAATGTTGAGAATAAAGTTGAAATGTAATTTCCGGAATAAAGTCGAAATGTCGAGAATAAAGACTAAATGTCGAGAATAACGTCGAAATGTCGAGAATAAAGTCAAAATGTAGTTTCCGGAATAAAGTCGAAATGTTGAGAATAAAGTCGAAATGTAGTTTCCAGAATAAAGTTGAAATGTCGAGAATAAAGACGAAATGTAATTTCCAGAATAAAGTCGAAATGTTGAGAATAAAGACGAAATGTCGAGAATAATGTCGAGAATAAAGTTGAAATGTAGTTTCCAGAATAAAGTCGAAATGTTGAGAATAAAGACGAAATGTTGAGAATAATGTCGAAAATAAAGTTGAAATGTAGTTTCCAGAATAAAGACAAAATGTCGAGAATAAAGTCGAAATGTTGAGAATAAAGACGAAATGTCGAGAAAAAAGTTGAAATGTAGTTTCCAGAATATAGACGAAATGTCGAGAATAAAGTCGAAATGTAGTTTCCAGAATAAAGTCGAAATGTTGAGAATAAAGACGAAATGTTGAGAATAATGTCGAAAATAAAGTTGAAATGTAGTTTCCAGAATAAAGACAAAATGTCGAGAATAAAGTCGAAATGTAGTTTCCGGAATAAAGTCGAAATGTCGAGAATAAAGACGAAATGTCGTTTCCAGAATAAAGTCGAAATGTCGTTTCCGGAATAAAGTCGAAATGTTGAGAATAAAGACAAAATGTCGAGAATAAAGTCGAAATGTTGAGAATAAAGTTGAAATGTAGTTTCCAGAATAAAGTCGAAATGTTGAGAATAAAGACGAAATGTCGAGAATAAAGTCGAAATGAAGTTTCCAGAATAAAGTCGAAATGTTGAGAATAAAGACGAAATGTTGAGAATAATGTCGAAAATAAAGTTGAAATGTAGTTTCCAGAATAAAGACAAAATGTCGAGAATAAAGTCGAAATGTTGAGAATAAAGACGAAATGTCGAGAAAAAAGTTGAAATGTAGTTTCCAGAATATAGACGAAATGTCGAGAATAAAGTCGAAATGTAGTTTCCAGAATAAAGTCGAAATGTTGAGAATAAAGACGAAATGTTGAGAATAATGTCGAAAATAAAGTTGAAATGTAGTTTCCAGAATAAAGACAAAATGTCGAGAATAAAGTCGAAATGTTGAGAATAAAGACGAAATGTCGAGAAAAAAGTTGAAATGTAGTTTCCAGAATATAGACGAAATGTCGAGAATAAAGTTGAAATGTAGTTTCCAGAATAAAGTCGAAATGTTGAGAATAAAGACGAAATGTTGAGAATAATGTCGAAAATAAAGTTGAAATGTAGTTTCCAGAATAAAGACAAAATGTCGAGAATAAAGTCGAAATGTTGAGAATAAAGACGAAATGTCGAGAAAAAAGTTGAAATGTAGTTTCCAGAATATAGACGAAATGTCGAGAATAAAGTCGAAATGTAGTTTCCGGAATAAAGTCGAAATGTCGAGAATAATGTCGAAATGTTGAGAATAAAGACGAAATGTCGTTTCCAGAATAAAGTCGAAATGTCGTTTCCGGAATAAAGTCGAAATGTTGAGAATAAAGACAAAATGTCGAGAATAAAGTCGAAATGTTGAGAATAAAGTTGAAATGTAGTTTCCAGAATAAAGTCGAAATGTTGAGAATAAAGACGAAATGTCGAGAATAAAGTCGAAATGAAGTTTCCAGAGTAAAGTCGAAATGTTGAGAATAAAGACAAAATGTCGAGAATAAAGTCGAAATGTTGAGAATAAAGTCGAAATGTAGTTTCCAGAATAAAGTCGAAACGTCGAGAATAAAGTTGGAATGCAGTTTCCAGAATTCCAGAATTGGTATAGTTCCTTTTTTTTTGAACAGGTGCAATTTCTGACACAATCTCTTCAAAGTACGAATACTTATTATGATACTGTGTCTATGTGATAAAAGCACATAGACACAGACATTATGTTGGTAGAGTAAAGCTGGTTTGAATAAATCTTTAAGGCAACTTTATTGTGGAAAATGCATTTCGACTTTCTTCTCGTAAGTGAGGAATGAAAAAAAATCATTGCCCACAATGTTTTTTTCTCAGTGTGGCCCTAATACTCCGTCGTAGGAGGAAACTAAAACAAGAGCCGCAAAAAAACCAAGCCAATGTAGAGGCAGGGAAATAAAAGTTAAGCTCCCTTGCTTGTCCCGTGCTCCGTGTCCTGTGAGACAGTGGCAGGGAAGAGGATTTGATTATCCAGGACAATCTCTTCTTTAGATTAGCCTTCTTAGTTCCACAGGCGGGAAAACATCACAGATGAAGCAATGTGTTGTGGATATGAATCAAAGGGGAGCGTTGCACCCTGGAAGAGCCGAGTGTTTACAGAGGACTGCGAGGAACAAAGGCTGCAGAGGCTTACGTTGATGGACGCAAATCCTGAGTCTTGCTAACTACCCACTTCGGCTCCCATTCGGAGCACGGCTGAGGGGAACTTTGATCTCTCACATGCAGTCACCTGGCTGTTTTCCGCCGGCGCGGATCAGTCTAGACAGATAACGCAAACACAAGCTTGTCCCGTGAATTTCACCCGCCTGCACCGTCGAAAACACATAGAAATATTCTCACATCTTTCTCACAACAATCCACTCTGGCACGACAGATGTTTCTCATCTAGACTGGGCTGCTTTCTTTTTTCTTATTGACAGCATGTTGTGTTGGAGATTCAAGGAGATTTCAGACACACTGTTGGATAGTGCACGTCTCATTTCATTTGCACGTGTGTGTGTGTGTGCTTGTGCGTATGGCAGCCTGCTGGATGGATGGTATTGATTATAGTGTTTCACATCCACCTCTCATCGCTTCCTGTGTTACATCCCCTTTAATATCTTGTCATGTAAGTTGACAGTAGTTACCAGTTACAAGCCGCCCAGAGCATCACAGCAGTCTGCTGCAACAGACCACAATATACACGAGTTTGAACAAACACACACACACACCGGGCCGATGGCAATGGTAGCTATCTTTAAGTGACAACTATTGACGGGGATTACAGGTGGAAATTTGGCTAAATGTGACCGTGTTTTCTTCAGACTTGGAAGTGGATTTAATCATCCCTCCAACTGACCTGAACTCCTGCTCCTCCAGAGTTCAGGTCAGGGTTATGAAGCTGCAGACTGCCGTCTCAGGCTCACACTTTTAGGACCTTTGTGTTTTCACAGCAGTGCCCCCTGGTGATGGGGTGACAGTACTGCAGCCTCCCCTCTCCCCGACTGACAGGCAGTATTATGAACGTTCCACAGAAATCCTCCTTCTTTCAGTGCAAATATTTATAAAATTGAGCTCCGAAACTACTGAGTTCAATAATATGTTTTATAATTGTGTTATTGTAATAAAGTCTCAGACACAACAAAATACTGAAACATTTTGTCTTTTGGAGGCAGCTGTGCTTCAACTAAAGGTTCAATGACTTCTCACAATCCAGTTCAAAAGGCTGCGATTAAGGAAGAAAAAAAGAGACAGTTTTATACTCTGAAAGAAAAATACTTATTTAACCAACTGAGATATACAAAAAAAAACTTGAGAGGAATAAAACTATGCAATAAGAAAAAAAAGGGAAAAATAAACATTAAAATGGGCCTGAAGAGGTTCTGCTGGACAGTTTCAGTGAGGAAGCTGCCCTTTGATTTGTTATATGTATCTTGGGAAAAAAAAAAAAAGTCTTTTGAGTACGTTGAACTTTTAAGCTAATTTCCCAGATATAAATTGAGCATAAGTCACATTTTTGTCTCCAATTAGAGTTAATCTGAGTCCACAAAATCACAACATGTAGGGTGTACACTACAGTACATGACAACATCTGACATGTTTGTGACATAATAATAATAATAATAATAATAATAATAATAATAATAATAATAATAATAATAATAATAATAATTTATTATTATAAATAATACCAATAAATAAATTATAATACTCATACTTAATATTCAATAGTTCAAGTGTACTTAATTATATCCCATCACAGATTTTATAAAATACTTACTGAACATTCTTTGAAGTTTAACGTCTTTCCCAACATTAACAGTCATTAAGTTAGCATGTTATTGGGTTTACAAAAACTAACAAATTAAATAAAGCAAACTAATAAAACTAGTCTCTAAACTGATAAACACAAAAGCTGATGGCTCATTTCACCATAAACTATTGTAAAACGGTGAATGACCTCAGACAAAACTCACACTTCTGCGGTCGTCCATTAGCAAATAAAAAGTATTTTATCTTGTTTTTTGGATGACATCATCCAGTTCGGTGACCTGAACTGTTGCGAGACAAACTCGAGTCCTGAAGCTGCAGCCGCTCTGCTACGTAAAGTTGCAGTTCCTTGACTGGCCACTAGGTGCTGGCTCCAAGAACAAGTCCCTCTCCATTTAGCCCCATGCTAAAATGTCCAACATTGCTGCAGAAAGAAACATCTTTACAGCGTGGTTAAAAAAAAATAAACAAAACAAAAACAGTTTTGGTCTCAGACAATTTCTTGTTGGCCAACAATGGTGGAGGAAGCAGAAATTTGAATTTGCAGCAAATTGGAATGATCTTTGAAGAACAAATAAACATTTGAGACTCCATGTATGACCGGCCGATGGGAATTAAATTTGTTAAAAATAAATAAAAAAGTACTAAAATACACAGAAGCGTTTAAACCACAAGCAGACTGATCCTTTACAGACCATATCTCATCTCCGTCTTTCTCTTTTGCTCTCCAGCTGTTCTTATGTGGCGCATCTAAATCCAAAATGTCAGAAGTAATTGAGACAGCGATCTGGACTTGAGAACTTGAATTAGCTGAGGCTAAATTGCCTTCAGGCTCCTGCAGAAGTTCATACCAATCGTCCTCTTGGCCTTTAAAGCAGGAATCTTCCAGGTCACGCGTGTCCTTAAAGTTTAAAGAGTTTGATTTTCTCTCTCGTTCGGCATTTCAATCCGAGGGCTCAGATCAAGCTGTTGTTGAGCCCTCTGATCTGAGGCTTGATCTAGTGTCCCCGCCTGTACAAGCTAGTCCAGAATGAAGGTTGATCCTTGTCCTTTGGAGAGCGTAAAGCCGCACTGATCCCATAATGCATTTCACTAAGCTATGCATTTCAGCTAATGCTACTAATTCTAGTGTTTCTTTTTTGAAAGGAGACGTATTTCAGACTCATTGTAAAACGTTGCCAAGATTTTCTGGGGTCTTAATAATTTAACGTAATGTCTGTCAAGTCTTTTCCACCAGTGGAAGGATCGTCAAGACAAACCAAAATACGGGAGCGCTAGTAGAGCAGGAACGAGAGCGTTCATCAAAACTGGAAACTCAGAAATCAAACAGCAGGAGATAGTCTCGATTAATTTAATGGTGCAACAAAATGCCAGCCAGTGAGACCAAAACATTTTGACAGCAATATTGAACATAAATAGGGCTACCTATACCGCTAGCAAAAAAAATAAGTATGGTTTAACATGCAACTGAACTAGAGGCAGCAGTGGATCAATCATTTTTATACATTTTTAAAATCAAAACTCTGCTTGTGGATGTTCTCCGTTGGTTTAAAACATTTTAACCATCACGCTCTGCTGTTTACAGATCTTGGGTTATTTAAAACAGAGTTTAAATGGGGCGGCTCCAGAGGGAAGGTGGCTGTGTCCTGGCTAGCGTCCAGGTTAGCTCGCTGTGATCATTTGGTCCTTTTTGGATCATTTCGAAAATACTTTATTAAAGACCGGATTGAAGTGGATTAAAACTACAGTTAGCCAATTTGGCATCACCCAGCGGTTCCAAAAAGGACTTCAAACTGTTGCTTAGAAAACGTCTGGGTGACGTCACAGTGCCTTTGTCCAGTTCTTTTTATACAACCTTTGGTTGGCAGTTCCTTTTTTAATGACAAACTTTATTTCTCCTGTAAAAAATATCTGCTATTTCCTTAAAGTGGAAGTGAGAAATGTACTTTTTCTCCTGACTTTTTCCACCCCCAACACCTGCAGCTATTGTTTCCAAAAGTCCTTATTTAAACTCCTTTCGTGAGACCGCTCAGCAGCTGCCAGTAGAAGATATGCTTGGCACATGATTCTTTAAAGGAAAAAAGAACATTATAGTTTTAACTGACATTTCAGCAGGCTGACAAAGAACTCATGGCCTGACCCATCCTTATTAAATTATGGCAAAAATGTTTTATCCATAAAGTGATCAAGAGCCTGCTAAAGGCTCCTTTCATCAAACGAAACACGAGTGATCAAAATCTATGCGTGTAGTATATGTAGTGATAAAATGAATTAGAACCTATTCTGCACCATTTTAAACTCCCCTTCTGTTGCTGCATCAGACATCTTTTGGGTTTTTAAGATCCAAGGATTTTCTTTTTTTAATCTCCCTCTGTCTGTGACTGGTGCCAGCCTAAGGGACTGGGAGATTCACCCAATTAATTTACAAAGGCCGGCAATAAAAAAAAAAAAAAAAAAAAAAAAAAAAACCTGAAAAGAAAGCGTTCAAACGGATGGCCTCTAAACGTAATTAATTAAGTTGAGTGCGTCTTCCGCTACACAGGCGGCACGGTGTGGTGAGAAGCTGACGTCATGGTCGTAACGGAGACTCGGAGACTTTTGTTAGCTCTGCAAAGGTACGTATGACTTATGAGATGTCAGTCTGCTGTTTAGTTTGGATCGTATATGCAAAATTCAGGTCGATGAAGTTAATATAAGTGGTGTTTGCGGCGCTGTGTGTATGTTATACCGTTTGCTTTCTAGTGTAAAAGCTAGTCAACAAAAACGAGGCCCCACTGAGATATGAAACTTTTATATCGCTGCATAATGGAGGTAGTCGAGCTCTGTGCTGAAAGCCCATGGGAGACTAAATTAGAGTAAGAGATGTTGATGCAGGTCCATTTTTGTAATTCAAGAAGAAACAGTGGACTGCTTCAGGGACATTGAACAAGATGACTTTCTGTGTTCGCCCCATAATTGTGGGAGCACTTCTGCTCAACTGGAACCTTTTGTCTTGTACAGATGTGGGTTCCTGCTCTTTACCTGGAGCAAAGTTGTTTTTCGGGGTGAAGACTGAAATGGTTACATGTCGAGATGCATTTTGACTGCGGGGCATTTTTCTCCAGAGATGAGTGTGGGGGCTTGACAGAGAATGAGGAGCAGTGATTGTGAAAAGTAGTGGCTCAGAAGAGTTAAGTAACTCTTTGGCTTTTTTTTTGTTTTTTTTTAAACCACATCAGCTATGTTCTACAGCACAAATAAAAACAAAGAAAACCTCAGCAGCTGTCGGAAGGAGCCAGTCTTGTGTGGAAGTGCAGTTCTTTTTATTGTGGCTCTACTGACGCTGCTGAAGCAGACCGTTAACGATCAAACGCTTAACCACGTTCGATTGCTGCGTCATCTCCGTTGTGGGACCCTGGTCACATGTTCTGCTGTAATACAGGCTGTCCGAGCACCACGGAGCATCACGCAGAAGGTGGCAGCACTCGCGCTCATACGCTCCCCCTGGCAAAAGAGGACCGGACCACCGCTCGTGTAGCTGTCAGTGCTGAGCTTTTCCTGGTCGGAACGACGGAAACGTAGCCTGGAATCTCTTAGGAGGTTCAGCGCGTTGATATTCTTGCCCACCAGAGGTGGGCGATACCGGGAATTTCGGTATCGATCTGATACCAAGTAAATACAGGGCCAGTATCGCCAATACCGATGACGATACCGATACTTTTTCATATTAAGCTTGATCTATCATGAAACTGCTGACCTTTTGGTGTTTTTGTGATTTTTGTCTATGGATTATTTTGTTAAAGCCTAGGATACAATTCGGCAAACTTTATAGGTGACAACCTATAAATATTCTGTAAATATTCCTTGGAGTTGAATTGTTCTGTTTATAGTGGGTTTTTTTTAGTCCACCTCTTATGATATTATATCTTTGAATACTTGTGTAATTTTGTTTGCACTGTGTGCACTTTTCTGTTGCTTTAACTTTAAAGGAGTATGTAATGTTATTTTATCTAAGATAACACCTTTCAATGGGATACATGACATGTACTGGGTTATTTCAAGGTCTTAATTATATTTTTTTGAGTTGGCTCTGGTAACATATGACTTAAGTAACATCTACTTTGAAAGTTAATATGAACTTGATGCTGAAGATGACCACTCTTATCTACCTGGATACTCTCTGGCTAAAGATAAAAGACTTTTTACAAACTACGAAGCTTGCCGTTGTTTCGTTTTCGAGGATTAAAATGCAGCCAAACCGCGCTCCTTTCTAGCCATTTCTTGATTCTTCTGCTCCTTTATCTCTCTCTGTGATGTGTGCGTGTTGACAAGGGGGAGGAGAGAGTACTGAGTGGGCGGCGCCGGGGGGGAGGGGCCAGGTTGAGGCTACCTACGTGCTTGTTTGGCTGATGCCGCTGGCTGAGCCACGTGCTGGTGCAACGTCAAAAGATGAGATGAGAGGGAGGAGGACATAGAGACAGCGTGTCAGACACACTTCAATGAATTCGCACTTCGCAGCCGTCAGTGCTTGTGGGAGAGAAAAAAAAGCTTGAGTATCGATTTTTTTTTTTTTACATGAGTTTTGTTCGATATCAGTACCCAAGGTTGGTATCGATATTTGGATTGATCCTCCCACCTCTTTTGCCCACTTTGTCCCTCCTCTCATGCTGAACCAGCGTGTCATCTTCTCTGCACAGAGGTCTTTCATTCACTTTACCCACATCATGTCAGCCATGAAGGGACAAATGGGGCAGCTTCTTCACTTTGGAGCTACGTGATGTTCACTCCACAACATCACAGTATAACACCAAGGCTGTTTTAAAGGTAGAAAAAGGAATGGTCTCTATCGCTTATTTTGGCTTTTTGCTTTCTTTACCAGAAGTGGTTGCGTCTGCAAAAAGCAACTAATGCAACACATTACTGCCACCGAACGTATAATATTATCACCATTTCATGGTGCTCAGGTAGGCTGTATTCATCTCTAGAACAATCTACTGAGTTGCCCTTCGTCTGGCCCATCCTCCAGGAACTATTTGTTTTGGAAACCCCTACCATGAGCAGTTTTGTACCAACCAGACAGCTACAAGCTAATTTCCATCTGTTGTCCTTGTGCTTTACATAGCCTACATACAGTAGGTAGAAAACTTAAAATACAAATATTAAACAGAACATCCCAAAGATGAAAAAAGCACCACCAGATGAATCAGATCAACTACAGCTGATATTTTCATTAGTTAAATAGAATTTTTTTTTTCTAAGTAGAAATCACTACCACACCATACCTTTATGACAGCACACCTGATTTATCTTGAAGCCATATTGTAACATGGAAATATAAAATGTTGTAAAGTGCTTCAGTTTCTGACAGCTGTTGGAAAGGAATTCTGCATTTCTGCAGCTTTGACTGTAAACCACTTCTGGCCCAAAAGAAGAATCTAATAATACAGCAGTCTCCTCTGGTGGAGGCTCGGGTCGATCTAATGCCTGTTTCATCATGATTTCACAAACACTTAAAGGGGCTGTGGTGCAAGGTCGTGACAAATCTTGTATACTAAACTAATTTTAGCCACAGAAATCCAATTTTCAAGTGTAAGCAATTTAGATTTCTTAAAAATGTTGCAATAATAGTAAGAGACTGTTTTGCTGTCCAATGTCTTGAGCGTTTGTTTGTGCAGACCTCGAAGTGATTTGTATTGCTGGCGGTGGCTGACTGGGAACAAGTTGTTATTTGTGCACACAAACTTCAACACAAGAAGGTGGTGAGCAGAGCCAGGCGACTTCTACAAAGCAGCGGTGTTTCATGGCTTGAGAATAGCAACACATGGGAGATGAGCCCTTGTCAATACGGAAAAAGTCCAACACCATCATCCCTCCTACCTTTTGTTTCCAACAAAGCTACCAAAGGTAAGTGAAACGCTTGCCCTTGGCATCTATTATAGCTGCATCGCGGGATGCTCAGTTTCCTCCGGACAAATCCTGCAACCAGAAGCGAAAAGCATTAATATTAGCATCATGTTACACATCAGTTGTTAGATTTATCAAATATAGTGGTACCTCTACTTACGAACGTCTCTACATACGAAATTTTCAGGTTATGAAATGTCTCAATGGGAAAATATTGCCTCTTGTTACGAAAGAAATTTCAGGATATGAAAGGCAAAAATACAGTCGCGCTGCTACTCGCAGCTCCCAGAGTTTACCAAACGTAAAAATACTTGTCGACTCTGAATCTTGGTTTGAAAGCTGTGCGTCCGAGCTGCTCTGCCATTGGTTATCGCTTAGCATCTTCCTGGCATCCCATTGGCTAGGAGGGACCCTTGTCTGTATGAGCGTAACCCAGCAACCCAGATAAACAAACAGTTTTTACCTCCGCCAAGAAGGTTATGTTTTTGCCGGCGTTTATCTGTCTGTCTGTGTTCAAGATAACTCAAAAAGTTATGGATAGATTTTGATTTAAATTTTCAGGAGTTGTCAGAAATGTGAAAAGAAAGAACTGATTTCCTTTTTGGGTGTGATCCGGAAGAAATCCTGGATTCTGGATCACTTTCAAATTTTCGATAACTGTTGCCCTCGGTGGAAGTTCTCCAAGTGCTTTTCTAGTTCTAACATGTATTTCTTACAGGTTTTTATGCAATTTCATGTATTATTTATAATTTATAAAAAAATTATGTTCGAATTTTGGGGGGCTTGGAACAGATTAGGGCATTTACATGGAAAACGTGTCTCTACTTACGAAAGTTTCAGGTTACGCAACTACTTCCAGAACCAATTAATTATGTAAGTAGAGGTACCACTGTATTTGTAAATATTTATAATCCCTAGCAGACAGATGGGATAACCTCCAGCCCTCTGGCTACTCTGAACAGGATGAAACATGTATGGATTGATGACTCGACCTGCCATAGGGGGTCAGGGTTAAGCAATATAATAAATGATGATTTATGCTTCTATGTAGCATCTATGCATGCAGTCCGTATATAGAACCTACGATGTAGTTGGTGTGTATACTTGCATATTGTTTGTTTGTGCTGCTCTGCAATAATACCACCAAATTCTGATTGGCGGTGTGGGTGGTTTTCTGCAGCGCTGTAGCTTGCAGTGCTGTGCTTCCCTTTTTGCTTTACTTCCTTGATGTAGCTCAGACGTGACATTGGAGCAAATGAAGTGGAGCTTGAGCTCCAGTATGAAAACAACGACAAAGGAGTAGCTGCCTGAATGCATACAAAATAATACAATGCTACCAGAGGGGAACGGTGTCATTTGTAGCAGTCCGTGTCAATCAGATACATTGTTACATTTTTAGGGAGGGGCACATCAGAGGTTATAGTGCAGAGGTCTACATTGATGTCAGCTGATTCGGCGTAAAAGCGTAAAGCACAGATAAAAAGCCCGTTCATGGCCGCTTCCCGAATACACTACCTGGTGTAGCATTCACACTTGTGTAGCTGCTGTTGTCGATTCTTTGGCTTTGTTCTGTCAGAAAGACTGAGGTCAAAATCAACAAAGATTTGCTTTGTGGTGGAATGAAACTAAAGTGTTAAAAATAATTACCATTTTGCACTTTGTCCAGTTTGTTATGAAATCTGTCTGGATCAAACCCCTTCAGGTTTTGACTAACTTTCAACCAACCAACAGACCCATAAGTACTAATTAAATTCAAAAAATATTTAATTGCCACATGAATTGATTGGATTTCGTTATTGTGGTTTCAGCTAAACACACACACAAAAGTATTATTATAGAAGGACGATGAACTCATAAAGCACATAATACATTAAACAAGTGTAAAACAGGTGAAATTCAACTCATAAAATAATCATAAAAGCATAAAAGAAATGGGTGTAATAAAATAAAATCCAAAAGAATGAAGAGCATCAATAAAACACTGGCACCTGCAGGGGAATTAGAGGCAGCATCAAACGGCTGATGAGATAAAATGCTCTCGGTGTAAAGTGCATTAAAAGCATCTGCATTATTGCACAATTATTTAAAGCTGCCAAGTGGCCTGCAGAGCGAACCACGGGGCGTTAAGGAGGCGGGAGAGCAGCAGAAAATGTGCTGTCCAGCAACCTTGATGCTTGGCTCTCGCTGCTTCTCCGTCTCTTCTGAGGGGGAGGGAAATTAAATCAGTTGTTAGCCAGGTGAGAGGTATCTCTTCTATAATCTCACTTCAGATTTCCACCGAAGGAAGGGGATTGCATCCAATGAGCGCCACTTTGCTCAACACTTTCCTATCTGCAGCTGACATGTCGCCAAAACCCACCGTCATTATCAGGGTCGAGGATGCTTTCCAGTGCTGCTCTATAAAACGACACCGTACAGCTCCTTCGCATACCACATTCCTTAGTGGTCTCCTGTGTGCTTTTATAAGAGCAGCGATGGCGTTAAATGACACTTCTTCCACTTCCCCCTTCTGTTTCTTGCCCATCATTTGACCGCTCAACAGACCTTCTTTACATGACAACGGGGTTTACTGGCCTTTAATGGGATATTTTAGGCATTCCCCAAGGGACCGTCTGAAGCGTGTATGCATTTCACGAACACAAGATTGTTTCTTTGTCCCTTGATGGCTCTATTCAACGGAAACATTAGGTAAATAAATTAAAAATGAAGGTGAATGTCAATACTGTAAAATGAACAAGTGCTAAAATTAGAGTGTTGTCCGTTCGGAGCTGAGTAAAAAGTATTGCAGCGATGGCAAAGAAGAAAATAAGAATTGTGCTCAAAAAGACTTTTGGATCTCCCAGTTTTTCTCATAAAGGTTAGGTAGATGATAGAAAAACTAGTAACTTCTGCATCGTAAGCGTCAACACTGTTGTTGTCCATTTTCTCTGGATGGGGAGATGCCAATCTTTGCAGAACTGAATTGCAGGTCCATTGCATCACATTGGAAACATTGCTACAATTAGAAGTTTGAGGAAATGTCTACTTTTCAAGCTTCAACAAAGGGAAATCATACATTGGAGCAGGACTCTGTCAAAAGTACTTGGCTTTCTTTTGCAACTTGCTGCAAGAAATTTGATTGGTTATTTATTGGTTTGGTGAAGGCATCAGCACGGGACCGCCTGAAGCGCCAGAAACACCCACTGTCAAGTGTTGAGGCATTTTCTCTGTGTGAGAAAACATCAGCAGTCATGAGTTTGAAAAAGTACAACCCTCTTTGTTCAGACCTGCCTCCGAAGAAACAACTCAGGAGTAGAGCGCACGAGGTCACCAAACGGTGAAAGTTCCTTGAAACACCACTAGAGGCTGTCTCCAAAAGCAATTTGATCTCTTATGAAGCTCTGCATTAAAATGTTCAGTTTTGTAGCAGAAATGAATACATTTACTGCCTGATGCAAAGCAACAATTTTGGTCTCCATATCCAGATTTCATATCCATATTAACTGCACACATGGTGAATTTTGATATACCTCATCACATAAAATAATATAAAGCCATAAGTTCATGCATAGTTATTAGGGGCATGGTCTTTTGAGTGACAGTCTATGGTATCAAAAGGGTAGCTGACATGTTAGCTACCTTCTGTGAACTTGACTTCTGAGCTGTGAAAAAAGACCTAATGGAGCATATTCTTTCTTTTTACCTCCGCCAAGGAGGTTATGTTTTCACCGGCTTTTATCTGTCTGTCTGTCTGTGTACAAGATAACTCAAAAAGTTATGGATGGATTTTGATGAAATTTTCAGGAGTTGTCAGAAATGTGAAAAGGAAGAACTGATTTCATTTTGGATATGATCCGGAAGAAATCCTGGATTCTGGATCACTTTCAAATCTTCGATAAGATTGCAGTCAATGGGGCCGAAAAAGTTGTTTCTCAATATCTCTGTTAATTATTGCCCAAAACTCACGAAATTTGACTCAGGGATTGACAATGGGAACCTCCTATCAAATTTTAAAAGCTGATCCAGATCTGATCCAGAACGGATTTTATCGCAATCTGTAAATCGCTATATGGGGGAATTGTTGCACTTGGCGGAGGTCTGCACTCTCCGAGTGCTTTTCGAGGGCTTGCTGTGCTGTTACCTGTACTAAGAGACTGCTGGCCCCGATGTTTGGTCAGCCTGGAAGGTTTTGGGTTTGATGCTTATCAAAGGAGCCTGAAGCAGCTACATGTGTTCCAGTTGGAGGCAGTAATCGGAGCTAACCAGGGCACATCAGCCTGGACTGCCTCAGCAGCTTCTAGCTGGGTCCTCTGGTCACACGGCCTTCACCTTGGTTCATTTCAGGACTCAGCCAGGTTGAAGAAACAGACCACCAGCCATGGCTAACTGGACTGAACAACGGGCAGCTGAATGTGGTCGGCTACGCATTGCTTAGTAGTCTAGATTGCTAGGCCTGGTTGAGCCTACAGGATAGTTGATGGTGACCGAGGAGCTCCTTGACATGGACATATTCAATAGAAACAAATAAGGTAGCATTAGCTTGTGTGAGCTAAGCCTAGCTAAAATAGCTAACTGGTGGTAACTGAACAGAGGTCGGGATGTTCCAGCTGATCTCCAGGCTCACTCGTTCCACCCATTTGGCCAATTTTTGGATTAACTGGGGCTGAATGGAGTTAGTTCCTGCCACTAAGAGACTTTGAAAAGCACTCAATTTAAAAAAAAACCCTGTAGTTGACGTCACAAAGGGTTTGTTCCAGTTCTTTTTATACAGACTTGTGCTGTTCACACTGAAGACAGAGTTTGACAAACAAACCAACGGTCCAATTACTTTGTTAGGATCACTCACAATGATTGGAACTTTGGAGCTCCATCTACCCCAGTTAATATTTTTTGTTTTGGGGTGAGAACATTTTATACAAAAAAAAAAAAAAAAAAGTTCAGGAAAATATCTCCTGTCCAGCCTTTAACAGTTCTGTACTGTGACCATCAACATGGGAGTGGAGCATTTAATAAGTACTTAAGTATTTTGCTAGAAAAACTCAACTTCAAACAACTGAGCTCCATTTCCACTTTGAAAGCTTTGTCCCATGTTGGGTGGGGATATAAAATGCCCATAAGCCAGAAGTTGCTCATTCACCGCCATCAAAGGAAGCACCTTGTCTGACTGCACTCACAGATTTACCTTCATGGCCAGCATCTCTGAAACCAAATCAAGAGGATGGTGAAAATAGCAGCGAATAAAGACACAAAATCAAATTTTTCTCTCTCAGAAACAGTCGACCAGGATATAATCAATTAAATTTCACCATCATGTTCTTCTAATTCAAGATGAAATCAAAGCGGAGTTCAGCTGAGAAAGATGAATTCAGTTGTGTTTGAATATAAACTTTGATGAATTTAGGTTTTGATGCTGCCACGGTAGCTTTTATCTGGCAACACGCAACTGTTGAAAATTCAAAGAGCCTCAGCGACTTTTTGAAGAACAACTATGTTTACATCATTGCTTGCCTCCGTTTTTCGCTGACGATTTTTCTGCCCGCCTTCAGCCGTTTGGTGTGCTCATTCTATCAAACACTTCCAAACCTGTCAGCGGCAATTTCATACTGAAAAGCTCTGACAGCTTCAAACATCCTACCTAGCAGGCAAACATGCATTCTTGTCCAAAACGTCAATTATTTCCAGTATTATTTAGAGAGACTACACGGTGCTTGTTGATTACTTTGAAATACAAATGAATTTCAAAAGGATCTTTATTTACCGCTGACACACTTCCAGGTTCCATCTTTTTCCAAGTGTGGACACGTTAAAACCACTGAATATGAAACAGAATCTGGTCCCTAATTATCAACAGACATTTTTATGAAGTTATGTTCTATTGAATTGAATTGAATTGAATTGAATTGAATTGAATTGAATTGAATTGAATTTATTTCAAACAAACATGTACATTAAAAAAACATAAACAAAAACAACAAAAAAACAAACAGTAACATCTTCATATACACATAAGCTCGAAAAAGGTGTAAGAACAAGTACACACTTTTTCTTAGTTTATAACTGTATGAATTTACACCATCGCCATTCCTATATCTACACAATATCCGTATAAATACAGTCTACATAAACACTATGTAAACATGCCAATCACTATATAATCACTATCAGTATATAAAAAAATACAAACACTACATAAATATCATATCAATATCCAGAAAATACAAACACTACACAGATATCCATATAGATATATAGAAAATACAATATATTATATAAATCTATATAAATATACACTATATAAACTACATAAATATCCCTATAAAAATAAATAAATATATATATATATATATATATATATATATATATATATATATATATATATATATATATATCTATATATTCTAATTGTTATGAATTAAATTTTGGTGTGTGGTCATGAGTAAATGTATTTTTTTGTGTGTAAAAAAAAAAAACAGAAATCACCTAATTATTGGGAACTACAAGATCAAACAAAAAACATAAAATTTTACCTGAGTCATTATTTATTTCACAAAAATTAAGAAACAAAAAAACATAATAATAATCATAATGGTGGCAAATTGAAGTACAAATTCTGCTTCTGCAGGATTTAAGAGGATAAGCTGCAGCCAGGTACTCCAGCATGCTATGCAGACCTCTATAAAAGAAGATGTTTTGGCACTTGGCTGGTCTGGAGCATTTAAAAGTGTGCTAACACAATGCCAAGAGGGACAGACATAAGCAATGATCTCAGAGAAGAAATTGCCGCTGCACATCAACCATGGAAGGGTTTAAAAAAGGCACCCCAAAAAGTTGGAGCTCAGTGTTTTGCAGTGAGAAAGAAGAAAAAGAGACAAGTACAGTCTGTTTGGAAAGGCTGCCCAAAGAAAGCCACTTTTGTCTCAAAATAACACGGAACTGCGACTGAATTTCCTGAAGCTGCTCTTAAGACACAATATTTC
This sequence comes from Hirundichthys speculiger, assembly GCA_018398805.1. NCBI lineage: Eukaryota > Metazoa > Chordata > Actinopteri > Beloniformes > Exocoetidae > Hirundichthys > Hirundichthys speculiger. The sequence continues at coordinate 1,299,738 of JAGFBZ010002129.1, forward strand.
AGGAACAGCGTCCTTTAGACAGACCAGACCAAAGGAGATGTTTGGACTTGATGCCTGGCACAACAATTGCAGACAACAGACCAAAGGAGATGTTTGGACTTGATGCCTGGCACAACAATCAGCAAAAACCAAATATACACTGCAAAGCATCGTGTTTTTGTCACGATTTGAAAGCTTGCATCTGGAAATATAATTTAAAACAAGATATCTTGTTTTTAACATTACTGAGTCCTTTGGTGGACTCCTAAATTCATCATGATGGAGTTTTCACTCATCAGGATTCAATTATACATCAAAACAGAGGAAAATCTGTCCTCTCACACACAATCTAAGTCCCTAAGGCGAGAGACTTTGTTGTTGATTGTTTTTCTTGCTAGAAGCCTCTAAATGACACAAAGTTGCTCGTCTGTGCGATGCTACACTAAACCATTTTACATTATAAATGCTAAAATCGAAGCAGGATTTGCAAGGAAGGCTGGAATGTTCTCTTTTAACTGAGTTTGTTGACAGTTTTTGCTCAATGAACAGAAATGTTGGAGCATCATCAGCTCTGACCAGGAGTCACCGGTGACTGACTGTCAGAACTCCCAGAATTCACAGCTGATCAGCAGGTCATCACTTTTATGTTCTGTATTACAGAGACTTTTGTGAATTCATCTGAAATTTTCACTAGTTATGCAAGAGACCAGGGAACAATCACTCATTGTGGTCAAGGCCTTGGTTCACTCAGAAAACCTTGCTGCTTGCCATCATTTAGTTTTGATATTCATTCAATAAATTTTTTTGCTAATAGTTTTCTTTATACCATTGGGGACGGCAAATGTAGCCCTGTTAGAAAGGTGGCACCGACTCTAAAGCAGTTTGTTTTATTACCTTTAATCTTTTCTTATCGCCTCGAGGTTATTTCCTGGTCACTAACCCAAAAGAAGCTATCGAAGAACGTTTTCCCAGGATTTCAGGTACATGATTTAAAATCATCAGGGACTTACATGAACTTTTCTTTCAGAGGCATCCTGCCTCCTCCTCTGTGAGTGAAGAGTTTTTCCAATGTGATCGGATGTATTGACCACACTGACAATCCCATCAGAGCTCCTTGTTGGAGTTACCTGTCCGATTGTTTATATACTTCAGCTGGTTTCAAGTTTTTTTTTTTTGTTGTTGTCTTATTTCTTTTCCACACCAGAATGATTTAATCCGCATGGAAAGTCAATCTTTAGGGAACCCACCTACATTCCACCATCCACCACTCCAGTCATAATATAACGGTCTTTATATGTTTAAATTACACATTCACTCACCCTGATACTCCTGCAGCCGCTCTACTTCCTTCAGCTGCAGTCTTACCTCGCAGCAGCAATGCTGCATGAGCTTAACCTCAAAATAAAAGTTCTAACTGTAACAAAGACAAGTTGGAGCATTTCTACTGTCGAGATGACGTTGCCATGGTGAATCACAGTCCTGGAGCTCCACTGATGATGTATTTTATATTCAGTCAACAAACTCGGAGCTGACAACTTCAACAGGAAACTGTTGGGTTTTTATTGGTTTTTTTCTCTGTTTTATTGACAGGTAATCACACCCGCCAACGGGGGGCGGGGACAAACGGGTCAGTTCCCCTGCCGGGTCCACGCCAGAACCGGGCCCTCCAACCGTTAAATTATTGACGGGAATGATTTCTCAAAATAGGCCTTTTTGTGGGGAAAATGTGCAATATATGAGTTACATAAAACCTGATTTTTCTTTCCTCAGAATTGTCCTTGAAATAGTGATCAAGAAGCCCCCCCCCCCCCCCCATACACAAAGGTCACAGTCAGTGCGTTTACATGGGAAGTTTAATTCCTCTTTAATTCAGAATTAAAGTTAAAGCCGAATAAAAGTTACCATGTAAACACTTAATTCCATATGAAAATGTCAATTCCGAATTAAACTTAATTCCGAAGTACGTGGCTGGTTTATTCCCATTTTAATTCCGCATTAAATAATTCCGCGGTCATGTATACACTCATTCCTCTTTAAATTAATTCCCGTCTTTCTGCGCATGCTCGTTCTCTTGCCCGTCTGTCACGATGACGCTTATATTCCGCGCTGGGCTTGTTTTCAAATGGCAGCACGCAGTAAACGGTGTTCAAGAGCAGAGACGATTTATTTAATAAATAGCTTGGAGGAACTGGAAATAATCAAAAGAACAGATGGAAGGAAACATAAAAATTGTGAGCTTTTCAAAGCGGCCAGGTTAAATGAAGGAGGTTTCGCAGATAGAGACGCCACCCAGGTCAAAAATAAGTGAAATGTTGTTGCTAACCGAGTTAGCTAAGTTTGTTTTCTTCCGGTAGATGTAAAGACGTCCGCCCCCCCCATCCAATCAGAACCCTTCCCAACCCCCAGACCTAAAGCGGAGTTGGATAAAGCCGAACAAACGTGTTTTCCATGTAAACCTCAATTCGGAATTACTATTTCCATGTAAACTCGAAGGAAAATAGTTTAATTCGGAATTATTTAATTCCTAATTATTAATTCCGAATTAAAAAACATCATGTAACCGCAGCCAGTGAGGAGGACGTATCAGCTCTGGAGGTGACTGATGGGGGGGTCAATGACCCATCAGACCTGAATGGATCAGAGACGGATCAGACAGGCACTGAGTCTCAGCGATCTCACTTTATGACTAAAATGACCAACTATGACGGTGTGAACCTCCTACGTGTGATGGCAAACCCAAAACCTTCAGGTAAAAGGAGTTGTTGGCAGATTTAGAGGGCAGGGAACCTCAATAAGGTCTTGTAGGTTGGCCGACTCCACATCCCACAGTGGACAGAAAAATGACGAAAGGGATCGATAGGGACTGGATAATACACAGCAGCTATAAAAGGCATTATTTTGCCTCCATGTTTGCTGTTCCCCTGTGAAGTAGAGAACAAGTCAACTAGTGCACTAAATTCAACAGATTGGATGAAAACTTCTTATATAAAATACAGAAAGCTTTAAGAGTGATGTCCAGAACGAGTAAATAATAAATGAACAAACATCTATTTATTTCACTGTTTCAAACAGTCACAAGTGTTGCTGTTGCAGATTTCCCTCCGTTTTCAAAACATTTTCTTTAGTTTCTCAAATCCACCAAAGCCACTTTAAGTTCCGAGGATAAAATAATTGGTTAAAGTTTGGATATAAACTACTTAGTTTGGAGTTAGAGAAGAATCTCTGGCTTGGCATTAAACAGCAGCCCTTGTGTTTGAAGAGCTGGTAGGAACCTGCTCAGCCAGCAACGGGGGGAAGTGAGATAAAACCAGACGGATCTGGTTAAAGGAAAAGCAAATGACTGTGCTCAAAAACAAAACAAAACATAAAAACCCAGGATCAATGGAAAACAGGGCTCGAGGTTGTCAACAAAGAAAAGTAAGGAATGAGCTTCAACCCTGCAGCGCTGAACAAAACACTGACAAGACGACGAGCTGTTTTACGGCCTCCGCTCAGCTCTTGGTACAGTCTCAAACAGGAAATTACTAATGGGCTTAAATGTGTTTCCTCACAAAATATGAAAAAAAACGATTTGCTGCATATAAATGAAGCATATAACGATCATTTGTATAAACTGGGCCACCGTTTCATGCATCTGGTTTAAATTCATTACGCTCTTGAGCCACATTCAGGTTGCAGATCTTAATGCTCCAATCTGATTTTTTTTTGTCTGTGTGGCTGTGCGGCATCAGCGTTTAAAATGTGACCTGCATCAGACTAGTGTAGCAGCAGTGAGCCTGTGTGACTTATTTTTTGATTAAATTTATAATGAGGAGAAGATTGAGGTAAAGGAGAGCAACAAAAGCTCAGGCCCACGCAGACCTGTGACATCAGTGACATCAAAGTCGGATGAAATGCGACGGTTTGAAAACATCCAGTCAGTTTCTGATTTTGGACCACATATGAAATGGGGGAAAAAACAGATTCCATGTCATCTGAGCTGCACAGACAGCCAGAAAAAAAAAAAAAACAGAAGCAAAAATCTTTGTTTGTCCTGTAGTGTGAACGCATCCGTGACGTCCACTGGATGCGTCCATCACTGACACGTCCATTACTGATGTGTGCGGTGTAAAGCTATCTTATTTTATCTGTATTACAGCTGATGCAGGAAACTTGTTTAAGCATAACGTAGCTACAGAAAAGAGTTTGTATCCTGTAGCAGGTTTGGACATTAAAATAATTTTATTTACACATGAGTGACAATAAAGTATTGTCTAACCTATTTAGTGTATATATATGTATATACCAGTGACGTGCGGTGAGATTCATGGCTGGTGAGGCACTGACTTCATCAGTCAGATTAACAAACATATGAACCCTCCAGAACAACTTATTCACCATTTGATTGGCAGCAGTTAACTGTTTATGTTTAAAACCTCCTATCGTCATTCACATATAAATGCTTTACACATACAAACTGTAGCGCACAAAAAAGCACATTTAATTAAAAAAAAAAGTTATTATGGTCTTACCTTTACTTATAAATGAAGTCCATGCACGCTCCTTCTGCAGAATAAGTGACAGCGCTTGCTGTCACTTATTCTGCAGCCAATGTGTCGCAAGAAGAATCCCTGTGCTCACTAGTGCCCCCTAACGTGAGGCAGGAGAAGTGCGTGCCTCACCCCGTGCCTCTTCTCAGCCGTTTTATGATCGCGCCGGCACAAGAAACACATTACACACATATAGTTGCTGTTCATTATATAAATCAGCTAAACTATGGAAACTTATTTCATATAGCAAACGTGTTTGAATGTTTTAATAGTGACATACAAAGAGACGGCAATCTGGTCTCACTACATAACATGGCAGCACAGTTAGTCGAGTCATTGCGCAATCCATGGTGAGGCTCAGCGGGGTGCTGCCTCACCGCCCGCATCTTCTCAGTATTTGAATGGTAAATGTGAATATTCGGCTATTTTGAATAAAAAATAATCTAAAAATGGTGAAGTTAAATGGAAAATTACTTTATAGTACAAATTAATTGATTAATATAAAATATTTTTTTTTTTTTTCATTTCTTTCTTTACATGATGGCAGGTGAGGCACGGCCTCCCCTGCTTCACCTGACCGCAAGTCACTGGTATATACAGTGATCCCTTGCCAATTCGTGCTTTAAGTTCCGCGGTTTTAGTTATTTGCGGATTTTTCAGAAATATATAATATTAAAAAAAATTAAGGAAAAAGTGTGGAAACATTACAGGATGTTATGTGCGTTCTCACACAGTGAAGAAATGTTGTGAGCCAGCCTGGCCCCTTTAAGAAGGTAGCCTTATGGGTAATGGTGTGGCCTTATGGGTAATGGAGTGTGTGTGTCGTGGGACGGCAGGATGAAAACAGGGTTAGATGTAAAGTGTAGTGAGCATAAACAGCAGCCCAGCGTGTATAGATTTACATTCTCTGTTAACCGTCAGGAGCCCAACAATACAACCTGTGTGATGTTACAAGTTCCTGCAGTGCCAGAATAAAGTGTCTGTTCCATGCAGAGAAAACCGGACTTTTTTATTTGTTGTTGTTGTTAGCTTCTTACCTGCTAATTACGAGCCGAAAATAGCACAATACCAACGGTTTCTTTACTACGGTTCGGAGACCAGAGGCTGTGAAGGTAACAGAAAGACCACAGTTGAGCCTTTGTCTTGTTTCGCTGCAGTTCCTTGCTACTTTTTGGGGGTTTTAAAACATTTTTTGAACACATTATTTAGGCTCGGGGGACTCCGGCTCCAGTTCGTGGATTTTAAGTTTCGCAGAGGGGGGTCCCCATTAACCGCGAAAAATAAGGGATCACTGTGTATATAATATGAACCTTTTTAGTATGAACCTATCAGATTAGCTGTCGTACCAGAGAAACTACGTGTATTAGTTTGGTTAATGCTTAATGTTTTATATAACGCTTGTGATGTATGTAAAGCACACTGAATTGTCTTGTACATGAAATGTGCTGTATAAATAAACTTGCCTTGTAACTTTGTTCCATAAAAGATACCTGGTTGTTGGAAGGGACAACTGAAATGGGAGACAAAAGTCACTTTGGCTGTTTTTTGCTGATGACCACAGCAGGTAGACGACCCCTGCAAGCAAAATGTGCCTTCAAACGCAACTAAAACATGCAACTCTAACATGCACAAGCGCTCTTGTGCTGCTTTACTGCTCAGGTCTGATGGCTGCCTGCATATCAAGTTTCGACGATCATGTGGAGACATTTTTTATTTTTCTTTTCCACTCTGAAATATTAGTGCGGAGCGTTGTTGTCGCACGGAAGATGGAGGACGAGCTGCCAGGGAAAGAGGGAGACTAAGGGGATGTGGGGCTGCATTATAAACAACTCAGCGCCGCGCGTGGTTCATATGAAAAGCAAAGCCTAAAAAAATGGGGGGAAAAAAAAAACCTCATCACATTCGCAGATGGATAACCGATCCAAAGCAAATGTCAAAAGGACTGGCATGTCAGCCAGAGCATCTGCAGAAAGGAACACGGCAGCAGGAACACAGAGGACCTGCAGATGGTTATATGAGCAGGAAGATGATGGAAAGCTCACTGCAAATGTCTCTGTAGCCAATTACTTCCAGGAACACTGGATGTGACAAGTGTTGTACACGTTAATGCGACTGCAGATGATGCGATGTGGTAGGTACGCTTCTGCGTGTAATGAAGTCAATCATGCTTCTGTCTCTCAAAGTCAAACTGTGCTGGAAAAGAAATGACATTTGCTCATGATTGTCATTAACAAACAGCAGCAGGTAAATCTGAACCTTCAAGCAGTAACCCTCATACTCAGATACTCAGTCCTGATATTTGCCTAAAGGTCACTGAACTAAAAGTAACTTATCAAGTTTAATTTCTTCCATTTTCAGATAATTTCTCTTTTTTTTTTTTTTCCTCTCCAGGGATGATTTGAATGACAAAGCTCTGCAGAGCTCTGAGGCTAAAGGCAGAGGAGTTGGCCCAAAGCCTTGTTCTCTCCCATCTTTTTCCTCCAATACATATGCTAATACTTTAAGTCACAGTTGGTCGAATAACTTACAGTAGGAAATATTTTACTGTTGAATCTATTCAGACTAGCATTTCGAAAGTCGAGCAAATATCCAGGAAAGTTGCCCTTGTGGTTAAGCTGCAGCTTCTCCTCAGAGCACAGGAGCCGAGGCTTGTCCTCTTGATTAGAAAATAAAGATGAAACAGAAGTGAGGCTGTATTCATTTCTTTTTTTTTTTCAGTTAAGGTTGCTGTCATGGGTAATAATGTAGAATAAAATAAACAGGAATAACTAGGAAAGTTCAAAAATACATTTTTGACACAATCACAAACTAATTAGAAATAATCAGTTGGAATGAGATGCTTTGTTCTTCTGAGAATGAAATATTTTCTGACTTATTTCAAGATCGTTAAGAAAACATTAAATGATGTTGAGAAATGATTAACCCCTGGGTCCCACCAGGCTGCGCTATGTTAGGCTATTTTGAATATTTCCTTTCTTCTTCAACTTTTTTTTTCAATGCAGTTTCTGAAAGAGTCAAGAACAACATTTAAACACAAACATACAGTCAGTGGATGAGCCGAGGGTTTGAAATAATACCTGGATTATAACAAGGGGGAAAAAAGGTCTATAATTTGATATTTTCCAATTACATGTTTTTATTTTTTTTATTCTTGAGTTTGGAAACTGAATCAAGTCTGTCTATAATTAGGTTAAGTTGGATCTTTGTTTGCTCATATGATTTGTCACCTAAGTTGTTCCTAAAACAAATCAAAATACCTGCATCATTAAAAAGCTGATTACTCCGAGAGAAATGTTCGTACATTAGCACGGATCAGTTCAGAGTCCGTACGGCTGAAGAATAAGAGAGAGTTTCTTTGTTTCAACCACAGAACTAACAGACAACCACTGCTTTACAGGTTATATTCTTCATAGAGTTTTAAATGAAACTTTTTACATTTTGTTTATCTGATATTCTTCATCTGTTTTTCCAGTTCAGGAATATTAGTTCCTCTGAGAACAATACAGGTTTGTAGGAAGCCGTAAAGCACCTTTTGGAAATTCACCGTAAAAAAGAGTTGTTCTTTGTCATTCAGAAGCTGCTGAACTTAAATGATTTTTCTTTTTTTGGGTAAACCACTACTAGAGAAATATCTCTAACAGAATTATTCCATGTTCAACGTTGCCTGTTTATGGAAACGGCTGATTCCTGACCAACATCTGGAAACAAATATTTAATCACATGAAGCCACGTTGAGGTTGGTTCTGTACTGGTGGACATGGCTCCGGATGGGACGGTTAACGGATCAAAAGTCTTTTGAGCTTCAACCACCGAAAAACATCCAAGTGTTGTACCCATGCTCATGAACAATGAACCAGAACCATACCGACAATATGAATGATTTAAGACATAAAACACACAAGTAAGCAAATAAATGAATAAACAGGTATGTCACGCTGATTACGGTATTAATTATATAAACACCTTAGTTCACCTGAACACCAAATATTGTTCTTATTTACACAATTTACAATCCTTCAAAATTAAAGTCTCAAGTGGTTTTATGTTATTAATTGGTTACAACTATGTTTTTCACTGCTTCTTACAACTTTCAACTGCCCCTCATCCTCATTTATTAGATAAAACGTGGTGTATATAAAATAAACAAAAGATAAGGAAGTAAATAAATAAAAGTTGAAAATGTATTAACAGACTACATATACAGATTTTGTTCACTTGCTTGTTAACATAAAGAGCTAACCAGCAACTCAACACATTCAGGCATGTAGATGTGGTTAAGACGACTGACTGAGGTTCAAACAGCATCAGATGGGAGACGAAAGATGGGATATAAGATGGACCACAGCAGCAGATCACACAGGCGCCACTGCTGTCAGCTAAAAACAGGAAACTGAGGCTACAAGTCACACGGGCTCGCCAGACTGGACAACAGAAGATTGGAAAAACGTTGCCTCGTCCATCCATTTATGACCCCAGTTTACCCGTCTTCTGGCCGTGCAAGATGACGCACGGTGTCCCAAAACTCAAATCATCACAAATTAATTTCATTGAACACGACAGTGAGTTTACTGGACCTTTAAAGGCCTCCTCGGTCACCAGATCTCAATCCAGCAGCACCTCTGGGATGTGTCACGTTGCTATGGACCAAAATCTCTGAGGAATGTTTCCAACACAATGTTGAATCTATGACGTTAAGAACTAAGGCAGTTCTGGCCAAGTACTGGCAAGGTGGACCGAATAAAGTAGGTGGTGAGTAAATAATCATTATAAAAATAATAAGGAGGTTTACAACTGAGCTGCATCTCTGTATCATAGCACATGAGTTTATTGTACCATGAGGAAATGAAAGCCACTTGATGAACAATCCTTATTTTCGCCATTTGTGACACTTTCCGTCAAGGAGATGAAACAACGGTGTCACATCTGCGGTTCCTCTGCTGATGCAAGAAACATGAGGTTCAGGCTGGAGCACAAAAAAAAAAAATAAAATCCAGGTACAAAGAAGAACACAAGGAAGAACAGAAATGATGAATGCAGACCTGGTGACGAGGGGGAAATGTTAAAATTATAAATACAGCAGGACTATCAGACTAATTGAACATAGGTGAAACTAATGAGGTCACTGGGAGCAATCGCAGAAGAGGGAACGTACACAAAGGGAGGAGGAAAAGCAGTGGAGACGCAAGCTAGGAAACTTCAAACAAGAAGAACTAATGAGGGAGACAAGGAGGCACAGGAAACACTGGAGTAAAACACACCCTGCAAACACAAGAGAGGTAGAAGAGAAAAACAAGGGAAGGAGGAAGACTAAAAGCTTTGTCTTTTGAGTTAGTCTCCTTCTTCTCCCTTTCATCAGTGTAGCATTTAAAAATTAATTTATTCTTCTCAAAGAAACTAATTTGTATCTCATAATGAAAACTATTTCAGCTGGGCTCAGTCTATCCTGAGAGGAGTGCCCGCAGAACACGGTTAATGAGTTAGCGAGCAGCAATTGAGCTTCACGTCTGAGATGAAGGTGGCGTCACAAAAGGTGTCTTTCCTTTTAATGCTGTTAAATCACCATAGTAACCAACGTACCTGATGCCAGGTCCCAACGGGTGACGCTGTAAGCAACTGCTTAAAACGTGTTCAACAAGTTAAACAAATGCATCAGAGGTGCTTTATTTAAACGTCCTTAGTACTGCCAAGATAGAAACTTTACTTGCAGTTTTGTTTTGGAAAAAATCCAGCTTTTGTGAAAATCCAAATATGTATCAGGTTGCTTCAGTTTGCTGTATTGATATCGTTTCCTTTTCGTGTACATTTTGGGCCAACTTTCAGTTAGCATGTGGCTAACTTAGCTGTAGTTTGTTATGGTACTACCTTAAACCACATTTCCAGTTTAACTCGCTGATGAGTTTAAAGTTTAATGTGACTGCATTAATAAAGTATTCCTCAGGATTAATAACGTATCTATCTATCTATCTGTCTGTCTGTCTGTCTGTCTGCAGTGGTCGCTACAAGGACAGAGCTCATCGTATTTAGCCAGCTAAGCTAGCTGAAAACTAGCCTGGTCAGTCCTTGTATATTTCGTGCCTTAACTTTACAAAAAACAAAAATAAAAGCATCAGTCTTAAATCTAACCAAAGAAAACAAATGTTACAATCCAAGCCATACCCAACATTACCTTGCCAGCCATCCTCACACTTCTCCTCTTTAATACAAAGAATGAGTCTGGCTCTTCTGGATTCAACTTTGATTTCCAGGGGCCGGTAGCAGTAGATGCAGAAGGAACCTCCTCTGTACGCCGTTGGATAGGAATACAACCAATCAGAGAAACTAACTGTGCGATGTAGGGAGACCTGCAGCCAGACTGGTATCAACAGAAGACATCTAAGATGGTGTGCCGTGGAGCAGGAACGCTGGTGAATGACCGACTGTTGGTTTTTTGTTATTAGCATTCCTGCAGCCATCTTGGTTGTTTTGACTCTTGGACGCCATCGAAGTCACTACTTATAGTCCACCTGCTGCAATCGGTTCTATACGCTCTGTACTGGGGGACATGGCTGTGAATAGGAGCGGTACCGACCCGTTTCATGGGAGAGAATTTTCACAGTGTCGCTGGCCGGGTTACCTTTGCCTGGATTTTCTTTTTCTTTGTTCACGGTCTTTATATTTTCACCAAATGAGTGAGGTCACCTGCGTATCACTGTAGAAAAGCTGCTACCCTACTTTGTATTGTACGTAATGTGCCCACACATAATTTCAGTACCATTTCCATCACAGCCGTGCACGTCTTCTCGTCCAGGCCCGTCTTGTTTATTTCTTATCAGGGATTTCTTTTCAGTCCCGGTGACCCTGGCGCATTTATTCTCCAGTGTTATAGTTCCAACCTCCATCTGCAGCGCTGAACATGTGAAAGCTTTTCAGCAGTTAATGCATTCATTTTCACCGTGCTGAAGAGCCTCATTCTGATTCCCTCATGCTCCCGCAACGCGTGCGTGTCAAGTTTTCATCCCACTGTGTGAACGGCTTCATACGTGTGTGATGTGAGAGGAAACGTTTCAGCTGCATATTCAAGCACTTTTTCCTGGGATGTGCGAAAGCACTTCCCCCACAAACGTTAAAGCATTTCTGTTGTACGCGTGTCAGGCCTTCATTCGAGTGTGCTAATAACTTTTCTCTCACGTGTGGAAAAGTACTAGAATGCATGTGGCACTTCTGAATAATGCGCCTCTTTCCACAGAAAGCTCCCCGAGAGGACCCGAGTTTCACAGCTCGATTCTTTGATTAACCCGGAGTCCCACGGTACTTGTTACTCACTAATCCAACCTGAGGGGAAATACCATAACTGAGCGAGTGAACTGTAAAAAAAAAAAGAAACAACAAAGAACAATTTAGTAGGACAAAACATCATGTATTACATTTTAATTAATGTGCATGAACTGGAAATTCTTTGCTGCACACATTTTGGAGATGCTGTGGGATCCCTTACTGAATGCTGTTGGGATTCTACTTTTTTTTTCCTCTGGAATATATATTTTTCTGCGCTTCACTGCATGTGTGTGTGTGTGTGTGTGTGTGTGTGTGTGAAATGGCTACCGAGGCTAAAACCATAAAGTAACACAACCGTTTCACAAAGTGTGTCCGCCTAACTCTCGGATCTCTTTTGGGATGTAAGTGCGGATGACGTTGCTGCATCTTCAGTTGCGACCTCGTTTCCCACCAGGAGCGTTTCAGAAGCCAAATCACTTCTGAGTGCACGTTTGGTTGGATATATGAGATTATGAGTTTACCCAAAAGTGTCGAGATCGTGTGAGAAATTGCGCAATAATCTGCCCTGATTAAAGACATATTTCTCGCCGTGTCTTGTCCTTTCTGCTTTTAGCCTTTAGAAAAAGAATGGATGCTGTCATGTAGTGTCCACGGTGTCGGGGTAGAGGACTGAAATGGAGGCAGGGGAAAAGAGGAAAGTCTTTTTATTCAAATAAAAGTGAACAAAAAGTACAGCCAAGGCTGGATATTTCAAAATAAAAAAAAAAAGAAAGAAAGAAAAAACCCAGTTGCAAAGAACATGAGAAGTTAGATCAGGTGGAAAAAAAAAGGGGCTATCTGAACTTTCACCCTTCTGGAAAGTTGCAGTTGCATCCACAAACCGAGACCAGGGAAAAGTAAAAAACATTCTGCGAAGAAAGCTAGCATGTTAAGCGGCTCAGGATGATCCAGCTAGCCCATATCCATCTCCACCTTTCATCACTTCTTCCTCACTTTGCTAGATCTCTGAAGGTTGGATGTGCAAAGCTGTATGACCAGTTTCAAAACAGGTGCGTGATGCAGAAGAGGGGATGGACGGGATTTTTGGATTTTCCGTCCCCTTTAAACCAGCTGCTAGGAACAGAGGTGTGAAGATGTGGTTGAAAAGGGTGCTTTTGTTTTTCGTCTTTACTGTATTCCTGTTCTATCCTGAACAAAACATTTCACAGACATTGAAAGAAGAACTCTACGTTAACTTTTGAAATCCGAGATGTCATGCTGTGAAAATGGAAGCTCCTGTGTTGCATTTGTGTTGTTCAATTAACACCTCAGAAAGCAATAATAGGAAAAAGAGAAGAAAAGACATGATATGTCTCATTTCACCAGTCAAGTTATGACTAAAATATTTTCTCATTTGTGCGAAACTGAGGACTAATTACAGTTTGCAGAAGTGAAAATATAACAACTTGAAAAATCAGACTTTTCTTTGTGTTGTTTGCAGGGCCTCCAGAAGCGCCTCTGTTGTCAGTCAGAAGGCGCAGATGGCATGAATAAATGAACGGCGTGGCGGAGAGAAAAACTGTAGGCCAGAAACTGACAAAGAAATCTTTTGTTTCCTGCTGAATGTAAATGCACTCAGTCTGTTTGACAGGCAAGTGTTTTTATTCTGCCACAGATACTCAAATTAGATCTTGGCTCTGCAAAGAAAGCCAAGTTTGAGGTAAAACGTGAATAATTTCTTTTATTATAATGACAGTTTGTTGTTAGCACACCTCCAGATTCACAGCAGAGGCTGTCGGCACACGTCCAGACCTCGTCGTATTATAGTTTATTTACAGTCCGAGGGGCCACATCTGGTTTGTTAAACCATCACAGAAAAAAAAAAAAAAAAAAAAACAAAAGTGTGCAGTTCATTAAAGCACCACTAGGTGCTGACTCTGAAAGTGAGTCAGTCCCTACTAGCAGCAGAAATAAACATATTTACAACCTCATACAGCTCTCTGGTTAGATTTTACAACCATGACAGCTGTATGCTGGGTGAATTTTATGTACCATATCAGGTAAAATGAGGACAACAACAATAACAATAAAGTATACGACAGCCAGCTGATCAATGACAGCGAACCATTGGCTCATTATTTCAGCTACAAACCTGAATTCCAAAAAAGTTGGGAAACACAAATAAAATCTCATAAACCATTTTACATTTTACCATTTCCTGGAAAATATTAGCTCATTTTGACTTTTGATGGCAGAAAAACACCTCAAAAAAGTTGTAACAGGGTGATGTTTATCATCGTGTAGCATCTCTTCTTTTAACATCTGTCTGTAAACATCTGGGACATGAGGAGACCAGTTTCTGAGGTTTTAGGAGAGGAATGTTGTCTTCCATTCTGGTCTGATGCAGGATTCTAGCTGCTCGAACGGTCCTGGGCCTGTCGTTGCCAGACTTTTAATCTTATAATGCGCTAAATGTTTTCTGTTGGTTAAAGGTCTGGACCAGTTCAGCACCTGGGGTCCGTTTCAGAAATCAGCTAATGTAGAAACTCAGAGTTTCCCTGAGTCCAGCTTCAACACACCTCAGAGTTTTCCTTTTCACAAACCGAGGTTGCTTAACCCCCTGCAAGAGGCTTCGGTTGAACTGGTTTCAGAAACTGAGGTAAGTCATACTCGGAGTCTGTCTCCATGGTAACTGACTCCCGCTTCTAGATACCCTGAATTTCTTCGTATCTGCTCCACATCGTGAAGCTGAGACGGGTTCAGTTTCATCAGACAATCGATCATGTAATGTGGAGAATCTGGATGATCTGATGATCTGGATCTGAATGAATATTTACTGCAGTCAAACCAGCCGTCACTTGTGACCGCGACGCCCCGATTAATGTTTTCAGCGTGTTTGGATCACCTGCATGATTTAGAAGATGACTTCATTATTATTGTTTTTTAAAAAAAAAACTTTTAGATAGTATCCTCCTTCCGATTCTGCAAGTAAAGTAAATGTCTTTTAGGATGACCCAGTTTTTTTCTTTGTTAATGTTGATGAAATGTTATAAAAGTACAAACTGTTACATCACTGAAATGTTCAACCAGCTACTTCAAAGTTTTTGTCCCTTTTAAAAAATAAATAAATAAAATAAATATTTAAATTACGCATTCACTTGCTCTGTAACTTCTCCCACACCAACTCTCTTTCCTTCACCGCTGCAGCCGTCTTCTGCAGGAAGCCACGTGTCTCCGATAAAAGCTCCAGTTCAGCTAAGACCTTTACCTGCTGTTGCCATGGTGAATTACAGTAATGGAGCTCCACTGATGACGGCTTTTTATAGTTGAAGTAACTCAGGGTCAACATACTCAGTTATTGAACCAAGAGTTTCTTAACAGCGAGTTAGTTTTTTGACTCAAAGTTTGCTGAGCGTCATCCCTGGAACAGCCGCCTGGACTCTTCCTGATGCAGTTTGCTGTTGAGCATCATCCTGCTGAAATAATCAAGGCCTTCCCTGAAAGAGTCGTCGTCTGGATGAGAGCAGATGTTTCTCTTAAACCTCTGTGTGCTCTTCTGCATTGATAGTGTCTTTCCAGATGTGTAAGCTAACCTTAACACACATGCACGTATGCACACACGTGACCGTAGGCACTAATGCAACCCCATACAATCAGAGATGCAGGTTTTTCAACTGTCCACTGAAAACCAGCTGCATCGTCCCTCTCCTCCTGAGTCCACTGGACACAGCGTCCATGGTATCCAAAAATTCCCCAGAGGGGAAAAAAAAAAAACTTTAAGCCAAACAGAGGCAACAAAAAACTCCACTTTAAGAGGAAGAAACCTTGAGCAGGACCTGGCTCATATGGGGGGACCTTCCTGGTGAAGGCCAGCTGGGTAAAGAAAGAAAAAGGGAAGGGAGGCAGGACAGAGAGAGGAGAGCACACAAATGACTGAATGAAATGACTACATAAACAGATGCAGGTAGCAGCACTGAGGTGAGACGGTCAGAGGACTAGATCACTGGTCACCACGCCAGCCGACACCCTGAACACATCTACACACACAGGTGGAGGTAAACGCTGGGATGGACAGAGGAGGGAACTGCAAGTCAGCATTAAACTCAGGAAACTCTGGCCTGCAAACATACAGGAAGAAGAGAGAAAAAAGGGGAGCAAAACAGCACAAAAAACTACAGGAAAGAAAATGGAGCACAGTTAAAGCAACAAAGTGCTCCTAATTAACCATGAATGGATGTTTGTTTGGGGTCACATTCAGTCATCCTGCAACGCACAGGCTGACAATGGCAGACTCGCCTGACTGCAACGAGTGCATACGGGGGACATGACGACTGGGGACTGGCGGGTCCCAGCAGAGCCCCACTAGTCCCTGTTTCAGCTCTGGCAGCACTTATGTTGGATGTCGTATCCATAGCAACCCTTGAAATGAGGATCTTTGGACTGAAGTATTATTAGTTATCATCCTGGGTTAACATTAGCTCAGCCATCCCGGCTAACCTGAACCCTAACTGTAACTGAACTAAGGTGGTCGTGTTCCAGCTGGTGTCTCATCTCTGAAGAGGCGTCACAATTACTCTTGAACAGTCTATGGATTGGACAGAGTCAGCGTTCTTCCATATGTCCTTGAAAAAAGACAGCTTCAAAAACCACTTCTCAGAAACCCAAGGGCGATGACGCAGAAGTGTTGGTCCGCTCCTCTCTGTAAAGTCTGTGGTACAGTCTATCAAATGATGTCAGTCATGCCCGCTCTTTAATGTCTGTAAATTGTTTGCCTTTCAAATGCAGTCCTGAAATATTTCGCCTGTCACTGTCGCTGATGTGCGCCCGCTAATTCATCCGTGACAGCCCTGAAACCAGAGCCCCCCCACCACCACCACCACCACCGCCGCAGCACATAACATATCACAAATGAAACCTAGCGATGACAGCTCTTTTATTTATTGTCGACAGATCTCTGCTTCCCCTGAACCGCGCTGCTCTGTAATGTTGCATGGAAAATTCATGCACGTGATAATTAATTCAGTTACAACTGACAAAAGGCTGGATCCGCCACCTTGAAGATGTTACATTGATTAAATATGAAAACTAGTTAGATTTGTTTTTAAGTTAAGCCATTTTGAATCCGCCCCACGCCGCCGGTGCATCACGCCACGCAGCCCGTGTCTGTGCGCTTCAAACGCCGCTCTGAACTGGATGCTGCCACTTAGGTTCATTTAAAGATGCGTGGGTGGGCGTGTGTGCATGCGCTTTGAACCTAAATGAACAATGAAATTAAGCATGCACAGAGAACATCAAAAGTGATTTGTAATTGAAAACATTTACATATCAAAGAGTTTAAATTTGATCACTCAAAGCAATTCGACTAACACCTTTGGCATAATTATGTTGATATGTGGTATTATAGGTTAAGAGGCAGATAGAGCACAATTGGGCTAGATAGTAATAAACATCACATGGCGTGCAAAGAGGCTTTGATGGCACAAATAAAGAATAGCATTTCCTCTGTTTGTCTGCCTTAATTTAGCAGCTGTTTGCCCAAACACTAAAGAGAAGGAATTTTCTCTCCAGTGTGGGAGCCTGTTGTATTTACTGCATATTGTTCCTCTTAGATTCAGTGTTTAAACAGTAATCCAATTATAACTTCATATCTTTGTGGGTGTTCATGCAACTTTCTATGGCCTGTGCCGTTTCAAAGCAGCAGCCCAAACTGGCAGTGTAGCAATTATTTGGATTGAAACGGAGAGACCTGGCCGGCAGAGCAAAACAAGGCGGCGTTATTTCAAACGTGTGGGGCCATGCAAAGATGACGCACTGGAGTCTTTTTATTGCACAGATATTTCATTGAAGCAGCAGCTCCATTGGTGCAGATAAAAATCACCAATCACCTTTCGTCCAGAGGACTGCCTGAGAACACATAAAACAGGTTTCTAGGACTGCATTCTTTCACTGTTGTAACATTATTAGGAACAGTTTTCATATCTAGTTATTTGCTCACTGGCCGGACATTTCTTGGTTGTGAGGAAGTAATGAAGTAGATACCATTTCCCCCATTCCAAAGACTAGTCAGCTAACTGTGCTAAACTTTCCATTAAAAAAAAAAAAAATCCTGTGGAGAAATTGTGACTTATTCTTCCTGTTCTGCCCTCAATACGTTAAATATGTGTGTTCTACAGCTGTGTTATAAATGTTTAGTATGTTAAAGATACTTGAAAATGACATCAGAATGTTTATTTACGGTTTTTTCTGGCATAATACATATAAGCGCCTTTATTTTGAAAATCTCCCGACAAACCGGAAGTAGCAAAGAAGAACATAAACGACAGAAAAAACGTGTGTGCATCGTCTCGCAGCTGCATTAATGTCCGCCAATCTGTCACAAAGCAATGGTTATAAGTGTTACACACTGTTCACAGGTTTTATAAGATGTGCTTCAAGTGTATTTTGTATATGAAGTAACAGTATGCCATAGTTTTTGCAACAACCAGTGTTTACAATTACATGCTAGGTTACCTTGTTTTCTAGCCTGCTGTGCTAACACCTGTTGAGCTAATAGTAAGCAGTCCATACGCTGATATTTACATGGCTGTTTATTAAGACGGTTTTGTGTCTTTCTTTTCTAGTTTTACACCTTGTTCAATGCTGTCAGAAAATAAATTAAAGGAGCAAGGCGCTCACTTCCTGGCTCTTAAATAAGGAGTTTGGCTGGCTGTTTGTCTATGTTCACGCAAGAGCACAACACACAACACACATTGGTCCAAACAAATAGATTTGAGATATGGGGGAGACCCGTCCCCCTCAAATATAATGGTTGCATCGCCTGTGGGTCTTCCACACATTAATAACACATTCACTCTCATGGTCTCCTAATTGAGAGCGCATCACCAGATGTGAGAGGGTACTCGTCTGGACCCCCTCATTCCGTCTTTCCTCTCTGTCTATGTCAATCCGTCATATTCTGAAGCTTCGAATGTTTGTTGTAATCTTCTGCTGAAGCTCCCGGAGCCCGTTAAACGGTATTTGGGACAGCCCTGGTGCATTCCCATTTGTAGTTTGGTTCTTATAGTGTGAACCTGAGCAAGAAATGGTACATTGATTTTTGTGTCCTGGTCCGTTTGGCAGTAACGTTGACCCTTTAACATCAGGTGGACCAAAAAATATAGCAGGCGAACTCAGGAAATGGTAGTTTTATAAATCAATGATATTATCTATTGGTTGGATCAGTTTGGAAGTGGAACGAGACCCCTTGGGAAGATGGGTCTCAGTCAGAGTGTCTGCCAGCTGAATGTGCACCATGGTTTAGATTCAGGTGAAAACAAGTTTGAAACCAAACAAGAGTAAGGGCCAATTCCAATTCCTACCCTCAATCTCAACCCTCGCCATTAACCCTCAATTTTTGGCCCTCAATCTTAACCCTCGAAAGTAAGTGTGAGGGCTATCTTGTGGCTTATAAATGGGACATCCCTCGAGTGCAGTTACGTCTTCAGACTAAAATGTATCAGAGCCTGTGTTGTCTCTGTATTCCCTGAAATGACACAAGGGATAACATTGAAACGAGCGCCGTATATTCTTCAAATGAATTAGCAAATAACACAAAGAGGAATACATTATTCAGTCCATCGTCGCTACCCAACAAGGTATACAAGTAACGTGAAGCCGGTCGGGGCCGCCGGTCGCTGACTGGGACAACCGGTCCGGCAGCAAACATCGTAAAGTAAAAAAATAAATGTTACGCAACAACGATGTTAATCCATGAAAAAAGTCTCAAACAAAGACAATAAAATGGTTTCGTAACATTTATATCTTTAAGATATACGAAGATACTTTTCGAAGATGTCTTGGCAAAATTACCCAGTGCCTTCTGGGTAGCCCTTACTTCCAAGGGTGGTGTCGGAATATCTCAATTTTGAGCGCGATACAGCCCTCAAACTCGTCCCTCAATTTGACGTTCTTAGAATCGGGACAGCACTTGCACTTAGCGGAATGCGCATTTTTGAGATTGAGGGTTGAGATTGAGGGTTAAGGGAGGAAATTGGAATTCACCCTAAATCTTGGACAGTGTCATAAAAGTGACTTAACCTCCAAGGCTATAGGGGGAGCCTCTGAGCTAAACTCACAAAAGGTCCTGTCTGCTGCTTTTAGATTTCTGATAAAGATTGTAAAGGGGACTGGTGCAGATGTAGACTGGTCAGTCATTCTAACTCATTCCTTTCCTCAATACAAAGAATGAGTTTGGCTTGTCAGGATTTCCAGGTGGCGGGATCAACGGATGTAGAAATGCGTGGATAGGCAATCAGAGAAACAAAGCATGTGACGTTGGCAGACTAGTATCAACAGAAGAGATCAAAAATGGCCTTCAGAGGAGTTCAGGAAGCCGGTCAATGACTTGTCAGTTTTCCAGTAAAAACTTGTTGATCCAAGGTGCTATGAGCAATTTTGGAGCCATTTTGTGGCTCTTGGACTCCTGTTATCAGTCATCACATAAAACTTAGCCTCGCCCAGTTGCAAGAGAGTCTTTTTGAGAAGTGATTGGGTATTTCTAGGGTGGCTGCCTTGGAAAATGCTGAACCATCTCTTTAATTATGTTCCTTAAAGGCCTACACTGCTGGGTGTCCTCCCATGATGCACTGGGCATATTCCTCACTCTGCTCTCTTTACTGCATGCATGTATACACAATTATTACAGTGGTTAACTTTGGCTTTCTCCTTTGTCTCAAAGCAGGTCTCCCTGATTTTTTTGTTTGTGTTTGTTGGCGTCTCCATCCCATCCTCTCAACCCACAGTCATTCCAAACAGATGTTCATCCTCCCAGAATTTAAATCTTCTTCTTCCCTGTTTCCTGCCAAACAGTCATAATGAACTGCATTGAACTGGACTGGCACTGAACTTCATCACTGTCTAGGAGAGAATTTTGTTATGAATTACTACCTTGATATTCATCATACCACTTAAGACTTATTAAAAATGTATATATCAAAGTCACTAAGGCAGAACGTGTACAAATGCAGCTTGGCTGTGTCTTTCATTAAAAAAAAAAAAAAAACTTTCCGGCTTGGTTTTTCTTATTCCAGACTATTGACTTTTAGAAATTTCTCTCCAAGCCGTACAGCCAAACTTTGACATTATTACTGATAGTCAAACTTGACAAAGCTTCCTGAGTACCAAATGCATTTTTTCCTCTTTTTTCTCAAAATCTGAATTGAAAAAAAAAAAGATGAATAAAGTGAAACTGATCCGTAAAACTCCGGCAATGTTTCAGAACACGCGCAGCTGTGTATAGGAAAGTGTTCAAAGGATAATTAATGCAGCTCTTTTCAACATTTTTCTTCCTAATGCTGTAATGCGACTGCCATTATTTTGTCTTTGATCTAATGTGATTCTGACAGCTCTCAGCCTCCTCTGAGGATCTCCAAGGTGAGTTCACACACACCTTCGCACAAAAAAGGCACCGTTTGTTATTAAAGTCAGTTTCACTGCTATTTCAGCCTGCAGCCATTTCTCCCATCCAAAGGTTTTTCGGTGCGTCAGTAATATTAAGGTCGGGCGCAGCTTCTGCATTAAAAATGGGAGTTGTTTCCATAAGTTTTGAGCACTGAAAATGGAGACTACAGAGAAAAGCTAAGTTCTGGTGGAGTTCATGAAGATGAGCAAACAGTAAACACTGTTTGTTTAGTTAGAACGTTTCCTGTATTTCTATTAGAGGTAGGTGGATCAATCCACATATCGATAACATCGATAACAACGCTTGTATTGATATCGAATAGGGATGCACATTTTGGATTTTTTTATGACCGATGCCCTTTAACGATTAATAACTGTTAACCGATAAGTCCGGGAGGGTTAGCTGCCACGATGTTGCGCGCGTTGTCATGGACGCATGCGGACACTTCCCCGTGTATACTCTCGCGGCAATGTGTCGCCGTCAGCTTGTTGCAGAGACGCCGCCGTCACTTTTGATTTATCACGAACTAGCTAAATTTACTAAATTTATCTCTTGCGTTTTTCCACTTCCTCACCGTCTCGGCCGTATCCAGACCCACATTCATCGCTATCTCCCTCCATGAATTACTAGAATATGTGCTGTCTTTGTAGTGTGGATAACGAGAATCGTACAGATGTGGATACTTCCTCATTTTTTCGATGATGCGCTCTTTTCTCCGCGGATGTAGAATTGACCAATCAGAGGCCTATTGCACCTGTCGACACGCCCCCATGAGTTGATTGAATTACGTAGCTTAAAAACAAAATTGACCGTTAGTATTAATCGGTTAGAGTTACTGTTATCGGCTAACGATTAAACGGTTAACCATGTGCATCCCTAATATCGAACAATACTTTACTGGTGTAAAAAGCTCGATACTCAAGCTTTTTTCCTCTCTCACAAGCACTGACTTCTGTGAAGTCCAAATGTATTGAAGTCTGGGTCTGAAACACTGTCGCTGTGTCCTCCTCCATTCACGTTAATCAGGTGTGCTAAAGCAGGGAAACATCTCAGGAGGACTCAAGCACTGGAGTTGGAGACCTTTGCCCCAGACCTGATACTTGGGCATTCTTTTTGACTCACAAAAAAACTTCCCAGTTTCCATCAAACATGCTTACCTCACCTACCGAGGTGAGGTAAACAACCGCACAACCTTAAACCACCATGAGTCCATTGAATTAGCAGACAGGGAGATAAGTGGATTGATGTCATCAAATACCAGTTCTTAATGGTTGGTACCATACAAGGTTCAAATCTGCACTGGGGCCCTCTTGCGTGCGGTTTTCACTTTCTCCCCAGGCAATGTGTGGATTTTCCTCCAACTAATATCGTCATAAAAACAGCCCAAAAGCACGCATGTTTGGCTAATTGGTGTTTGTAAATTGTTTCCAGGAGGAACCTTCTGCAAGCAATTTAAAAGCGCTCCTCCTGGAATGCCATTGATTGTGAACTATTTGTTTGAATCTTATTTAGCAGTATAATATTTACAGTGGATGCCTGAGACATAATCCCTCTTATCATTAATGTGTGTGTACATGTGTGTTTGCTGAATTCAATGAGGAGGCCCCCTATTCGGGAGGAAATTACAGTGGTTACCATAGAGAGTCCTGAGGAGCTGGGGATTTCTCCGAGTTATGTTTGCAGTTTAGCAAGAGAAAGGGTTATCGCTCTTTTTCAGTTTAATCTCTTGCAACGTATTGTGCATAAATCCAACTGCGGCCTTTTCACTCGTGGTTTTTCTTTTGTTCCACGACTGATAAAAAAAAAACCCCTCTGTGCTTAACCTAGGGGAATTATGATGACTGATTTGATTTTCTGCTGGTGATTCTGTTTCTGCATGGATCGGAAAATGAATACCAAAACATATAGACAATAAAATAAAGCAAGTGTAAGCATAATTAATTTTGTCCTGAGGGTCCTACAGCCTTTTTTTGCAGTCCACGGGTGTTAACACCTCTTGGAGACGTGACTGTGGTCTGAAACAATAATTTTCTGCACCGAGCATGCGCTTTAAAAAACATACCTCTGGATGGAAGCTGTTGCTGAATATCCTGCGTGCATTCACATCAAACTTGAAGAAGAACCTCGGAAACCATGACAAACGGGGAGAAAGTGGGAGAAAATTAAAGTGGAAGACGGCAAGACGGTTAATAATTAATTTGGCTGGGTTTTAGTCCTAGGAGGGCAGAGGAAAATATATTGACGTTAGAAAAAAAATGCTAATTAAAGAACGGCGCACGCTTTGGTTTAGAAGACATCCGGCTGCCCAGGCAGTTTGAAATCTGGCTGCTGCCTGAGCTAATGGTGCTAGTAATGCCTTTGGGGGCGCACGGCACGAAATACAGAAGCCGGCGCTAATGAGTCGCGTGGACCTCTCCAACACGCGGGATGAATGAGAGCGACGGCGAGCGTATGCCGAAACGGAAGGAGTCGCACTCGGAGGACGTTTCATATTCATTTCAAATTGCATGGTAAATGAGGGAAAGGAGATCCTTCAGTGGGTAAGACTGGATTCACATGCAGCCCACAGACTTACTGCTGGCAGCCAATATTGAGTCATTCTGCAAATTGGTTCGACAAAAGAACACACAATGAGCAACATGCTCCCACCGAGCGCAGAAGAGATGGAAGACACGAAAGAAAACTGTGAAAATACGTTTAGCAGACGCCTTTATTTTCATTTCTGTAAGGATTGTAGGGGAACTGATAAAGTCAACTTGTATATTTTAATACGAGTACGTTTATCTAAATATAAGAGCAAGAGATGCGCCATTTACAGTCAATAACTGCTGGATCAAATCAAGCATTATCAAACTGAATTATAGGTGTGTTGCATCACTCTGGAAGTGTTGCTCATGCCAGAAGTTTAACTTCTTAGGCCTTTAAAGCCAGCGTCAGTCAGTCTCATTGTAGCTCTACAGCCAGTCACATCATGCAAAGGCGCAATCAACAACCTGTTGCCCACTTCAGGTCCTGGCAGAGCTCCAGCAGTACTCAATTTTGAAGGTTGGTTTTGTTAAGAGGTAGGAGCAGAGAGAGAGAGTGGTGACAGTCAGTCTGGGCCCAAGGTTTTAGCAGTGTTGTAACCTGAACGCGTTCATTGAACAAAAGTTCACAAACTATTTCATATTTTGTGTGAACGTGAACTGAACGAGCTCTCTTTCCCTTTTTGACGAGCGTGGGGCGTGAACGAGTTCATTTGGGCAACTGTGAATGACGCTCTTTTCAAAGTTCACGCACGGTCAAAACTGTACCAGGTTTCCAGATAACCCTATTTAAAATACACCACAAACGAGCCTAATATGTATCTAGGCAACATGGCAACACGGGCTGTCGCTTCTGTCACGCTAATAATTGCGTCATCAAACGTTTAAAACAAGCATGGAGGAAGATGAAAGCTGTAGTCGGCCAGAGCATTAGAGCGTTAGGATTGAAATATTGAAATGCGGGAAAAAAACATTTGCCCCTTAAGTACCTGTTGTTGTCTTATAATAAAGACCATTTGGCAGCAGGATTTTCCTCATATTTGTAACATACTGTAGAGCAGTGATTCCCAAAGTGTCGGCTACGGTCCCCTGCTGGGCCGTCGAGGTACTACAGGTGGGCATTAAAATTAAACAAATATGTTTTAAATTTTCAATCTTTTTTTAAATATGTTTTGAATTACTGTAAAATATTCATGACATTATTAAAAAACATTAAGAAGTAATAAAACAAACCAGTTAAGTTATTCATATTAAGTCATTTTAACTTAGTATGACAAGTGTCACCTATTTTTTGACCCCTCACATTAATATCAGAACACAGCTTCTAGTCCTGTCTGGTGGTCATAGTTGTGATTAAAGGTTTGGGTGGACCATGTATATTATTCACATTTCAAACTGGGCCTTTGTATTCTGAAGTTTGGGAATGGCTGCTGCAGAGAGAAGCTGAAACGAAAATTACAGATTTAATGGGCTGTCCCTTCAATGCTAATGTGAACCCTGGTTGGATAAGGATTCCGAATGGGACACATAGTTTTCAACAGATAAAATGGATAAAATAATTGCCGTTTGTGGTGGGGTAGTATATGGGCAGCGGCAATCATTTTGACAAATAATTGCTCACAGCAACATTAAAAAAGAATAAGAAAAAAATAACTAAAAATGAACTATTTAGTTCATTTTTTTGAAAAGGGTTAACCGAACTAGTTAATTTTAATTTCTGTGAGCTATGAACTGAACTAGTTCGTGTAGAAAGTGAACTTGCCCAACACTGGGTTTAAGGAAGAGTATTTTGAAGCCTCTTTCTGCTCATAATGCAAGGTGCCATGTTGCAAATGGGAAGAGCGAACAGACCTGGAAACCAGCTGGGACATGAACACCTGAGTTAAGTCACAGTTAGCTATTTTAGCTTGGCTGGCTTAGCTTACGCTAACCTATGGACGGTAATTAATATTCCTTTACATTCCTTCTGATCAAATCTGCCCAGACATCCTCATTTCAAATGTCGCTACCGAAACATCAGCCTGTGAACCGTGGGCTGACTGACTGCGGGTCCCAACAAACTTGAAATGATCCACGGTGACTCCCGGCTCCTTCAGCTGAACCAGACGAGCTGTGAAACATGGTGCCGACATTCACAGCGGGACCTTCTGTTTCAAATGCAGTTTTGGAGGCAACATAATAAAAAAGACAGCTGCATTTACCCAACAGCTGCCTGCTGCTTAGCTAAGCTTCGTCCACGGACCGTTCCAGGCCAACCCACAGCCAGTCTGCAATGAGCTGCAAGGCAAAATGTATTCTTTTTAAAACAGCTAGCCTCAGAGATCAAGTTAGCGCAAAGTGCTCAGTAGTAATAGTGATGACAGCCGCCAATCAAAAGACCACATCCGTAATTAAACATAAATTTGTTTTTTTGTATAATTTTACCAGATTAATCCCCGCTTTAGTGCAGATGCGAAAATCTAGCTATGAAGGCAAAACTAGTTTTTAGAACCAGGATGTAAATATGGTAATTTCTACTATGAATTTGAACTTTCACCCTCACCTAAATAATACAGACGCAATCAGCTTGCGCAATCCCTTTTTGTTCCCGTTTCTCATTTGGTGGTGGGATACTAATCACATATCTGCACCTCATGAAAATTGAAATATGGCTCATAAATGCAACTCATTAAGTTTTAATTTCCAGGCTTGTGTAATTTTTTATTTTTTATTTTTGCCTCCAACAAATAAGGAACAGTGAGCTCATAGAAACTAATTAGAGATCATTGTATAGGTATGTAAACGTAAACAGCAGATGTTAGTAATATTTGTGCTTTCTTCTTAAAGACGAAAAGAATATTTTCCTGTCAGGAAATTTCTACAACACTGAGGACTTTCCATTTGTTGAATTCTTTGAACTTTTGAAGCGAAGTGGATGTGATTGTCCTTCCATATCATGTACTCTAAATCAAAAGGGCTCTTACTCTTATTTATAAGTGAATAAGTTGAAGGTTATTGCTGGAGTAGTCTTCCACATCTACAGAACTGGTTTTCCTGCTCCTTTATTACAAATTAATGTTTGATGCGTTTCAAACGCTTGGTGCTGGAGTAATGTTTAATGCATGCTGCTTCATTAGACTTCCTCTGCGGTTTGATATAACATAAGTGATGGAGCAGAAATGCGGCACTGTACAAGATAGACGACAGATAGCAATCGGGAGAGTTGGGGGGGGGGGGGGGGGGGGGGGGGGGGGGGGGGGGGGGGGTCCGCCTTTGTAGTGGCAGATCGTAAGAAAGATGAGATGCTATCTTTCTGTCGCTGCTTCTCCGTATCACTGTAGGTCTCATATGTAGCACGTGCGAGGCTTCACCCTGTTCAGTGTGGGAGATGCCCGTAGACGATAAAGCTGGAAGCACGTGCGTCTGTGAAGATAACTTATAAACGGAAAATAACCCACACAACTTCAGGGAAAGATTAGAGTTTAAGATGTTTTATTGATCTACTGGTTTCTATCAGAGTTGATAAAATCGTCTCCCTCTTGTGTCCCATTAAGCAACATAACCTTGTTGTGTGAATGTTAAAATCCACACCTGTGCACAGTCTGCTAAACTCATATTATAGTAACATATTATATTAAACATACAGGAAAATTTGAATTGAATAAAAATAATTTAAAGCTAAAGCGTCCTTGTGTTCTATTTAAGTTGTATTTAAAAGTAGGACAGGTTTTACGGTGTCTCTCTTGGTACTCAATCCAGGAGGAGCAAGTTGCTTAAAGCAAAACGGGGTGATGTCCAAAAATGTGTCACGATAAGCAGTTGCAGCAGTGCACCCGTTAATCCCAGCTGTCTGAAAGTTTGTTAACTGCCCGGTGAAAAATGAAGCAGGTGTTCATGATTATCCTCAATTCCCCTCCCCTCGGATCCTCACCAGTCCATCCGCTCAACAACTAACTGATTGAAGTGACTCCTTCAGGTTTCTCAGTCGGTGCGTAGCCCGCTAGCCTCCGCGGTGCGCGCTAACTCAACAAAACTCATTCACGGTTTCTGGCTTACTGCGGTCACCCCTGGGACACGAACACTGCGGTCTCACTCTGGTACCTCCAGTTTCAGAAGCGGATCGTCTCCAGGCGCTTTCTGTCAGTTGGATTCACAGCATCACAAGTTTTCTAGAAAACTTCTAAGTCGTGTGAGAACATTTGAAGTTGTAGTTAGATGTTGCAGTAACGTAATCCTACTGACCCGAAGCCTGTTCAATCTCCTTATATATTATTCATTTAACAAGGATGGGAAGAAGCCAATTAAAATGCACATTTTGACTTCAAAAATGAAACTCCCCTTGTAAGTGGTAAAACCTCTGACTTGTCTACCCATGGCCTCCAACGCTTAGCTTAATGTTGATTATAATTTGACTGAATGCCAAGGTTGCCCAGAAACTATACCACAACCAATTTACATGCAGGTACATTGATCACCACCAGTTCATCATGTGGAGGTGGGCACTAGCGGTGAAATTTCCTTTGTTGATCAAATGCATGAAGTCTGGCCAAGCTTAACTTCTTGAGATGTTTCCATGGTGCGACCACCTGCTTTGCTGTTTTGCTTTCTGTAGAAAATAGATGGGGTCCAGGAGATGCAAGCAATTTGTTGCATATACAGTGGTACCTCTACTTACGAAATTAATTGGTTCTGGAATTAGTTTCGTAACCTGAAAATTTCATAAGTAGAGGCGCGATTTCCATGTGAGTTCCAGTTCCAAGCCCCCCTAAATTTGATCATAAATTTTTTATAAATTATAAATAATACATGAAATGACATAAAAACCTGTAAATAATACATGTTAGAACTAGAAAAGCACTCAGAGAGCGCAGACCTCCACTAAGCGCAATTATCGAAAATTTGAAAGTGATCCAGAAACCAGGATTTCTTCCAGATCACACCCAAAATGAAATCAGTTCTTCCTTCTCACATTTCCGACAACTTCTGAAAATGTCATCTAAATCCATCCATAACATTTTGAGTTATCTTGAACACAGACAGACAGACAGACAGATAAGTGCCGGCAAAAACATAACCTCCTTGGCAGAGGTTAAAAATTGTTTGTTTTCCTGGGTTGCTGGGTTACGCTCATCCAGACAAGGGGCCCTAGTAGCCAATGGGATGCCAGGAAGATGCTAAGCGATAGCCAATGGCAGAGCAGCTCGGATGCACCGCTTTCAAACTGAGATACAGAGCTGACAAGCATGTTTACATTCGGTAAACTCTGGGAGCTGCGAGTAGCAGCGCTACCGTATTTTTGCCTTTCGTATCCTGAAATTTCTTTCGTAACAAGAGGCAATTAATTTCCCGTTGAAGCGTTTCGTAACCTGAAAATTTTGTATGTAGAGACATTCGTAAGTAGAGGTACCACTGTAGTTGCATTAGCTATAAAAAACTAAAAAAAGATCTTAGGAATTTCTTTAGCAGATAAGTTACGTCTCCTACGCTTCTGAAAAATCGTTGCTTCTGGTGGGACCACTGTCATCAACTTGACTGGTCAGGTTTCAACAACGCATATGCCATTATTGATTCTACTCATCAATCTGATTCTTCATTGATTCCCTTATTAATTCCTGACCAAGTTTCAGTGAGAAAGCGAGCGCACCAACTTAGATTTGTAGCCTCAGCACAACTGCTTTGCCTTGCCACGTGTCAAAATTAATGTCTTATGTCTTGTACATTTTTAGGACCAACTGGCATTGATAACAGAGCTAAAGAGTCTAGCGGTGGACTGTTTCAATTCTTCATGAAATCTGCAACCAAGTCAGGTAGCTAGCTAGCCAGTTATCATTCACAGCGAAGAAGTCATTAGCTGCTTATCTGAGGCGAATCCATTGCAGTCAGCATTTTTATAGCATTGTATTGGGGCAAGGTCAGCTTTTTATTGCATCAATAGGAGCCCTAACCAAAATCCCACCCCAAAAGCCCAATGCTAAACTCCAAAATTTTATACACAATGCCTATTTCTTAATCTTTACCTCCGCCAACGAGGTTGTTTTTGCCGGCGTTTATCTGTCTGTCTGTCTTTGTTCAAGATAACTCAAAAAGTTATGGATGGATTTTGATTAAATTTTCAGGAGTTGTCAGAAATGTGAAAAGGAAGAACTGATTTACTTTTGGCTGTCATCCGGAAGAAATCCTGGATTCTGGATCACTTTCAAATTTTCGATAACATTGACAATGGGAACCTCTATCAAATTTCAAAGGCTGATCTGGATCTGATCCAGAAGGCAGATTTTATCGCAGTTTGTAAATCCCTATATGGAAGAATTGTTGTGCTTGGCGGAGGTCTGCGCTCTCCGAGTGCTTTTCTAGTTTAACCTGTTTTAAGTAAATATTGTCCAACACATATAACAGGTTTACATGCAAATACAAAGCTGCTAATCCATTCAAAGAGTGTTGATGACATACAAACATTTAATGCTGTGAGTTTTTGTTGCTAGTTCAATTCACAACCTTGAAGAAATCACTTTGTACAGAAGAGGGTTAAAAGAGTGCCGAATATATCTGTTTTCTGGACTGGTTCTGAATTTTTTGTAAGTTTAAAACTAAATAATTTACTTTCCTGGATTATTGCTACTGTTCATCAGAGCAGTGTTATTGCAGCATTGTTCAACGCAAGTGAGGGAAAAATAGCAAAACATTTTAAGATGGATGTCCAAGATAAGCTTCTGAAAGAAAACAGGAAACATGCTGTTGGAGCTGAACGTTCTCCAAGATGAAACTTCAAGCCACTGGTTCAGAGTCAGACGCCAGGGAAGCTGCCGAAGGAAATATTGTTGTTATAAGCGCAATTTTAAAAGTCTTAAATTCAAAGAGTACAGGTTAAGTTTAATTAGCTGCATACGGTCGTGACCTGGTTGGAATTTGTGAGGAAAAATTACAAAAGAGATCAACTAAGCAAATCAAATCTCCACAGACTCCCTACATTGTACATGTATGACATCATTTCCTGCGCTGCGTGGAAATCCTCCCTCTGATATCTCGATTCTCATCTCCTACATTTCTGCATTCATAACTGAAAAGCACATTTAATTGTTAAAACCCACTTTTTTTTTAAATCTAAATTCTGATATATTTTTTGACTGATACCATCTGCAAGCACCCCTTTAATGTTTCTTGGGGACTCACATATTAGACCATGGCGGAGATCATTAGTATTCATGCCGACTCTCTGCCTTCCCTTGCCATCAGTCCCAGTTAATCAGTTAAACAACAAGCTTCTTACTGTGGCTTTGTTTGTTGGGAGCATCCACGTTTGATAAGGGCCCCCCTGATATGCCTGACATCATTAATCACCATCACTGTGTGAGGACACGGTGCGCAGGTTGAGAGCAGCAAGCATCACCAGCTCTCCCCGTGGAACTTTGCAACAGAAACTTCCTGGCAATTAATTGAGCCGGCCATCTCTCTTCGCATGTACGCCTCAAAATACATGCAAGTATTGAATTAAACGGTGGTTTAGGTCTGTTAGGCAGATGGATTGAATCAATAGGCCATGTGCTTCAACTGTATGTCAGGAGATAAAGATAGACGGCTGTAGAGGAAGAGAAGAGTTGAGCCTCAGCAGACAGGAAACTGATATCCCCAGGAACATGGAGGGTTTAACCGCAAATGTCAGCGCTGGTGATGACACAAGCTTGTTGGCGACCGCTTCTCGTCTTTACAATAAGTAAAAACAGTTGAAGAGGGGAAAGTTTAACCACGAGGTCAGAGTTTACCGATCGACATGTGACCTGCTGAAACCAGCTTAACCTCTTTCTAACAGGAGTTCGGCCATCATAAATCATATTTCAGTGACAGTCTTGGCTCATTTCATGCAATCTCAAATCTCTGTGACGGATCAAAGTCAAAATTCTCTCTTGGATCTTTTCTGCGAGCCATAGAAGCATAAAAACAGGACTGCCGAGTACCAAACACCTCTCAATTCTGTTTACCAGTGAAGATTTTATAGATGTGTGCAAAGTTTCTCAGGGGTATGAAGCTGTACAAACACCCACAGCTCAGCAACTGCACCACAGAGTGATGCATCGGATTCATATTGAAGAAAGTCAAACAAACAAACCCAATGAGTTATCTTTGAAAAGAATTCTTACATTTAGAGGCATATATGTCAAATAAACAGGTTGTATAGTATGGTATCTGGAAAACCTCAGTGGCACATGCATGAATGGGTCATAAAAGTCAAATTGGAAAGTCTGGTCAGACATTTCTCTTTCGAAGCCTCTCTTAAAATTGTCAGGCAACAGGAAAGTCAGACTTGGTAAAATAAATGGTGAGATATTATAAAACGGATTTCTAGGACATTTGGTTTTTGCCTTTGTGTATGAAATTTACTCTATAAATGAAGGAGCCTTGCCCACATTATTAGATTAGATTAGATGTACTTTATTCATCCTCCAAGGAGGAAATTCAAAATCTCATCAGCTCACCAATAACACAATTAATAATAATTTAAACAAAATGAAAAAAATTTAAAAGAAGAATGAAAAAAGTCTGAATGCTGCAGGAACAAAAGACCCTAACCCTAACCCCGCAAATGTTCACTGGTTGAAGTGGGGCGTTGGACCTCCAGAAATCCAGTATCATTTCCTTTATATTAAAGTTGTTCAGATTGAGGCAGTTAATTATGACTCCAGTCACTTGACTGGATTCACATGAATCCACAGAGATATGCACACTAAAAGTGGAAATTTTCACTCTTTTTTTCTGTTTTCCATCTTCATTTAATCTGATTTGTTAATGTCAGAATTAAATACTTCATTTTACACTTCTGCTGTGATCTCACAAACATAACCTTTATCTTGATACCCAGTTTTATTAAAAAACACCTTGTGGATTCCTTAGATAAACTTCATGGATGATGGATAGAGATATAAGACTGGTTCACATATTTGTCACTGACTTTGTGAACAATCTGTTTATTGGAATCCAGCAATAAACTTGAAAATTCCCTGCTCTGCATCAGTTTTGTAATCCTTTGCTTTCTTTTTTTTTTAGGTTTGAATATGTGCATTTGCATAATGATAAAACACAGAGGAGCACAAAATCTGAACACAGAAAAAAAAATGTTAATAGCCTATGTGTAGGTAAGATTAAAAGGGAGTAACTGTGTATGACAAAGCAAATACATCAACAAAGCAGCTACCAGGAAATGTTTGCGGGAACGTCCTGGATATCATCTTTCCCTTTTTAGCACGTTTGCTCTGAGTTAAGACCTCCCATCTCCATAATAACGTCCCTGCTATAATTATATCTGCTCTTGTCACTGTTCAAATTGAGGCCACTTGGTTATTAACCGCACCTGAGGCGGCAAAAAAAATAAGAATAAAAGGCTTTCTAAAAGATGCTCCAGTCAGAACAAATAAACCTCCTCATTAATTGCCTCTGTGTGCCAGGTGCAGCCAGACATTCCCAGGATTTTATTTTCTCTTGAGTGTTGCACCTCAGAGATCCTGCATACAAGCCTAAGTGTTGTTGGCAGCGACGTCAGCGTGTGATTAAAAAAAAAATAAGTCGACACCGTTCATTCAGCCACAGACATTTATGATAATCAGTGTGAGTTTCTGCAGCACTTTAGACAAAGATCATAAATGTCCTTTATTTGAAACAAAAAAATAGATCACAATGGATTCAAGTTTGTGTGAAATAAGCTCTATATATGTTTTAAATATATTTTACTGGAGACCAAAAGGAAAATAAACAGAAAATAATCAAACTTCATCAGTCAAACTGATTGTTATTGATTTTTCCTTTTACGTTTGTAGAATTTAACTTGGGCATTCCATGTATGCAGAATCTTTATTGTTCTTATCATCTCATCATACATCCAAAACCAAGTATATGGTCTATTATGGTAAATGTGCGAGGGTCCGCCAGGGTTTTCTTTGTTAGAGGAAGAATATGCATCTTCCATGGTCAGCCATATCCCCTCCAATTTTGATTGGTTATCAGAGAAGATACAATTAGAACATGCCTTGACTACCATTTGATTGGACAGTGGATCAGACAAGCAAGCAAACCCACAACAGGAGCAAATACACATCTGCTTCTTTAGTTCCTGTAGCATCTCCCAGATGGGGCTAACAGTCTATAGGCTGGGTGAGTTGGTCCATGTCCATTGATATAGATGGGTGATGGGTGCCACCCTTCAACCTCCTGAAGTCCACACTGAGCTCCTTGGTTTTATTAGTGTTGAGCAGGAGGTTGTTGTCAAGGCACCACATGCCCTGGTGGTCCACTTCCTCCCTGTTGGCTAACTCATCATTATCTTTGATGAGTCCAATAACTTGTGTCGTCTGCAAACTTTAGTATAGCGTTAGAACGATGTACAGGGTTGCAGTCTTGGGTGAAGAGAGAGGAGTGGAAGGGGCCCAGTACACAGCTTTGTGGTACTATGATACTGATGATGAGGGTGGAGGAAGCATGATGTTCTTACTGAACATGCTGGGAAGTTTTGGTCAGAAAAGTCCAGTAGCCAGTTGCAAAGGGATGTGTTCATACACAGGTCTCCAATATCGGCGATTAAAATGGCGGGTACGACAGTGCTTGAATGCTGAACTGAAGTCAAGGAACAGTCTTTAGGATTATGAGTCTTTACAATCCAGTACTAAATTCAAGACTTGATTGGACGTATTTTATTTCATTGTGTGATGTAACCAGCAGAATTTGTTGTTTATAAATGTTAAGACACTGACCTTAATTTCAGCTGTTGGTAGATCACTGGTATCGGTGGAAGAAGTCTTTCTTCTTTCCATCTCAGCCTTCACCTCCACCTATATGAGTAGATGTATTCAGGGTGCCGGCTGGCGTGGTGACCGGTGATCTAGTCCTCTGACCATCTCATCTCAGTGCTGCTACCTGAATCTGTTTATATAGCCATTTTATTCAGTCATTTGCATGCTGTCCTCTCTCTTTTTCTGTCTTTACCTGGATAGCCTTCAGCAGGAAGGTCCCCCCATATGATCCAGGTCCTGCTCAAGGTTTCTTCCTCTTAAAGTGGAGTTTTTCCTTGCCTCTGTCTGGCTTAAAGTTTTTTTTCCTCCCACAATGGGAGTTTTTTTGTTTTTTTTTTACCTGCCATTATCCTTAATATGATAATTTTAGTTAATGATATTTGCTTGGGGGTCATGCTCTGGGTCTCTGTAAAGAGCCTAGAGACAATTGACATTGTAACAGATGCTATAAAAATAAAATCGAATTCAACTGGAATGAATTCTTTTATGTGGATTTTGGGGATCTTGTTGGTCACTGACGGTATTCATATTATATCTTTCGTAGTAGCTATCAACGTAACGTTGAGATATGAAAGTTCCTCCAGATGTCAATAGCAGGAAGAAAAAAAAACTAGAAAAGCACTCGGACAGCGCAGACCTCTGCCAAGCACAACAATAGCGATTTACAGATTGCAATAAATTCCGCCTTCCCTATCAGATCCAAATCAGCCTTTTGAATTTGATAGAGGTTTCCATTGTCAATCCCTAAGTCAAATTTCATGAGTTTTGGGCAATAATTAACGGAGATATTGAGAAACAAAATTTTCGGCCCCATTTACCAGAATGTTATCAAAAATTTGAAAGTGATCCAGAATCCAGGATTTCTTCCGGATCACACCCAAAATGAAAATTTTCTTACTTTTCACATTTTTGAACACTCCTGAAAATTTCATCAAAATTCATCTATAACTTTTTGAGTTATCTTGAACCACAATGATATGCCATGGTTAGCCTGACAAAATTATACAAATGTTAGACTCCTTTAGTTACCGGATGTTTAAACCTCCCTCTCTTGGTGCCTTCTCCTGAGACTCAGTGTGCCTCCACCATTCCCCTGTGGTTAACCTCAGCTCAGGTACATGGAGAAGGCCTGGGCCCAAAATGAGCATCTTATTTTACACATAAGACAATCCAAGTGGATAACTCACATATAGAACCATATGGGACCTCGTTTACCAGCCGCCTCACATCTCAGACGGGCTCCACATACAAACGTTAGCTGGGCTGCTAATTCTAAGGTTACATCATTACTGCTGATTTACACATCAGTCTTGCATATTTTCACGTCTAATACCCTGAGACTTGGTCGTATGCTACAGTAAGCAGCCATTTGTATTCACCATCCACCAGCATTGCGAGGCATCAAAGAAACATCCTGCTCCTTTGATTTTCTGAGCACGTCTCTTTCTGTGCCAAATGCAAATAAATGCCTACAAGCAAGATGATTGAGATCGCCCCATTCAGTGCTGGCCTTTTGGAAGTTGCAGTCACTCATTGTGTGCATCATGCAGTAGCGATATATGACAATGGAAAGAAGTTGTAAGGGTGTCTCATTTCTTAGGGGAATAATTTTAGCCCTCTAGCTCTCCGATTCAAGGGCTATTGGTTGGGATAGGTGAAAGGCTAAGGCAGGGGTGTCACACTCCAGTCCTGTCTTAGATGTTTCTCTGCTTCAGCACACCTGATTCAAATGAACGGGTAGTTTAACAGACCTGGATGACAAGCTGGTGGTGATCCATTCATTTGGGGCTAGACCTTGGTTAGGTTGGACTGGGAATTATAGTTTACATTTCTAAAATCCATGAAAAATGTTCTCTCTCCACTGGAAGTTGTTCTCATCTTTCATTTTCAGTAACAGCTGACTATTAAGTTTGCTGCTGTCACTACGCCACGTTAGTATGATTAATTCCAAAGATTTTATCATCACAAGAAAAGAGTTTAAGCAACGTACAACAATATAAGAGATGAAATCTAAATACCCCTCTATGAATCAGGTCTACTGAGCATGTCTTGTTCTGCGTCTTGAACCAGCAGTTCCTTTGCGGTACCGCTTTGCTCTACATTCACCCCCACAAAGGGAAGATCATCAATCTAGCGGCCCACTGCGCTCGGGTGTCAGAGCTTCGCTAATCTACCGTGAAGGTAAATACAACGCAACCTGAGCAAATGAAATATAATGAAACAAACATGGAACAAATCAAAATGACAGATAAGGTGCACGAGGTTTGTCTCTGCGAAGCCAAAACTATCTGTACATGTTCACAAATACAGACTTTGGTTTGCTGTTGGCTCATCCTGCTTAAATGAAAGCGATGCATGTATGAAACTGCTTGAAATCATGTTTTATGCTGATAAATTAGTTATTTGCTGTTGCTGGTTAACCACCCACATTCACTGTAAATTTATCTGCAGGGCATATTATGAAGTACATCTCCTGCTGTAAATCCACAGGTAACCTTTTAACAATTCATTACAATGTTGGGCGTAAAACAGGTTCTCAGCGCCTTACCTGCTGGTTGTAACAGTTTTTATTTACAAATGACATGATAATGATATTAAAGAAATATCAATCAGATCAAAATTAGGTTGGTTCAAAGGTGACCAAGCTGAGAGAAACAGATGAGCTACGATCAAGAACAGCTAAGCGTCAAGCATTTATTAAATATTAAGGATCAACTCACAGACCAAAGAGGCAGGGCCAAATTAATTTATTTTTATATAATATTTAGCTTGTTGGGTCTGTTGGCTACATGCAGAGCTCATTGCAGCTGTGAACAGGTGACATCAGATCATTGGGCCTTTGGTTGAACTTCATCTGCATACAGTAAATGTTGGGTTTGTTAAGAAAAATGCACATGCCGTTATTTTTTAAAGAGTCTAATATTTCCTCTTCTTCACTTTGTGTGAAGTTGGAAACCCGTAAGAAATTTGATACATTTGTTTTTTCTTCATGTTTTGATTTGGAATAAAAAGTCCAGTGTTCCCAATGCATTTGTGTGTTTGGAAATGAAAGCTTTAAAAAGGAGTTTTAGCTTTACCAACTCACTTTTTTTAATCACGATATTTTGGCGGCCAGTGACTGCCTGCAGTGGTACTGTCATTAAGTCAATAAGAACATTTTAGATTTGTTAAGAAGTTTATTTGGTCACTTAGATCCAACGGTTCAAGCTAAGCTCGGCTAGCGGATTCGTATTTAACTACATCCGGGGCTTTGCAGACATGCTTCTTGCTTTCCGCTGTGGCTTTCTGCAGTTATTCCTGTAATTTCTTGTGAGGTTCAGCACGTCGATATCCTTCCTCCATTTCATCCTCACCCTCGGGCTAAATTGACAGCTTCTGAGTCAGTCTTGTTTACGTGACATGCAAAAGGCCCAAATGCAGCGTTAACAACCGTTTTTGACCAGTGCTGCCACCAAGTGGATGCCATTTTCACAGGAGTCAGGTTTCCTCTATTTGTTCTAATGTGTTTTGTGTAAAATGTTCTGATCACATGTTAACAAAATTCACACATAAAGCTTTTAAGGAAACACTTTGCTTCTTCTCTGTGACGGCAAAAATTGTAGACTATTTTGCCTGTAAAATGATGGTTCTGGTTGAAGCAGGTTAAAACAGTTAAAAAACAAGACTTAGCTGCGACTAGGGCACAAGTGAAATTTACACAGAAATTTTCTGTGAAATAACACAGAAATTTACAGTGAAATTCCATATTTACAAAGGGAAAGGACATTGCTCACATCAAGGAGGTAGTTGATGCAGCAAATGACAATTTAGCAGAAGAAGACAGTCAGTTTTAACAGAAACGTCCAAGACCAAACATAAAAATAAGACTCCTCCCCGGCGGCCATGATGACGTCACACAGGAGAAACCCAGTTAGATAGGAGGACAATATCAAATGTATGAGAAATAATGTCCATAGATGCTCTGGACAAACAGGTCCCTCTGACCTCAAAACGGCAAGTTGACCATAACATTCTCAAAACTCAGTAATAAGCAACATTTAAGAAAAAACCCTGCAGAAACTTGCAGAACAAACCACCATATTTTGTTTTCTTACTAGTGTTCCTTCCCAGAAAGATTAGCAACAGGTCCGTTATCCTAGCATGACCACGAGAAGGTTTAAACGTCTCAACTATTGCATATTGCATCAACATGGCACGGAGCAAAATTCTGTAAGATAATCACATGGTTTCACCACCCTTTCATGACTCCTACTGAGGCACCTGCTTGTACTCTCGGCGAACGCAAACCCACCTGCACGAAGGGACAAAGCCGGAAAACATGAGGCTAAGCTTGTAAACATGAACTTACTAACGGCCTTACGGCAGGATTTATTCTGCAGTCTTTGCAGATTTAGTGGGAAATTACGTTCCTTTTAAGGGGCTATGAGCCTTCTACTGACAAAACTGAATGTTTTCCATTATCTCTTTGTTTTTGACATAATGGACTTTTGTTTCTTTTTCTTTTTTAATATGGTTGTTCAGTTTTAACTTGATCTTGCAGCAAACTATAACTTGTCCTACAGACTCTTAAATGTCTCTGAACAACATTTATGTAATTTGTAACCTGAACAGATGCACAGAGAAGAAGCCCCAATTCAAACTCAGGGGTGACTGCAAATAAGCAAAAATGTTGGCTTTTCCCTTTAACCCTGAGGCCATAAATGACACATCACATCTGTTTGTGTCATTTGTAGCCAGCCAGTCCATCATAGTTGGACTGGGTAAAACATTTTTGGGTCCATACTGCTCTTTTGGTAACTGGGTTGCAAGGCTGTATTTGTGAAGGATTACCGGACCCTCTCAGAGGACCTCGGGGCAGAATTCAGCCTCACACAGACTTGGAAGGTCATAGAATTAAGCTTGAGTATGAGTATGAGCATTAAAAGCTTTAAAAACAAAAAGTAAAAGCTAAAAATCAATTCTTGATGTCAGAGGTAATCAGTGAACAGCAGCGAGGATGTGTTCGAGCAGAAGCACTGTGAGATGTTGTTTCAGGCTGTATCTTTGGGGTCGAGAGCAAAACTGTGCAGACTCATGAGCTATGTGAACCACACCTGAAACCCCAGTGTCTCTGCTGCCATTTCCTTCCAGAAAAACATTTTTCCCATCAATAGCTTCAACTGCAAATAGATATATAACATAGCTGATGTAGATTTAAATAGAAACTTGAATAATATAAAACCAGAGGGCCACGGTCCATGCTATGTATTTACCAGTTTAACAGAGAATTACATCACCAAATAATAAAAAATATCACCAGTCTGCATGTTTAAAGCTGTTGAACCATCTATGTTATAATTTGTAAGGGTTTAACTGTGCTACAATTACGGAGTAATTATCAACGCAAGAAAAACACGACCTTTACTTAACCCGCAGAAAACACTTTGAGCCTTTACAGACCTACAGTTTGCTCATAACGTGTCAGAAAAGGCACCGTAAAAACAGATATCGAGCTAATAAGCAGGTTTGCTTTAATGATTTAACAACATGGTGTTGGACGCCTCTGAACAGATGATCAGCAGCCGGATCAACCCGGCGCCACTGCGCTTACTGTAGCGACGGAGACTTGAGACAACACTGACACAGAAAAACTGCTTTTACATGAATGGAAAGAAGCACATTTCTGGAAGGTGTAACAATCTTATAACAGTTACAGAAATTCAATGTAAACTGCAGTCAGAGAGAAAGGTGGCTCAACAAGAGAAGTTTACTTTTAGTTTCTCGAGGGGCTGGGATGTTAACTGGTTCGTTTCAATTAATTAATTTCTGGGAAAAAATAACGTATTTAATTGCACCAACTTTTTCTGGTGTCATTGGAGACTTTAGTCTGAAAGCTCGTATCATTACTCTCCTCAACGAGCAGCGGTAGCCACAGACAGACCAGGAGATGTTTATCCCTGATTCAGTTGTCAACCAGAATTTATTTGAAAAACTTGACTTACTGTGTAAAATATTGAGTTTAATAGTCTAATAATATAGTTAAACTCATTTCATTTCTGAACCACAGACATGGCCCCTTCAGAAGTCTTCTGATGACTCTGCAGTTGCTGGGTGAATAAGTGATGGACAGGAGGAAGAGTGTAGAATCCTGATGGTATTTTACACTGGACAGTGGGCCACAGAAAACACGCTTCGGTATCGTCGTTTTGATAGAAGCTTTAGGTCTTCTCGATGTGTGCAGCAAGATCCTGGAGATGTTCCACCAGTCTGTGGCAGCCAGTGTTTTGTCCTGTAAACTTAATAGTCTGTTATTTAAATGTTACATATATCTTCATAGCTTGTACAGCTGATAGTTTAGTACTATTTTTTATGTAATGTAAGGCTGTTCTGTTTGTACCCCCATTTTATAACCTGGGGGGGGGGGGGGTTTCATGTGCTATTATTTATTTGTAAAATAAGCTGTTATCATTTGTAAATACCTCGACCACCGTCTCCAGTGCACATTAGATGGACATAACCATTATATGTCATATCAGTTAAACGTATTCCGTTGTTTGAAATGTTACATCAACTCTTTCTTCATCATTTTTGAACTTTGTTATAGTTTTAATGTGTTGTAATTTAAAGCTTGCTGCTAACTATCTGTGTCTGTCTGTTTTCTGTCTATCAGTACACTTTGAAATATTATTGAAATATTATTATTAAATATTATTAAATTCTCCAATCATGCTAGCTTGAGCACAAGAGTTTCTAGTTTTACATTTAAGATTTTACTGAAACACTGAGTAACAAACTTAGGAAGGAATTCTGACAGTTCATTAACTGTAGTTATAATGTTTTATGCCATGTTTACAGATCAGCTAATTATGTTGTGTACAGATAAAGCTAGCTAAGCTAAGGCGTGAATGCATATCTTTTACGTGTGTGGGTGTGTGTGTGTGTGTGTGTGTACTACACGAGTGAATGATAAAAGACAAACTAAAATGCTTTGTAGAACTTTGACAAAGTTAATAAATAGAGTATATAAGTGTGGATCGTTTCCCTCTGAGGTATCTAAGTAGCAGGAAGCACAGTGCACTGCTTACTCTAAAACAGATGAACCCATTAGAGGAACCACTGGAGGTTCTTGCAATTAACTCTGGCCTTATTTAGCACTGCCTAGAAACAATTACAGAACAGTGGAATCAGCGAATTTCGGATAAACACGATGCTTTTTTCCAAAGAGGAATGCAGAAAAGTAACTATTTTTAGCAATTATAACCAGTTTTAAATTTTAGCACAAAGTAGTTCAAACGCTCCTTCTTGTCTCGGCCTCTTTTCTACGATCTTGAAAGGAATTATATTCACTCTGTAACATTTATTTCTGAAATGGAAACAGACCAACATAAATCCTATTTTATACTCCTAATTGCCTTATTTAGTTCATCCATTCACGCATTTTTCAATGCCTAATTTTTCCGACTCATGGGGGCTCGAGCTGGAGCGGATCCCAGCTGTCACTGGGCCAGAGGACCAGCACATCCAGGACAGGTCGCCGGTCCATCACCGGTCTTAATTAATTGCTGTGGAAATTTCACCTTCTCTCACTTCTCCATTAAGAGTAACCAGCAGTCCGGGGGATTGGAAAAGGGGTTGACAGGCAAAACGGTCAAGTTTTGCATGTGTGTGATTAAAAGAGACAGTGATGAAGTGATTCCTTTCTGTAAGTAAGCTTCCAGAGAGAAAACAGGCAGCGGAACATTTGACATCTGAAACCTCAGCGCGGTATCTCACCATGGGAGGGCACTGCGTCTAGTTTGAGTAATTACATGTGCGGTTGCTTCGCTGCCCTGTAACTTCTGAGAATTCCCGCCATAATTACCCTCCACACACACACGCACTCTGGCAACAAACCATGCATTCATATTGTTTCAATCTGTTTTTTCAGGTGTCCTAATTATGGGAGTCGAGAATCGATTTCCGTCCGGTGTAACATCTACGTGGGTCGGTCTAATCTTTCAGCAAACAGGATGTGTCACTGTGAGTTTAAAGGCTGATAGTCACAATATACGCAGTTATTAATTCATTAATCTTCTGAAGTCTTCAACAAATAACCGCCTTGTGCATTTCTTGCTGACTCCGAGTTTGAATGAGGACAGGATGTGGTCCTGAATCTTTCTTCCAGTATTGGCTGATCGGATTTACTGAAGTGAAAGGGGTCGTAATTGCAGCACACCTTCCTTCCTACATTTACAATCAAACAACTGAGAAACCCTCCTTCCTAATCTATAATGAAATTCCTGGCTGTTTTACAATTGATACTGCATGATGAGCTTTAATTAGAAGCTTTTGAAAAGATGAGTCCAATTCACTGCTTTTTTGCTTAGATTACAAACAGCGGCACTTAGGAAGAAGAGGGGACAGCAAAGTCGAGGGAAAGCAGCATCGATCCCTATGCATTGTCTCATTAATTTTGCCAGAGGTGTGGATTGCAGGTGATCAATATCCAGCGACTGCATCTTTATTCTTCTGAGTAACCTATTACTGCCTGTGAAATGTGAAGAGCGCACCACAATTAGAAATGTGGAACAAGCAAAGCCAGTCAATAGCATAGATGTATGATCTGGGCCGCAGGAAGCAATATCTAGTCCGGGGTGCAGGGGGTATTCTTCCAAGGCTAAAGGCTAGTTTGGTTAAGTGCCTCTGTGTTAGTAAAAGGCTTCCTTTGTTCCCCAAAGCCCGGCCATAATAGAAGGTTAGACACTCAAGGTTTTCACATTCGGGCTTCAGATTCCAAGGCCATTTTCATCCATCTTTTGATGTAAGTAATGATCTGCTATCTTATTCTCCTTTAGCCTGATTCACTGTACTACGAGAGGGCTTTTATAAGCCCCCAAGAGTGAACAGCTCTCTACATATGTATAGCCCTTTATGGATCTTAACTAAAATATTATTTATGTTTTGTAGATTTAGTGTGTGTTGTTGTTCCAAAAATTTCCTCATGTTTGGTTTGGAAAAAATGAGACCTATGCAGGGACTCGACGCAGTGAGCCAACCTGAGAAATAAAAGTGTTTGGAGGGAACAACTCAATATCCTGCCGCTCTGTTGTGTGAGTTCGATATTTATGATATCATTTCATCAAATAAAGGGGACCAATTCAGTCTTGAAAAGTTTACTTACATTTCTATGATTGCTACACTGTTGTTGTTCTCTATGAATGAACTGGAGCCAGGAGCTGCTCTAGTATGCAGATTTCATTTGCGATAAAGATAAAAGTTTTCCTCTCTATGTTAAACAGCCAAAAATACATTCAATATGTAACCTCAATAGACACCATTTATCAACTGCACAAAGCACTTCATTTTTTTGAGTCTGTATTCTCTTGGAATATATTGAATTAACTGAATTACAATGAAATAGACTGAATTGGAATATAATTGAACTGAAATGGACTGGATTCTTCCTTGGACGAATTGAATAAATCAGTAAAATTAGGTTACTTTCTGTATGTGAGTAGCAGCCAAGTTGGGATACTTTCTGAGTTGGAATTTCCAACCTCAAGGGTTGGTCCAGCTGAAACTTCTGACGAAGAAGAGGAACGTGCTATTACTCTAATAGCACGTTCAATGCTTTTAGCATTGATTTTGACACGAGCTTGAGTTTCTTTTCTTACTTATTGTCCAGCTTGAACACAGAGATCGCACATGTGGACAAAAACAGCTGGACCACAATCTCCCCCTAAAAAAGGTAGTGTCAATCCAAACCACCTGGTGAACTCCAGGGTCATCCTGTTGAGAAAACATACCGGCCAAAACACAACCAAGGCAGACACAATAAGACCAAGAACTAAAGACGTCCTTGCATGGCTTGAAGTAGAGAACTGAGGTCTACTTTAATTT
This sequence comes from Hirundichthys speculiger, assembly GCA_018398805.1. Taxonomy (NCBI): domain Eukaryota; kingdom Metazoa; phylum Chordata; class Actinopteri; order Beloniformes; family Exocoetidae; genus Hirundichthys; species Hirundichthys speculiger. Next base: position 1,344,055 of record JAGFBZ010002129.1, read on the forward strand.
TGTACCATGTAACATGAAATCAATCCAGGGGGAAAAGGCTACAAATTTACAAACTCGTAAAATGATTTAGACCAGAGCTCACAAGGGGACCACAGGGCAACATTTGTTTTTTCAATAAAATTGCAGTTTATTGAATCACCACTAGGGGCTGTCTCCAAAAGTGATTCAATGTCCAATGACCCTCATGTTAAAATGTCTAACTTTACACCAGAAAGCAGCAGACAGTTGGAAGATGGGGGGGGTTAACAGTCTTACCTCACTAGGTAAAATGTATTTATGTATAATTAGCCGTGTTAGTTGTAATCACTTTAGCGACATGGTGCTTAGAAATTTCTTGACTAAAAGCGAAACGATACTTAACCATTTTGTTTCTTAAAAGATAATGGCCTATATACATAAAATCTTGGTAAATTTGCGAGTTAGTTTGCACATGAATCACATCCTTACCAAAAACCTACTCTGGATTCAGGAACGCTACATTACATTAGTGAATTCCTATTAATTACTCACAGGTTGGAAGCACGCAAACAAAGCTCATTAATTAGCATAAACCCCACCCAGGGACCACCATGTATAAAGAGGTGTGAAGATGCAGATTACACGAGACTACAATGTGATTCACACGATCTCCACACCTTCGGATAAACACGTAATCTCACAAATCCAGGCAAAGAGCAGCGCTAGCAAGTGCTCCGCTTTTTTGAAACTCTCCCAGTAAGACTTGAAGTCGGAGCAAAAAGAAATAACCAGGACTTAATGCAGATATTTAATGCCGTATCTTCTGTCCTGCGAAGTATTCCAGAGGCGAAATTAAAATAGTTTAATTTGGATGCAAAAAAAAAAAAATCAACACATTTTGCTATATGAGCTGACAATTCCATTGTCTTGATTATCTGAGAAACATGTCAGGAAGCCCCCCATGGCCTCGTGACACCAGTAGGGTGCCCTATAACTGCCCAAGTCGCTGCATGGGCGTCTGTCGACATGTCAGGTCCATATAAAAAAACTTACTGACACAATCTAAAGCTTCAATATGCAAAATGACCATCGATTAAGATAAACACGTTATATATCAAATTATTTCTTATGTTTAAACATTTAGTTTCAAGGTATGTGCGTATTATGAGAATAACGGTCCAAAAAAGGCATCAGAACCTCTGCCCATTCTGCTTATATTTCATGAATGAAACCCAATATATATTTGTGATGGTAAAATTAGCGCTTAGAGGTCTAGAGGTCACAGGGACGTTTGTCCAGGGCATCATTTCTGATATATTATGATATGGTCCTCGTATCTAACTGGGTTTCTTCTGTGTGACGCCGTCATGGGTGCTGGGCAGGAGTCCTACCTTAATGTTTGGTCTTGGACGTTTTGTTAAAGCTTACTGTCTTTCACTGTCAACTTGTCATTTCCTGCATCGCCTGCTGAGGTGTAGCACTGACCCTTTTTGCATGCAAACGGAGAATAAATTCATTGAGATCCACCCATCGCTAAGTCTCGTTATTTAAGATTCATTGCTGATCTTACTCAGAATCCTTAGTCTTTTAGAGGCTAAAACAAAGACAATATTTTTTTCCACCACAATATTCTTGTGCTGTTAATTGTACTAACAGACCAGTGCGACCATCTATAGGTGGACCTGGAAGGGTCCGAGGGCAAAGCTTAGCCAAGCAGCAGGCTTCACTTTATTACAGGGTGAATAACTTTGACTGGACGTCAGCAGGAACTGAACTCTGATGTTAAGTTGACTGAATCCTGGCGCGTCGTGAAAAAGGTTTCAAACTGACTGAAACTGAAACTGACTGAAAACCTGAGGGGCGATGTCACAGGGGGTTTGTCCAGTTGTTTTCATACAGTCTATGGTTGCACACTAATGAACCTGTGACAAATGAACATTTAAATATCACAGAGGCAAAGGCAATAGACTATCATTGGCAATCCAGTTGACCACTAAATATAGTGTGAAACAACAATAATCAATTTATCATTTTGTGATGTTTGTCATCAACGACCACCCAGCGGTGCAGATCCAGATAAAAATAAAGAGTCTGGCTGGAATGAGCCATTGATTCTTTCTAATGGGATGTAATTTTTTGCTGGTATATTTTCCTCATCTCAACCAAAAGTCTTGAAAATGTAAAGGAGCAACAAAACCTTGGTTCCTGCTCTCACGGAGAAAACAGGACACCTGTATGGAGCAGAGCGGCAGTGGTGCTCAGTTCGCCAGTGATACAATTTACACATTTTTTCTTAAAACACCAGCTGCTGTTTCAGTAAGTAATTTGTTATTTAAGTCCATCCAGATACTTATAGGATCCCTATTTTATAGTTTAGCAATTTTGAGTAAGAAATGGCGATTCCCCGTCTGTGTTTATGAGCGCTTGTCTCGACTTCTCAACAGTGTGAACATGATGTTTGAAAAATGTCCATGTCTGGGCTTGTCCCATCCCATATGTGGTGTGTGTGTGAAAGGAGAGTCATCTTTAGAGATTAACAAACTTTAGCCAAAATGGTCTATGACAGAAATAAATGAGTTAACTGCACAGGCAGGAAAGATAATTGATGCAATGTGTGTGTTTGAAGATTGTGCAGCAAGACGTCCACTGAAACTGCTGCTTTTCCTGTGAAAGCCACATTGAAGATGGGCTCAGTTACTTAATTAGGTTTTTTTTTTGTTTTTTACACCTCCTTTCTCTACAGCAGAACCATCAAACTAACCGGTATATGTCACACAGGGAAAATATAACTATATCTCAGCTTCATTCTGCAATTTTACAGTTCTAAATCCAAAAAGCCTCATGCATCGTTTCCCATTAAGCAAACTAATATCAGAATCCAAATAGCATGTATTTGATACAGAATCAGAGTATATAACTATAATGAAGTAATTATGATTTTCTGCATGAATTTCACCCTGAACGGTGAAGCACAGAAGGGTATTTACTGACAGTTACTGACAGGCTGTGTCTCAAACTGCACAAGGAGCCTCCAGAAGTCTCTCTGGGATGAGTAATAGAAGAACAGATGTACAATCAAGCAGAAAAAAAAAAGAGTATTTCCCAGCGGTGCATGACCTGGAGCTCTTTTCCCAGCTTCTTCCCTCCACTGCCTGGATGCTTTACTGTTACATATTACATTACTTCTATAAAAAATTTACAATTAAACACTTTTTTTTGTTTGTTTTTGGAATGAGTTTTTTTTTTTTTTTCTTTTACTTTTGGCATGTGAAAACACATGAGAAGAAATTCTGATTGGCTGGCCCGGTGGACCAGTGGAGGAAATGTATTTCGTTGGATACTGCCGCTGGTTATTTTGAAGCTAACTCCCTGCTCTGTGAAATAATGTATTTAGCTTCGTTCTTCACTTTTATTTTGCCAGCAGGAAAACCACAGCACACTTTGGGTTTGACTCGCAGGTTGATTGTGTGTCGTATATTGAGTTTCAAAGCGTTCTGCTGGCGTAGCTCACATCGTTCTGGTAATGCTCAGCTGAATGCTAATGCTACATGAATGCTAAGGTTCACAATGTAATTGACAACAATGACAGCTTCAACCTGGCAGGAAGTGAGACATAGCATAGCATAAGAAGAATCTGGTATATATTCAAACTAAAACACCTCAGGTGGACATGGGCTCAGACAGTCGTGGAAGAGTCGTGGCTAAACGGGTCAGATAGAATTTCAACCACTTGTTTCAATCATGTGATTGTCACATGGTCTCTTAAGCTTGGGGGTAAACTGTAATCCCTTGAATCCATTTAAACAGGCAGCGCCCAGAAACGCTCTGCTTCTGAAGCGTACTCGAGAGACCCGGTTTGCGCTGTGGATTCTTCCAGGCCCAGTGGGACCCAGCGGTACCTGTAACTGCTTTTGCTTTGGGCTTCTCTGACAGATTATCTCTTCATCTTCTTGAGATTCTATGTTCAACTTTGTCCCTGCTATAAACACTGATTTTATTTTTTATTTTTTTCAAACAATTACGCTGGTTTGGATGCTATGAGGTTGAATAGCTTTCTACTGGTAACGGGGGAAACCCGAGTACCGCGAAAATGGCATCCACTGGGTGGCACCATCGGTTGAAACCAGTCATTTTGCGAGGTACATAAACTTACGGCTTTTTAAAGCGACGATGTAAACCTCCATTGATTCAGATAGTGCTTTTTTAGCATGTAAGCATGAAGCATTGTAGCAATCCATCGATCTATTTCAATATACACCCCTCACAGAACATTCAACTTTTGCGTTAAATTTTTGGAAAATGTAAAAAGTTCATGCTACAGGAATGTTATATCATTAAAGTCTTATCTCAAACTGTTAATTGAAACAAAAGCTAACATCAGTAATGGGTATACCGTGGGACACTGTTCACCATGAAGCAGTCCCTCCATGGGATGTAGCCAAAAGGACGTCCACTTCTATGCCTCTGATCCATTGTTGGGTGTGGTATTGGACTCCATGATGTCAAAATGTGATCAGCATAATGAAGAGGACTGTTGGACCAGAACATTTAGTGGTCGATTCACGGATCAGACACTTGCTGTGACTGTTGCGGTTAATGACCTTATAAGAGAACAGCATGTTATGCAATAAGTACTGAAATATTGAACAGTTGGACATGTGCATTCATGGGTTTAAAGAAGGTCAAATTCAATTCACCTGGAAAGGTTGTTGTGCATTTTAGGAGCATTTGCGGGATACATAAGCTTCCGGTTTTTAAAGCAATGACGTGAACTTCCATTGACTCAGAAAGTGCTGATTCAGCATGTAAGCATTAAGCATTGTAAAGATACATCAATCCACATCGATACAGACCCCTCACAAAAAGTTAGGGATATTTGACTTTTGCGGAAGATTTTTGGAAAAAAAAGAACTCAAATTCTTATCTGAAACTTCAGATTTCATCCGAAAGCCAAATATCCACAACTTTTTGTGAATACTGTGTATTGATTAAAAATGTAACAATCCGAGTACTACTGATACAAAATTAAAATATTGATTGTTACAGCATAGATGTAAATGTAAATACATGTTATCAAGCATATTTTAGTTTTTCATTTAATTGTTTTTAATTTCATTGTGTCCAGTTGAACACAAATAAAAATGATGCGAATGGAAGCGATTGTGTTCAATTAACATATGATATCACCTTCTTGATTGGTAGCCCATGTATCTAATTCAAGTCTAAGTATCAGGGCAGACTTATGTGTTATCATGTTGGCAAACATCGAATTGTCAGCCGTATATCGTATCGTGATGAAACTGCATCACCAGTATGTAGCTGCCTGACAGCACTGGCTATGATGTTGTTGGTTGCCAGACAGTGACACGTTGCCATGGTGATTTCTGGTGATTTTATCCTCTCCCCTCTTTCCCTGTCTCTCTTTTGCATTTTTTTTAAACACATGTTTTTATTTATTTTTCTAAAAGATCCAACTGTTCAACTAAATTCAGTTTTTATTACCACTCACTGAATTATGATCCAACTGAGGCTCCAAGCCGCGGGATGTCCAAGTTTAACTTATTGCTACTTATTTCAACCACACGCGTGCTCATTACCGGCTGCCAAGTGATTTTTGAATCAGTTTAGGCTCGCTGCATTTTTGATTTAAGCTAATTATCCTAAATTCTGACCGGGTCTCTTTTGAACCAAGTGCTGTTTTAAAAATGAGCTTCCCTCTGTTAGATCTGTAGATGTGTGCTCCATCGGTGCCACCGTTCCCTACAGGCCAGCGCCTCTGTCTGAAAAATGTGTCACGGTTATGATGACAATGATGGAAGGATGAAAGCTCTCACTAATTAGGACGGTTATAAAAATGAATGATAGAGACGGTGAGGGAGGCGATCAGGGCAGTGGCATTATTCTCATGTCATGCATCATGCACCGTTATTTTCATGGCATGAATTCAGCACTGAGACGACGTTCCTTCATAGCACGAAAGATTCCTCACAGCTCTGTTTTCATATCTGCAGAACAACATTTGCTAACATATTATTCTGTCCTTTCCTGCCAGTCACGACTGTGGTTTACAAGTAAATGGAATGACTATAAATCACGACTAAACACAGCAGAAGTAAGATTATGTTTAGAATAATGACATAGCTATAAATCTTCCATGCCGCTGACTGGACTAAAGGAAAAAAAAAGACAAGTTTATTCTGGGGTTTGTAATATAAATTCCAATTCAGACTTTTCTGACACTGATGGATTGTATCATCGTCCCCTAAAAAAGCAAACTGACTTTTTTTTTGTTAGGGGCTGACAATTTGACATTATTTTATTGTGCGGGTGGGCTGCTCCGTCAATGGCCATTGGGAATGCAAATCAAATCAATTAGATGTCATATTTAGAAATTTGGAAATTTGTAAGAGTCAATGTGTTGGCTGTCATTTTAAAGGAGTTATATTGTGCCTGTGGCATAATTTGAAAATGTGACTGGATGACTGAATGACATGCAAATATAAAAAGTTGTAATGACATGAGAATGGCAAATAAAAAAGAATGAAACAAAAAATTTCCGAGCAATTGTCCACACATGAAAAAAGACATGGCTGTGGAAGAAGAGGGTTGACTAACCTGGCTTGGCCCGGACTGGACTGGACCGGCCTGCACGTGGTTTTGACCAGCGTCTAATAGAAAATGACAGCGGCAACTCTGAGCCATTGCAGATTTTCAGAAATGTCTGCAAGGAAGAATAGAACAAAATCATAACTGCACTGTGACACTTTACCGCGTCAGCAGTTTCTGTTACTTTCTGGATCGGCTTCAACCCAGAAGTGGAGATGTTGGCGCTCGGTCGACCTCCGGTGAAAAGACGCACAGCGAAGTGGAACCTATGGTGGAAGTTACAAGATGTGCCGCCCTGTTGCCAGTCATTAGCATAGCGTCATCAGCGGCTCTTTTGTCAGTGCTATTTCCCCCATGTGGCCAGAGATGGAATTGCTACATCATGTGCCTTTAAACGTCCAAACAGAGTGTTATTGTTTTTTTTTCTTTACCATGTAGTCTTTTTGTATTTTGTATACAGTTTATAGTTATTGGTGAACTGTGTATCTAACAGCATCTTTTATTTCCCTTTCAGGCTGCAGAGGCACTCACCGGCAGACAGTGATGGCTGTTGGTCATTTGTGTATGGATTTCAACGCCACGTTTGAGAAGCTGCGGCTCTCAGGTAGTCACTGCAGCATGAAATGCAATAAATAGCAGAGCTATCTCACTGTTAAAGTCCACTTACCTCCTGAGGGCCTAGTACTTTATATGTAAATGAGACTGCCTTGTAACAACCACACATACCCGCACACACACACAAAAACGCTTTTCTACCTCTCTCTTTCCTGCTCGGACACACGCACACACTCCCAAAGTGATTCTGACGGTGTTCTGCCTCAGATGAAAACAAAATACTCAATGAAGTCCTTTCCTCCGGCAGGCTGGACACGAGGTGACTGCGCCCCCCTTCTAATGTTCCAAGTGCCTTGCCTCTGTTTTCCGTTTGTTGTCCTTTTCTCTTCCTCGGCGTCACACTCAGAAACAATTTAATCAGACAGCCAAGCTGTTAATATCCTGAAAACCACTGGGTGGATTGGAGCTACAGTGGTCTTCTTTGTTTTGAGTTTGCTCGCCCTCCCTCTCTCTCAAAGCGGGCCTTTGTGCTTTCAGTAACAATATTTGGAGCAGAGATGAAAGCCAGAAGCTTTGCACGCAGCTCCACCCATCTGAGGTTTAAGGCCGACCTGAGAAAGTCCGAGCATAATGCCAGTTAATCACTTACATCAGTCAAGCTGAAGAGAGAGGCAGCGCTAACCCCGCGCCGCTCGTTCCCGCGGCGTCTTTATGACAGCCGGGGTCGGACGGGGAGCAGCGGGAAAAACAAACTTCAGAATGACTGGGTATTTAATTAACCATGACAACGTAGTTTGGCTTAACGAGCATTTCTTCCCCCGACCCACCGTTCTATGTAACGTCTCTCCGTTGCTCGGGGTAACTCGACATCCCTGCCAGTTAGCCACAAAAATGAGCGGGAAGCCCGCCAAAGCTTTGTAAATATACACGGAGATGAAACAGCTCTGCCAACATCCTCCTGGTGCCCCGGGAACAAAGCCTTAATGAAAAATATTTCATGCTAACTATTTTTTAATAGAAGCCTTGGTTTCCTAAATGACGATGTACAGCTGCACAACATGTGTCGCGCTCTCTGCCTTCAGTTCCAAGCTAATATTAACCTCTGAAAAACACATTAGCCCGGGACAAATTGTGATATACTGTAGGAATAACTGACATGAGGGATGTAGAGCGTTTAATAACGGGGGGCTGCCCAAGCAAAACACATTTATGAGAACAAAAATTAACAGTAATAAGCGCACAGTAGCTTCACGCCGTTAGAGTTAAACTCTCATATTTTCATTTACAGTGGCAGCACATAAGGGTTATTTAATTGGCTTCACTGGATAATTAACCATAGTTTTACTGATCTATTTGAACATGTTGACACAGTGTGATATTGTGCTTTTTTTCAGAGATCAGTCGGCTTGCCTGATTAGCTCTTACCAGTTCTGGCCAATTTATTCTGTTACCCCACCAGGTGCATGCATCACATTCACAGTCTTATCTTTTTTTTATTATTATTATTTTATTTAATTCTAAATTTGAGACAACAAATTTAATCCTGCTCTTAAAATTGCATTTTTCTTCTGAGCATGCTCAGGGGGAACTAAACCAGCAGATCACACATCCTGCTGTCTCTGTGGTTTGATGTTTTGTTTCAAGTTTCAACAGACACGACATCATGCAGAAATTCTCTGCCCCGCCTTTAAAGGACCGTGAAGTCTTTCTGAATGCGTGTTTGTGTTTACTAGTCGTGCAGTGACAATCCAAAGAGTGCATCCCTGGTTACTTTCTGCATATAAACATACAGATGCTAGCTAAACAACCCTGGCCCGCTGTTATTGGTCCAGTACTTCCTGTACCGGTATGAAATGGCTCAGAACTAGGGATGGAACGGTTATCGGTATTACGGTAAAGCGCGGTTAAATTTTACGCGATAACGATTACCGTTTAAGTTTGACTTCATCTCATTATCGCGGTCGATTACCGGGATATTTAATATCAGCCTCATTCAAGTCTGCGAGCGACTCGCAACTGTGTCTCGCGTGAATATGTAGCTTGTAACATCGGCATTGTAACATGAGCATGGCGGAAACTGGCGATAGCACGCAGGACATTTACCAACCCACTAAAATGACGAAATCAGAGGTCTGGGCATACTTTTTTTTTTTTTTTTTTTTTTTTACGAATGCAGAGGGACAACTGGTGGGGGACAAATTATCCTGTCTGCAGAGCACTTGTATACATTTTATTGTAATTTGTAAAAGCAACTTGTAGGCGCTAAGGCTAATGCTTCAAGCTACTGAGATGTTTGACCGAGAGTAATCTGGTTGACGCGCTTCGCTAACTCGCATTTCGTAAATGTTACTGTTGCGTGTCAATCTAAAAAGGACCGGAACGATGTTCTTCTGATGCAGTTAAAATATTAATTTATTCCATTAATTGATCCGACAACCGTAACGCCGGCAGTTAGCACCACAGTGATCAAAAAACTTTTGCCCTTCCGGGTCAAACACCTAACCAATAACAGGCAGCTACCTTTATACCTGACCCTCAGGTAACAACACAGCGACACCCACAGACACACAGAGTGAACTACAATTCATAACATTTTTGGCTCCTAAACAACTGTTTCTTTATTTGCACATTTATATGTTTTTAAGGTTCATCTTAAAGTCCAAAGTTTTTTTTATTTAAACTTGCACTATCACTTTTGTTCCTGATAATTGTTTGCATATTTTGACCTACTATGGTTGTTAAAGTGTTTATTTAAATTTGCACCAGACAAATAAGCTTTGTTCCTGTTATTTATTCTGTTCATTTAAAATAAAACCTTTCTGTGCCAGTTCTTTGCCCTTTTAATGTGAAAGTTTCATTTTGATAAAATGTTGGCTTCTGATGTTTTAGTGTGGCAAGAAAATCACAAGATTGTGTGAAATAATTTAAATGTATGTGTTTTTTGTACAGCAATGAAGAATACCGAGATAATATCGTAAACCGTGATAATTTGGTCACTATAATCGAGATTAAATTTTCCATATTGTTACATCTCTACTCTGAACCCATTTCACAGAAGAGAATTTTCACAAGTGAATGGGTAGGGCAGGCCAAGCTAACAAAAAGTGTTCTGGGTTTAAAAAAAATATTGTGTAAAATCACCTACCCTACCTTTAAGATGTGGAGTCTCGCTCCTCTGCCTGAATAAGAACCAGCTCTGCAGCAACACAGTTTCACTCTGATCAACTTACGGGTTCACTAACGCATATAAGAGCAGTACATTGTTTATTCTCAAAACTTTAGATCTCTTTTGGTTTCGGTCTCTCCCGGAGGGGGTGCACCACGCTTGTTCTCTTGCTTCTGGCAACCCATTTTCTATACATATGAACACCAAGCAATATAGTTTTCATTTCCAGCAGGAAAGCTGTTAAAGTTTAGTTCAAGTTACTTTATTTGAACTGTCGCCCCCGAGGGCTATAGTTTTTATCCCTTAAATTTCTTTATTTTCAACCCTCTGGCAATATGATTTGATAGTATTCTCAAGTGTACGCTTTTATCTCGGTGCAGTACACTTGCGATAAAAGAGTGTCAGTAAAGCAGAAATAAAATGTGCGCTCTCTGTAAAAGTGCAGCTCTGTGAGGTAATTCCTGTAAAAAAAACCAGCCACTGTTGAGAGCTCGCTCTCGCTTGTAAAATGTATACTACAGGCCACGCTTTCTGCTTCCCTATTCCGAAGAGCAATTCAATGCACTTTTCAGATTTCAAAATGCCCATTGTGGCGAAATGGCGGCCATTAATAAGCGTCCAGCATCTACTGCTCACTACTGCGTGTCTGTGATGTGGTGAGTAGTCAGTAAATGAGCAGATCTGGACGCAGCCCATCTGCGTCTGCAGATCTGCTTGCTGTTAATGCTGTAATCATACCCACACATCTCGGCTCTGCCAAGTTCAGAGTGCCGCTCACCCCCGAGTTCTGCTCACTCCATCATGTTCAGAACAAATGTATTGTAAAATGCCCTGTTAAAGCCTACGCATTAAATAAAAATGTTAATTTTCTGCACAGAGTTATAATGGACTACGATCTTATGACGAATTCATTTTTGAAATGTGTTGCAGAAGTTCCGTTCCATACGGTGCGATGGCGCGGAAAACAAACAAACGAAAAGAAAAACCACAACACAGACATTTGCGACTGAAGTTGCCGTACATGTGAGACACCATCTGCAGTCTGTCAAGGGCAGCCATTTGGCATTGTGGATGCACGCTGCGTCTCACCTAGAAGGGGAAAGTACGCAATCAGCAACATTCGTTTTTAATCAAGGGCCAACAGCGTGAATTTATTCTGAAGCTCGGTCCTAACTGTTTCCTCAAGCGAAAGCACGGGTCATTAACATATCCTTAAATATGTGTAGTTGAAAACCGCCCTAAAGAATTAGAGCCACACACCTTTAATGCGGATGCCATTACCTTCAGCTGCTAAACAAGTCCTTCACTTGTTTCATTACACAGTTTTTAGTCCTTTATATTGAACTTCGGTTTACTGCAGGCTTTATATTGAAGTCCCTATTTTTGTGAAGATGGTGACGAACCCTGTAAATTTGCAGTAATTACAGGCTTGGAGCGTGGAGTGAGCAATTTAAGGGCAAGCTACCCACCACTTTCAGTCCATTCCCGTGCCACTCAGCCCTACACGCATGTACTGTAGCTCCTGCCCGGCTCGATCATAAACGAAAGTGACTTTGAGAGCAAGCAAACAAACAGAGCTTAAGTGAATCAGTTAGGCAGAAAGAGGCATGCGGCAGACAGGCAGGTGATGGATGGTGGCGCTTAGGAGCCATGACTTTTGGGTAAGTGACAATGACACACATAAAGGCCACCATTACCCATTTTAAGATGCGTTTAAAATCCTTATCGACCCACCTGCCTCACTTGCCAATATGCCAGAGCATCACGCCAGCTGGAGCGAGATGGCAGGCGGGGAGTGATTTGCATTGACAAGAGCCAACCTGTCCCCCCGTCTGCAACGCTCACACAAGCTCTGAAGACAGTCAAAGTTCCTCGTGTAAGCAGAACCCGAAATAGAAAAGTACCAGAAGTGGGAAAAACATCGATGGCTTCCGAAGGCCAACCCGCTTCAAGTTACAAACATGAAATTGGTTGTAAAAGTCTGTTGCAGAGTCAAATTAATACCTGACATCAAACTGATTGAGAGACTTTGTTCCACGTGTCTCAAAGACGCCAGAAACACTCAAGTGTGACAAAATAAAAAAAATAAATAAAAGTTGCTTGGATTCCACCCTCTTGTGCACTTTACAGTCTGCACTCAAGTTTAAAAACCATGTCGACACACCAATACATCCAGTCGTTCTTTTTCTTTCCTTTTTCCTTGTGAAAAAAAAAGCACATGTCCATCAAACACTTGACATTTGGAATTTTTCCTGTCAGTGTCTTGTCTCGTCTCCCATGGATTCATGATCACAGGATTCCTGCTGCTTGGCACTGGCGGTTACCATTTTGGACCATTCCCCACTGAGAAGTACCAGTGAACTCTAAGGCAGACGCATAAGTTTCAAGTCTGCCTGACCTAAAAAGAATTCTATTGTTACCTGCATCGGCTCCCCAGAATTAAGCCTTGAAGGCTCATGTCTAAATTTCTCCTGGATGTTATGTCAAAAGATGCTCCTTCACCTTCCCCTTTCCTATAACACCTGTGGCTCTGCAATGGAACGTTCTCAGGGCCGTGTCAACATCTTATCGCAACGACTGGGCGAAATTTGTCTGGGAATGTCTGGAGCAGAGCAAAGGGAATATTTCAACTACAAACATACACGCAAACACTCACATGAAATATGTGCACCCCCCCCCCTGTGACTCGCTGTCTCTGACGGCCCCCCCCTGTTCTGTCCCCCGAGCACGGTGGACTGTGGTGGAAGTGCAACACGCCTGGAGGCTGCGAGCTTTCACTGGGACGCCTCCTCCATGTCTTAGTTTGAGTTTGTCTGTGCTTTATGCTTAGGTTTGTTTTTTTTTTTTTTATATTTCACAGACATAGTTCTTTTTACCCTCTTCTCTCTCCCTGTGTGACCTCATTTCCTCATCTAATGAAAAGGCAGCACTAGGCACCTGGCCGCAGCCTCAGAGCACCGTTGACCCATGTCCTACTATGTTTGTCTGTTTCTTGCATGTTCTCTTGGACGATATACTGGAAAGTAATTTTGTTGTGCTCAATTACAAATAAAGTCTCCTCCTTGATCTCCCCTGTCCTTAGTCTATCTTGTTCCTGTTTTACTTTGAAGGTCTGTCTTGTCTTCATAATATTCTGCTTCACTTCCGTCCGTGATTACCCTGAGTGTTTGCACCTGCTTCTCGTTTGTCACTTTGTGTATTTAAGTCTTGTCATCGCCTGTTCATTTGCCAGATCGTACTGTTACCCTTGTCTGCTGCTTCACTGAGCGTTTCTCCGTGTTCCCCGTCCGATCCCGGCTTTGTTTTGTTAGCTTGTTCCTCCCGTGCTGTCCCAACATTTTAGATTTATCTCGTTTTGGTTCAATGAGAGTTTGAGTTGTTTTTCAAGAACTTTCGAGGATGGTTGTTTGCAACCTCCCTCATCCCCTGCGTTCTTTGGGTCGGCCTTACCACCACGTCTACCCAAACTCTATGACATTTTCAGCAGTCGAGAGTAAAAGTAATTCTCCCCGTGTTCTTTTATCTGGTGCCATAGAAGAGACTAAAAACAAAGATCCAATTAAAGGGTTTAATATGCAATGATTAACACAAAGATTCAATATGCCATGCAGAATGTTTTAATTGGCCGATGGTACACTTGTCCACAACACCACCGAGGGACTGCCGTGGACAAATGCACACAGAATGTTGGATTGTGTCCGTTCTTATAGCTACAGAAAGGCGGATCCTTGCGTTCTTCTGAGTTAATTGTCCTTTGTCTCAAAATCCAGGTGTCCAACAGTTCTGAATCACAGGTCCAGACACATACTGTTGTGTTATTTGTCCAGGAGATGAGATGTCACTAAAATGTGTTTATCTATGCAAGTCACAAACTTCCTTGGAAGACAGCAGGTCAGGAAGTCAAGATGTCCCAGTCATTAGGTCATAAAGGTCAGACCGCATTCCTACATGCAATAAAGTTTAGCTTTAAAAGTTAAAAACAGTTATGGAGATTATATTCATTTTACCTCAAATGTAATCTCTGAAGAGAGAGATGAGAAACGCCTCATTGAACGTCAAGCACTGTGGAGGAGGGCTGATGAGTTGGATCTTTGTTGTCGATATAAGACCCGGTTCGTTGCAGACACTGAACTGACCAGTAAAACCGTTATAGAGTCAAGTGTAGGTTAAAGCTGAGCCAGAGTTTTGCACAAAGAGATTAAAGCTCTAAATCAAATGAATGTTTGGTGTGATTACTCTTCGCCTTTAAAGCAGCTTTAGTTCTTCTGGGTACAACTGCGTGAAGTTAGGGGTTTTTGACCAGACCATCGGATCGGGTTTTGTATGTAGGTTAAAACACAGTCATTAACTGAAACAGAAATCGCTGTGCAGCAGGCTGAAAACTGGCTGAGGAACAGCCAAACTGCTACCGAGGTGAGGTTGTGGAGTTCAGTTTCATGCCACATTGACTGTAGTGAGACTGAGGACGGCGACGAGACACAAGATTTTCCTGCTGAGGACCTTCAGTGTCGTGTTGATCCAAGGAAACTTAATTCAGCATTATGGTCACTTCTGAATCAGGAGATGTTCATCAGTGTCCATAACAGAGCTGCCCATCCATCTAATGTCTGACCAGCGGTGGTCTTCACAGAAGAACCGACATGTCACCAGGTGCTCTGGATCAACAATCCGAAGGTTGAAAAAGATTTGTCTGCAGCAGAAGGTGAACTGTTTGCTGCAGGACTGGAGCCCAGTGGCGTTGGGGATTTGGTCAGAGTCAATGGTGTCCTCGATGCTGAGATAAAGGAAGATATTATGGATAGCAAATTTATTCAGAAGCAGGACAAAAACTCCAAACGCAGCCAATCACTGTCTTCAGTGCAAAACAAAATCAAGCAAAAGCCTGGAAGTGATGCAGAGAAACAAGGATTTGATGGAGCCTACAACCACAGAAGATCGGAGGTTAATTCTCCAAAATAACAACAAATGTAAAAGTTTGGATTTTTGAAAGCATTCTTACTTTTAACAGCATTTCCTTACACCTGCTCAAGACTGCACTAAGTATTTCAAGATTAACTCCGACTGTGTTGCAGCAACTGAAATCTATGTGGCAACAGAACGTTAGATATCTGCGTGTACACACTGATATCGTAATGAATCTTCCTTGATTAACTTTAGTCTTCTGCTAAGGCCTCGTGTAAACTGCGGCTCAATCCTACGCAGCCATCAGGAAGCTGCTGGAGTAAAGCCGTAGAGTTCCTCCATTATGTTTTAATCATTATATTTAAATGAATATTTGCATAATGCACACAGCCCGGAGTGAATGTTAATTTAATGCAAATCTACTTTTCTGAGACCTGTAATTGCATTAACCCCCCCACCACCACCACCACCACCACCGCTGCTTCCATTATTGCCCCTTCAGGAATTCATTGTGTCCACAAAATCATGAACAAGCGCCGGCGTGTCCGGCTCGTCTCCGACAGTCATCGCCGCTCAGAGCAAGTCGTTTCGGAGCGATTTGGACCGGTTCCACGGGCCCTCAGTCAAGACTGCGGCGTAGATGAAACGAATAAAGACTATGAATAGAGATTCTGTTTCCTCCGAGCGAGAGCATGACATGCAGAAACATGGGTGTTCAGGAAAAAAAATCCATAAATGCAAATGGCGATTTGGAGGCTCTGCAGGACTCGAGGAACTTCATATTACAGCCCGACCGGCTCATTGCTTCATGGGAAGCCGAGATGGAGCTGCATCGATTTCTGGAAAGAGTGTGATGTTTGCTTTCTTATTCTGGGGCTCTCATTTCTTTATTTATCTCTGCCCGTGGTTGTCAGGTCTTCTTGCTTATGTAAATCTCGCTATTGTTGTGCAGAACGAGTTAGCGGGGATTTACATAATGCTGGCAAAAAAACAAAAAAAAACAAAACGAAGCAAAAAGAAATTCTTCAGCTGATAATATCATTATCATACCTTGCTGTATTTTAATTTTCTACCAGAACTCGCATGAAAGAAATATTACAACTCAAAATTAGATGACTCGCCCACAGCAGCCTCCTGTGTGATAGAAAATAATTGATCAAGATCAAGAAGTATTATTAGATATTCTCACTTTGCGCGGCCGTGGGTGGGAGCGCCGAAGTGCTGGAGTCTGCTTTTCTTCTCTGTCATTTATATCAAGCATGATATTTATTAATTATTTAGACTCCATTTTTGCTTTTGAACCACAGAGCTCAGGCTTCATTCATCATCATCATCATCATCATCATCATCATCATCATCATCATCATCATCATCATCCAGGCATCGTTATTCTAAATAATATCTGAAAAAGGCCTCACAAAAACCCTCTTTTAGCCCCAGTAAGAACAAGACTGGGAGATACACATGACTGGGAGAAAATCCAGTCATGCAAATGATGCTCTGCTTACTTCGCTCGCTACTGAGCGAAGAGGAGTTGTCAGATCGAAGTACGATATTCTAACTGGTTGTTTTCACAGTTCGGTGGCTTTGACATTGATTTCTGGAAAATATCTTAGTAAATGCTGATCTCATTTGGGCTTGTTTTTAAAGGAAACTCGATAACGTTTGAACTCCCAGTCAGGAAAAAGATCAAGCAAGATTAAAGATGAATGCAATTTTAGAAATGCCCATTTACGCAAAAGGTAGGCCATTTGTTTGAATACCAGAAAAACATTCATGGTAGATATACAGTAAACTAGAACAGAGAGGCTAAACCAGATGCGTCACAACAGACCCGTAACCGTCAGGAACTGGGTGGAGCCGTTGTGATATTATTGACTGGATCGTGAACAAGAAGGACAAGAAGGTGGAGCTGAAAGGTGACTGGAAAATGACAGGCTGGAAATGAAATCTGGAAGATCAAGCTTTGAACAAAACAACCACGTACATTAACGACAGCCTAAAGCAGAGATTCTCAAAGCCGGTCCGGATCCAGTCCACGCTTTCTAACACTGTAATGGACAGAATAATGTTTGTGTCCTGTGATGCAGCAGTGCGACTGTTTGTTCCTCTTCCTCTTCGCTCAGTCGGGACTCTGGACTCCAGACTGGAGGATGAGCGTCAGGTGGTACGTGTGCATTACTGGGAGCATTGTCTGTGACTGAGCTGGAACGGCTAATTGTTAGGATTATTAAACATATTTAATACACGTTTGTGAGTTTTCTTGTGAGATATCACCACCCTCTACCCAATTTGGTGCCCTAGGCGAGACCCCGGCTAAGCTGGAGCTGTTAACTTTAACTTAGTGGTCCAAACGGGTTTGCTCTCACAAGAACACGAAACTGTGTCCTCGGTGCTGTAATCGTGGCAGAAGAAACCTGAGAGCAACAGGTCAAAAGCAGAAGAGAAAATCTTGGACTGGTTTGTGTTGAGTGGTCCAAAGTTTTGTGAAGTGAAATTTAGTTACTAGCTCTGCTTTGTCCGTTAGCGTTGCGCCCGTAGAAGTGTCGTTGCGCCGGACTCGGTAACCAGATGCTTGTATGTTTTTGTTCAGTGTTCGTTGTTTCACGATTCATGCGTTCTTCTAATGCAGTATAGTAAAAACAGTTTGAGACAACGCATGTACAGTTGTGGAGATGTGACGCAGAGATTACAGTACAGCCAACCATGTTACAACCGGTGTTGTCTGTTGGTTTCATAGGCTTCACTTTCTTTGTCGATCACGCTGGGATTCAGCTGATACATGTGTATTATTATATTTCTGTGTTACTCTATTTACTTTAATTGGATTCTGTTGTTTGCTCGCAGCATAATGCTAATATGCTTTTATTAAAAAAGTGTGAGTATTCAAGCTACTTCATCTTACATACTCCAAAGAACATGCTGCCACCCCAGTTATGAGAGTAAACACAGAGTCTACATAGACACCTGTCAAAGAGCTGCAGTATGTCGCCATAATTTCATCTTTGTTGCGTCTGCTGGTCCTCCCTCAGTTTCCATGAGACCCCAACAACCTGCAGCAATAAGACAGCGCCGCGTGTATGTAGCGTATGTAGCCTGTGAAGCAAAGCCTCGGGGCAACAGGGGAAAAGTAGAATACTCTCCCCACTCAGTGCTGCCAAATAAGCTCATTTTCTGAGTGCGCTGTAACAAAATGAAACTCAAATGAGCTCATTTTCTACACCCCCTTACTTACAAACCATGTGAAAAATGGGGGCTGCAGTCAGAGAGGTCCAGTGTTCATCAAAGCATCTCACCTGAGCAACATCCCACCATCCCCCGTGAAGAAAGTATCCACAGCAGAGCTACTTTTGATCCTGCCTTTCCTGCATACGCTAATTAATACATGCTAATTGCAATATCAAGCCAAAAAAAAAAACCATCCACATATCCACAAAAATAAGTCAGAGCTTTCAAAAGGCATAAAATGCTGATTCTGAATAGTTGTAGGCTGCCACACACATCCGTTGGCTTTATATTGAATGCATTTATCAAACACTAGCATACTTTTGTATGCAGGTATGGCCACAGTTAGCTGCGGCCAACTGCCGCAGGGCTGAGGAGCTCAGGCAGGTGGCGCTGTTGGTGCTCTGGTGACTCCAGCTGGCAGAGAAAATGTTAGACTGTAATGTCTTATAGTGATTTTTAAAATACAGATTATTATAAGTTTGGATATTATTTAAAGATCGGCTCATTAAGGAGACTTTTCCAGAAACTGGGCTCACTCAGGGGACGGTAGTTAAACAGTTCAGGAGGCAAAACTTTACCCCATGAAATGGATGAAGTAAGAAGGTAGTACTGTTGAGATTACCCTGAAGATTCAAGGTGGGATTTGCAACACTAGGCTTTTCTGATTAGTGGCATATTCCCAACCTGGTTTTTACAGTATGCAGCATCAATTCCAAGTTCGCCATATCTGGACTTGTGTACTTTGTAGTTGATACTTGGCAAGCATGGATTGGGAGAAATATACGACAGAGGGCACAGCTTGGTCTTTCTGTAGCTGAAACAGCAGTGAACTTAGGATAACAAGTATTCAGAAACATCTACAATTTAATAGAGAATAAAATACTGAACTGAACTTTTAACGTGACTCTGAACAGGCCATCGACTTACTTTATTCTTGTTGTCCCGTTCAGTGGTCGCCACAGCGAATCGTCCGCTCCTCTCACATCAACTTTATGTCCTTCATCCTGATATGATGTGTTATTTAATAGGTTTCGTGCTTTTGCATTTCAGCTGCTTTATAAATAAAGTTTGGTTGAGTCAAATAGAAAAAACTCAGACCTCAGAGGACGATTTCTAGTAGTCTCTATCCTGATCAACTAGCCACAAGTGAAGTCAGAAGAACTATATCCTTACATGAAAACATCTTAAAACTATATTTTGATAGACAACTAAGCTATAAAGTTCTCCTTCATTCATTTAAAGTGCGTGTTGATGCGAAGTGTGTTCTGCCGTTAGTTGGGTTTAGACCGTCATGAGGCAGAAAAGTTTGACCCTGTTGGTGATGGGTTGATATGTTAGTAATCTCAGGTCTTCTCAAGTCTCTACTGGATGGATCCTTAATAAAATAGGCAGCACAAGAACTTTGAATTGAAACAGAACTTTGGCCGCCACTGACGATGTTTCACGAGTACACAAGAACACACAAGAAGTACAGACAGGTACGCCTGAGAAATGGCCAAGGGGATCAAACTTTAAAATTTAAACAGGAGGTGAAGCAAACCAGCTAAAAACATCCCATAAATACACAATAAAACACAACATAACCAAAGCCATGGTGGGAAACTGTCTGCTCCGACTGTTTGGGATGACTCAGTTCAGTTTGAATTCATCCCTTAAGGGAAACTATATCAGCCCATACTCTTTATAATATAAGCCGCATGTGTTATTTTCCTCGTATTTTTCTATTTGTTAGAACAAATCCTGTAATACAAGCATCAATTGACTTCAAACCAATTGAAATCAAATTGAAACAAATGATCAGGATGTTATTAATAAAGTCTACTTGCACCTCTTGGGGTCCTGTAAACCTAAAGATAAGCAGCAATGCACTTTAACAGACTTAATTTCAATTGTCCTGTATGAATGAGCTCAGCAGAAATGCAAAAGATGGTCATTTCCAGACATCTTTGTCTTATCTAGGTTACTTCCACATTCACTTCACACCCATCAAACCTCCAAGCAGTTTGTAACTTTAGACTGGTAGAGAAAACTCAACACTACTTAGTTAACAAAGATGAGGAAAGACAAGGGGATGTATTGATTTCTGCAGAGAGCTACACTGGACCACAACAGGGTCGAGTACATGGCAGGAAGTTCTGCTGGAAACAACAAAGGAGCATTGGTGGTTGTTGGAGACTTTGTGGGTCTGATGAAGCCGATCGTAGTCAAACCTTCTGGAAGTCCCAGGTCCAAACCGACAACATTCACCAGAGTTCCTACGAAACTTCAAACTGTTTCAGAGGTCTTTTGTTGATGCTAGACTGGTCGTCGTCCTGCCGATGTGACATGCTTCCTTCCTCTGACTGGTCGTTCGCCTATCAGAGGCAGTTTCTTCTGCATCCGTTGGCACTGCCTCCTGGGAATTACAAGTTGAATCCAGAAGAACCAGGCCAGGCTTGGCTGCACTTAGTTTTGAAGTCTTTGTGTCTTAAATAAAGAAATTGCTCGTCTGATGTTTATTTATGTAATCTGAAGAGCCAGTAAGGTCTTTTTTTTCTTCATTTTCCTGATAAATAAAACCTTTGGATTTCAGGAGGGGTGTGCTAACTTTTGAGCATGACCTCTCCAATATATTCTACCCAAACTCTCCCCACCCACATAACCCTGAACAAGACGAGGCTGATTTAAAAAAAACATGAAGATCCATATTGATACAGGACCGACTTTGGAAACAACTCTGGGTTGTGCATTTGGCAGAAAACACCATCGCATAGCAAAGGAGAGCAGTGCTGAGTTTGACCTTTACTCAAGATGAAACAGTTTTTCCTCAAATGAATAAAAGGTTGATCTGCATTCTGATATTCATAGGATGCATACGGACACATGCGCATCGTTTCTTATGTACTGAAGCACGTAAAACTGTAAATGGAAATGTTGGCGTTTTTGACTTATGTCTGTTTGCTCAAGGCAGAATTTGTATGAGGAACGTTCATAAATTCTTAATTTCTTCTGGATAGAAGAGTTCGTACTGAATCAGTTGCATTGACGCTCACTTTCATGGTGCAACGTCTCCATGCGCAACACACACACACACACACACAGGGAGGTATATCAGCGTCTTTAATTATTTCTTCACTGTGCTTGAAAAAAATCTGCTCTCAGAGTTTTACTTTTAGATAATTGTTAAATGTCATGGTAGGCAGCATTTGTTTTATGCCACTAGTGGGCTTTATTTACAGTGAAGAGCGGAAGAGTCGCAGGTCAGGAGTCAAACCAGCGAACGCCGCTGCAGGGATACGACCTCCATCCATGGAGCGCCTGCTCCAACCACCGGGCTTCATTTTATCCCTGCTCTCCCCCCTCTACTTGGTTTATTCCACCTACTCCACATGCTTATTGGTCTATTTCCAGAGCAGGAGGTTCTGACCTCTCCCAAGCCTTCCTGTGTCTCTTGGCCACAGCTTGCGTATAACTCCCACCTCCTCCGCAGCTCCACCTGTAGGCTTCAGATCCGCAGGCGGATTCAGTTATTTTATTATCCCCAGTATCTTTATGCATGGCTGAGAAGTGCAGATTTATTGGATCGGAGCCCAGTTGGCAAAATTCACGTGTTTTATCATGAGGAGCCTCGTCTGACTGAAACAGCCATAAAACCAGCGACAACCAGACTATCATTCTGTTTAAACTGATGGCTGACTGACTTCTGGTTTCAAATGTTCTCCTGTGGAACTAGAAGAAGACACCTTTAAGATTTAAGTTTATACCTTTTAGATTCAGATTAAACATTTTCTTTTTGATTAAGCTTATAGTTAAGAGATAATTTCACTTATTGCATGTGCATACTCTTCATGTATGCGTATGCCATTATTATTATCTCATTCCTGTCCTCTCAGACTCCCCCAGCTGTAATATGACTGAGGTTCAACTGGATTATATTTAACTTTTTAAATGCTCCCTGTGGAAAGTGAGATGACTTTGCAATGAATTGGCGCCATTCAAGTAAAGTCAAATGAATTGAATAATATCAATTAAAAGACGTTTAAAATGGCGTGCAGTGGAGTCTTCGCATAAAGCTCGTCCCTGCCCCATTGAGACTGGTTCAGTTCATTCTATACCAGTGGAAATGGTATATTTTGCAGGAAAGATGCAACACTTGGTGCATACCCCCCCCCCCCCAGGATATATGCACATGTCACCAAAGAAGAATGACTTTGGGTTGGATTGATAAGGGAGGAAAGTACTGCCTTTTTTTTTTTTTTTTTTACTTTAGGTCAGTTCTCAATTATTTTCTGCTGCACCCCCCCCCCCCCCACCCCCTTCCCCCAGGAAGAAGAACCCCCACCACGTCCACCACCACCCAACTGTCCACCGCGACTATAAATATTATAATTTGTCTATAAATTTCTTATAAGTACTCCTCTGCATAACACTGTATCCTTATTAACATTAAGGGAAACAAAAAAGGAAGAAATATACATCAACTTATAACAAAGAATAATTTTATGAAAATAGTTTTTTAGTCTGTAAAGATTTAAAGTGCATCAATACCGCAGTACGTTTGACATACAGTACAGTAATAAACCTACTACTCCAACAGATTCTGTAAGAACAGTATTTAAACTAATTACAAATGGTTGGTTTAATATTTCTTGTTGTTCTAAAACATAACAAAAGTCATCTGACCATCGTGGGTCTTTGTATGTTGGATGACGCATTGCACTATGACCATGTTCAAAAGTTAGTACCCAACAACATGTAACTGTTTTTACTGTGCCATTATCTTTTAACAAAAGAAAATAACAATGTGGGCAATACTAAGTACCCCTTTGTGATTCTAGGGATTTAAATGGAAAGTTGCAGCCAGATGCTGCTGACAGTCAGTCCCACCATCTGCAGGTGTGCACACCTCTATAAAAGCAGATAATTTGACAGTTTGCCGGTCTGCAGCCTTCAGATACTTGGTAACACAGTGCCAAGAGGTTAAGACACAAGCAATGGTCTAAGAGAAACAACTGCGCAGCACATCATTCTGGAATAAAAAAGACCATGAGAGCACGACTGAGGTTCGCAAATCTGCATCTGAAGAAACCACAAGACGTCTCGGAACGACGTAATGCGGACAGATGAGACGGAAGTGCAGTTGTTTAGTCTACATGTTCAGTGAGATGTTTGGTGAAGACCCAAACACAGCATTTCACAAGTCAAGCACGGCGGTGGAGGGCTGCTGATTTGGGGACCATGAACTTCTCTGCATACGAGAGGATGCTCTCGTATTCATGCTCTGGAGAACGCTAGAGACCAATGTGAAGCTGTTGTCAGAGCTAAACCTTCAGGATGATGATCTAAGATGGAGCATCAAATCTACACCTGAACAACTGAAAAATAAAAGAATCATGGTTTTGGAATAGCCTCGTCAAAGTCTGGACCTAAACCCACGAGCACCTAGCACTGCCCACATTAATTTTTTATTCTTCTTTCCAGCTACATTTTTACTGAATAAATAATGGCACCATATAAAAACTGTGTTTGTTGTTGTTCATCACTGAAGTTGTATTTCACACACGCACACAAAAGGCTGAGCTGTATGACGAATGACCGCGTGATGAAATGTTCCATAACTTATTTCAGCTATTAATATTAATGCTCTTACATCAGACATTACATGAAGCTCTGTGTTTTTTTTTTTTTCCCTCTAATATTTCAGACCGCAGAAACCCCGAAAATATAAACTGTCAGACGGCTGATCAATTAGTCCACTTATCCAACTACAAAGATACTAATTCCACACCAGTATCACAGAGCCAAGTGTCCAGACTGGTGCTTTCATATTTACCTGATAAATGTGAGCTAAATTAAAATCATGGGTTATTTATGGCCACACTCAACGTCTTCTACTCGCGCCCGTGAAAATGCAGCGTACGATGGAGCTGATTAAATGCTTAGGACGGCTCGCAACATTTACATCATGTCGGCTCTAACAGATGTCGTGTGAAATGCATCAAATTATTCTGCTTACATCAGAATCAATCTAATCATTCTTACCTACAAGTTTAAAAGGACCGAACGCGTTTCACACAGACGGAAACAAGAAATGACTTCTTTGACAATCATTAGATGTGATTAACAGCCTCATTATAGCCAACATCTATTCATTAATTGTCTTTTAGACAAGTATGAAGACAAATAATGACCACAAGTGCAATGTATCTGGAAATTACAAAAAAAACCATAAAACAATCATACTGAGGAGGGTAAATGATTGTAGCCTCTCTCCCAGTTTGCACATCATTGAGTCAGAGGAGACGGCAGCTCAGTTTGGTGTGTACGTGGTGGAGTTAGACCGAGATGCTAACGGGCAGTGACAGCTGGAAGGTGTTAGAATCACATCAGCCTTTATTATATTCACTTTTATTCTTGCTTTGCATTCAGAAGAACAGAGCAATTTACTCTCCTGACATCAGGTCAACATGAACAGACAGTCCTGTCAAAAACCAAGGACTTCGGAGGAAGACGAGGCTAATTTCTTTTAATATTAAATAAGGTTTTAAGGCAGCTGCCGTCCCCTTCCTGGATTTCCGTCTCACCAGTGTCACGAGTTACTGGGGTGAATTTTAAGTGGACTCCACCCACCTTCATTCGACCCATTTGTCCCACTGGTGAGCCTCAGCCCCGGTTGTACTACCCTTCCACTTCGATTCCTGTATGCATAGTGGTTTTTATGACTGACTGTTTTACAAAATTCAGTTCTTATTATTTGACTGGAACCACGTCTCCTGCTCATTTTGTAGAAAAGACTTGAGTGCCTCGTGGCTGGTGTTGATAATTATTTCCCTGCGTGAAATCCCCAGTAATCCATGTTAATCCATTCCAGCTGTTGCACCTATATTTCTCCTTGACATTGCCACACAAGCTACAGGTAGCTAATGGCTACCTACTGGCTAGTGGTACGGTCCTGAAATGGTCTGAGGTGAATGTTGTTCAACCTAAGGACCCAGCTAGAGGCCATCAGGCTGGACGTCTTTTGGCTAGCCCTAGCTAGAGCGTCTTTGACCGGGGGGAGAGTGTAGAGTAGTAGTAGAGTAGAGTAGAGTAGAGTAACTTTATTAATCCCGAAGGAAATTACGGTGTAGCCAAGTGTAGCTGCTTTGAGCGGCTTCGCTAAGTTTGCGCCCAAGGCCTCATGACGCAAGACGGGAGCTATTCGACAGGGTTCACGCCAGAACTCTTCGAGGCCAGTTTGTAGTAGCATTAACAGCACAACAAGCCGAATACATCCCCAATCCCTAAAAATCATAAAGAACATGTCAGACGTTGAACTGAGACATTCCGTCCATCCGTCCATCCATTTTACACACCCGTTTGGTCTTATGTAGGGTCACGGGGGGACACATTTGACCATTTCATGGAAAATATTAGCTCATTTTGACTTCAGCAACACATCTCAAAAAAAGTTGGAACAGGGGAAAACAAAAGGCTGGAAAAGTAATTGGTGCCAATCAAAAACGAATGGAGGAACTAAATTAACTGGCAGCTGGCCAGTAACAAGACTGGGTATAAAAGGAGCATTTATACCCAGAGCCTCTCTGATGTAGAGATGGGCAAAGTGCGTCTAAATATCATGGAACAATTTCAGAAAAAGTTTTTTTTTTTTTTTTTTTTATAATTTAAATTTTTTTATTGTGTTTTTTAACAATAACACCAACAAAAACAATATAGCATAGACAAATAAATGTTTTCTATACAGAATAGCACAGATAATTCACACCAATATTACAGCAGTGTTACGATTTCAAAGAGGAAAGAAACGCCTCCCAGGTACTGAAATAAGATTTTTGACAGTTATGCAATTTTGCCACTAATAAGAAAAAGGTATCTTGACGTAAAACTGCAAAGGCTTCGAAGATCCCACCATCTACATTACATAATCTCGACAAATCCAACAGACTTGACTTTTCGCGTGAATTGGGACAAAAAAAATAAAAGTTGGAAAACATTCCTTCAGCAGACAGACTAATTTGCATGTCAATCTCATTTTATCTGGAGTGCAGACACACTTGGCATGACATCACAAGGCATCTCCACACTGGGAGGGAAGGCATACAAAAACATGCTTCTGCTCAATGGAAACAAGCCAATATGTCTGAAGAAGAGGTTTTCTGTTGGTGTGTTGAGAACAAGCAAGAACCTGAGAGTAGTTTTAGGTCCTTGATAGTTCGGTAACTTTAGCTAGCAAGAAAAGCAACACAAGGTCGGTGAATTGAAAAGCATCACGCGTCCTCAGGAGAACATGTTTGCATAAGTTAGAGCAAAAGCTGATGAAGCTGTGAGAGCAGCTCTACAATAACTGAGTCTTTAAGGTGCTTTTTTAAAAATGTGTTGTTGAGCCTGCCTGGGCAGGTTTTTCATGACCACACACAGGCTCTTTAACGACGGCTGACTGACTGAGTCGGGTATTTCCAGCAGTTGTTGACAAAACCGTTAAAAATACTGCTTCAACACATCACACCGTCTTTTTTAAAGGTCTGGAGGCAGGTGTCTGCCACACTGTTATAAATGTCATAAATTTGTTGTTATTAACAGTTAAACGGAGAGACAGTTCTGAGAAAAAAAACCTCCAACACCTTAACTTTCAAGGTACTTAGACTGTCAGGTCCCATTCCCACATAATGTAATGTCACTGCATTACCCGTAATCTTTGTCCAAATGGCATTTTTTTTAACACTCAGCAACTCGGCGGATCAGCCTTCTTCTCTGCGTGTCCAACAAAATCATCCACACAGGACTTTAACGGGAAGTCTGTAAACAACATATGTGGTGCCACAATCTGCAAAATGCCTCATCCAACATCCAGGGAGAAGCATGCTCAAAATAATTGCTTTCCGCCTTATTTCCACAACGATTTCAACTCCTAGATCTGAATAATTCACAGGGTTGTTTGTGGCTGGTTTGTTTGACGTGGGGGAAGGTAACTGCGAACAACCTTGTCGTTCAGGGTTAGGGTGATTGGAAAGAATTGTCGGTTCTGAGAACAATGATTTTGGAGTCTCCTATTTGCATTTGATGATGCGTCTCATTTGTGATCCTTGTCAAACCTGTAACCTTGAAGACGGCTGTTGTTAGCTTTGGCATGAAGAGTCGACTGTATAAGGAGAGCCGTCACCCCTCAGTTTCTCAGTTGCCTCAGTTACCACCACAGACTATATAAAAGACTTTGGGTTGATTTAAATCAGCAGAGACTTGTGCGACTGACATTCTTCTTGTAATCATTTCGTGTAACGGTAACACTTTATATAATATATAAGAGGCCGTACAGGTTAAATGCACCTCTCATTTTGACCGTAAACATATTGACGGTTGATAAAAGACTCCAGTGACACAAAAGAGAGATGAAAATTCGCCAGTGATACAGTGGACACGCAGTTTCAGTCAGTCCGCAGCTGAATTTGCTGAAGTGGTTGTTGGACAGCAGTGTTTGGTTTATTCCTGAAACCATGTAGAGCGTTGTACCTGAATACAAAATTAATTTCATTGCAATTCAGAAATACTTTATTAATGCCCAAAGGAAAATGAATTGTTGCAGTCGTCGTTATTTAAGTCTCTTCAGTGATTCATTATAGATGGCTGTAGCTGTGGGTAGGAAGCATCTGAAGACACTGTTGCTGAATCACTGGGTTGTGTGGAGGATGTTCAGAGTTGTCCATGATGTATCCTCCTTTGCAAAATCAGCTCCAGAGGCTCCAGAACAGAGCCAGCCTTCTTTAGTTTGTTCAGTTTCTTAGCTCTGATGCTGCTGCCCCAACAGATGACTGGACCAGACTGACAGAAGATACTGTATGTAGCATCTATTTATTTTAAGCACACACCAAAGATATAACTTAGCTTCTCTCTTTATTGCGAGGACATGATGTGACCCCAGCAAGTTAGTAAAGTCTGTGACAAGCATTGGCCAAAATACCATGAAAATACCGTAGAAAAGAAATGCTTTGGACCTTGTGCTTTCAGCTCTGGAGCTCCTTGGAGTGTGTCTCTTTTGAAATCAGATTTATGGCTTTGCACTGCTTTCAAGACACAGCAAATACAGCAAAATGTGAACTTAGATGGAAAAAACGAGAGGTTTTTCGTCCATCATCTCTGTGATGTCAAAGTAACCTGCAACTTTGAAAGGCTCATCAAATGAGACATTTTCAGATCTAGAAGACCCAAACTTCTAGATGCAGTGGTGTAAAGCAGCCACCACTGGACTCTAGAGCAGTGGAGGAACGTTCTCTGGAGGGAAGAATCACACTTCGTCTGGTAATCTGATGGAAGAGTCTGGGTTTGGTGGTTTCCAGGAGAACGGTACTGGTCTGACTGCATTGATCCAAGTGTAAAGTTTGGTGGAGAGGGGATTATGGTGTGGGGTTGTTTTTCAGGAGCTGGGCTTGGCCCCTTAGTTCCAGTGAAAGGAACTCTGAATGCTTCAGCAGAACAAGACATTCTGGACAATTCCATGCTCCCAACTTTGTGGGACCAGTTTGGAGCTGGACCCTTCCTCTTCCAACATGACTGTGCACCAGTGCACAAAGCAAGGTCCATAAAGACATGGATGGAAGAGTCTGGTGTGGATGAACTTGACTGGCCTGCACAGAGTCCTGACCTCAACCTGATAGAAGACCTTTGG
The DNA here is from genome assembly GCA_018398805.1 of Hirundichthys speculiger. Classification (NCBI taxonomy): domain Eukaryota; kingdom Metazoa; phylum Chordata; class Actinopteri; order Beloniformes; family Exocoetidae; genus Hirundichthys; species Hirundichthys speculiger. Next base: position 1,373,109 of record JAGFBZ010002129.1, read on the forward strand.
GATGAATTAGAGCAGAGACTGAGAACCAGACCTTCTGGTCCAACATCAGTGTTTGACCTCACAAATGTTCTTCTGGAAGAATGATCAAAACTCCCCATAAACACACTCCTAAACCTTGTGGACAGCCTTCCCAGAAGAGTTGAAGCTGTTCTAGCCATTGATTAGGAATGGGATGAACTAAGGCTCAAATGTGAATCAAGGCAGGTGAGTGAATACTTTTGACTATAAAATGTATTTTAAAGCCAAAACCCAATGATGATCTTCTTTAAGCAACGCTCTAAAATGTCAGCTCGGCGCTGCAGCAACCTACCAAAAAACAATCCATCTGATGTTCTCCACTTTTTTGATTTATTGGAGATCTCAGCAAGGTTAAAAAGTTATGACTAACCACTTGTCTTCCATATTAATTACTAAAAACCGAATAGTATGCGAGGCGGCGATGGGGAAGTATTCCCCGGAGTTGCAAAAATGAATCAATACTGATCAACAATACTTTGATGTATGGCAACATCCCGAGCCTGAGACCTTGGGCGGCTTGAGCGATGATGACGTCCACAAATAGTGCTGCCTCTGAAACAATTCCCCCCAGAAACGGATCGTGTGGAGGTGAGATCTGAGACGCTTCATTGTTTTCTCCCACCTCCTTTTCACCCTCTCTCATTCAAACAGCACCGCAGAAAGACACGCCGTCATGGATCTTCTTTAGGGGGTTGCTGGCGTGATGAATATGCATCGAAATCCTTATGGCTTGTCAATAGCACAGCCGCCAACACGCTTCTACGGCCAATTTAATTGGCTACACCTCGGGCTGTACGCGAGCTAATGAATAGTGCAAGCAACCAAAACGAAACATTACTTCATAGCAACGCTGCAAATGAATAAACATGAGTCAGAGTGTGAAGGGACAGAAATGTTTACTCGTAAAATTCCTGTTTCACTTAAACACATTTTTTGGATTTTCACCCTGACACTTCAATTTAACTGGGTGGCTTTTATTTAAATGAAATCAGGGCGGTGAGGGGGTGGAAGAGGAGGGAGGAGGAAGAGGGAAAAAAAAAAAAGCTTGAGAGAGAGTAAACACATACAAACATGCACATCTATTTCTATTTCTATACAACCTTAAATGAACACAGACACACTCAAGGACGGAGGGGAATGAACAGCAGGCGGGGGCAGGCCTCCCTCCCTGGATGCTTCGGGCTATTTCAGGAGGATGTTTCAGGTCTTCCGTCTTCTTCATGTGCCTCCTCTCTGCACACATCTACCTGGCTGCAGCTGAGGGAGGCCAAAGGAGTATTTTTAATGCTCTGTTCCAGGATATACAGTTTTGCGCCTTTTGTTCACAGTTTCCCACCGCCTTCAAAAGGCGGACGGCTAAAGGGCCTGCAAACGTTTAGCTGCAAAAATAACACATGTAACATTTGGTCGGGGTTGACAGAGAGACGCCAGATCGGGAAATCTAGTTTTATACGTACGATGAAGGGGAATATGAAACTCTGCACAGAACTCCGAGGCAGCTTTCAGGCTGAAGAAAGAATAAAAGTGCATATCAGTGAGCCTTTATTTAGCTTCCCCCCTCCCCTATTATTATGAAAAGCAACTAATTAATTTGTTTGTTTTGTTTCCTAAATAACAGGATGCTAGGTACGACATGATCCAGGTATTGAAACATGCAGTTCCTGTTATTGACCACTAGGGGGCTGGCTCCATTGTAATAAACAAACTTACAGCCTGGTTCAAAAAAAAAACATTTTTTCATCTCTGTATCTGGATTTCTCATCCATCACAACCGTAAAGCAAAATAAATATTATTTTTTTGAGTGTCGAGGCAGAATCATTTTTATTTTAGTGATAATATGGCTTGTTCTGCTGTTAACTGTACTGGCAGACCACCATAACCAACTCGGGACTAAAGATTAATTCAAGTATTGCAACCTTAAATTTTTAAGAGTCAATTCATTCTAAAATAAATAAATATATGATTGTGTCTGGGGTTGATTTATTTATTCAGCATGTGGATGAACTCAGCGTCTTTGACTGTAAATGAGCTCTTTTATGTGAAACAGCACCGAAACTGAAGCGTCTTCCCACCAGATCTTGTCTTGATAATGCTCGCATCGCCTGCTTGCTTTAATGGTGTTGTTGTCTTGTGCAGCTCACATCGAGAGGCCAACACTTTTCTCACTCGTTCAAGACGCTGGAATAAAGGAGTCGTGTTGCAGCCTCTCGTGGCCGCGGACTGTGGTTAATCTTTGTCTGCATCACTGAAGAGGATTCCCGAAGAGAAACTTCCTCTTTCCTGATAGGTCGACCTAAATCTGACACGCTGGAACTCTAAAGTCAAGCAGACTTTAAGCTTTGCTAAGACATGAGATCACATTAACAAATTTGTTCCAGAAAAAGTGACTGTAAAAAAAAAAAAAGAACACTACCCTTCGTATAACTCTCCCAGCGACTTATTTCTTAATTAAACTGAATCCAATCATGAACTGGCTCACTTGGGATTGTCTCGGGGCTCAGGAAAATGATGCTTGCAATCATCCTCATATTGCACTGACATCAAAATGATATTACACAATGACAAGGTCACACTGTGTAATATGCAGAGACAAATGAAACCTCACCCCCCCCCCCCCGAACATATTTTTGCTTCACACTTGCTGTGAGATAATTAGAACAAATGATTGTGCTGGATTAATCTGATGGAAGACGCGCGTGTTGAAAGAAGATGAAAAAGAAGTGAAGATATGGATCTGTTTTTCCGGCTCCGCGTCGTTTGTCCGCTGATTATTGCACGTGATTCCCATCAGTTTCCATTCACACCTGTTTGTTGGAGGCCTGGAAAATATGAAACAGGGTGAATTTTGAAAGTATAAGATGAAAATTAAAAACCTCTTGAACCACTTCTCCACAACATACAAAGAGACTCATGCATCGGTAGGAAAGAGGTACGGAAACCTTTTATGGCATTTTTAACCGTTGAAAGTAAGACAAATGATGAGCAGAAGAAAAGCTCAGCGTTAAAGATTCCATATTATTTTGAAGGAATCTTTACCATGACAGATATTGAGCAGTTTGACGTTGGGAGTCAGTTTGACGTTTTCCCTATTTTTCGAATAAACCGGTCAGAGGTCGACGAACCCCCAGACGTCCCACTCCGCTGTTGTCAGCCGCTTTTCTAGATCGATCAAACGTATGATACAATGGGACTGCTGAGCTTCCTTGTATTGCCTCTTTTTAGCCTTATCGCTAGCAACTACCTTTGGTACCTATGGAGCAGATTCAGAGCTGGTGGATGAAGGCTTGCATGAAGAAGTCGGCTCCTCTGTGATGTTCTGTTCTTGTGGGGCTTTTCTTTTTAGAAAACGATCCATGATGCTGCTAAAAAGTTCACTTTGCTATCTGTGAAATAAAATTCCAGTGGTTAAATGATATTACGACGTAAGCTAACTGGGCAGTCACGTTGACCTTACGCTGACCCCGTACTGACATTGTACTGACATTGTTAACATTGGGAAATGGGCATGTGAGACATATTTTTATTATTCATTTCATGTCCAATTATGCATCTTATTTATTTATTTATTCATTCATTCATTCATAGGCAAAAAGTATGTATTTATGTGTGCATTCATATATTTATACAGTGGTACCTCTACTTACGAAATTAATTGGATCTGGAAGTAGTTTCGTAACTTGAAAATTTCTTAAGTAGAGACGTGTTTTCCATGTAAATGCCCTAATCTGTTCCAAGCCCCCCAAAATTTGAACATTATTTTCATAAGTTATAAATAATACATGAAATGACATAAAAACCTGTAAGAAATACATGTCAGAACTAGAAAAGCACTCAGAGAGCACAGACCTCCACTAAACGCAACAATTATCGAAAATTTGAAAGTGATCCAGAATCCAGGATTTCTTCCGGATCACACCCAAAATGAAATCAGTTCTTCCTTTTCACATTTCTGACAACTCCTGAAAATTTCATCAAAATCCATCCATAACTTTTTGAGTTATCTTGTACACAGACAGACAGACAGACAGACAGATAAACACCGGCAAAAACATAACCTCCTTGTCGGAGGTAAAAATTGTTCGTTTACCTGGGTTGCTGGGTTACACTCATACAGACAAGGGGTCCTCCTAGCCAATGGGATGCCAGGAAGGTGCTAAGCGATAGCCAATGGCATAGCAGCTGGAACACACCGCTTTCAAACCGAGATACAGAGCCGACAAGTATTTTTACGTTCGGTAAACTCTGGGAACTGCGAGTAGCAGCTCTACTGGATTTTTGCCTTTCATATCCTGAAATTTCTTTCGTAACGAGATGCAATATTTTCCCTTTGAGGCGTTTCGTAACCTGAAAATTTCATATGTAGAAACATTCGTAAGTAGAGGTACCACTGTATATGAAACGTCAGAATAGGTCATTTTTTTGACGACACCCCTGAAGCAGCCAGACGACACCCCGGTTGAGAAAGGCTGCCTTAGAACATCAGTTAAAGTGCAGCTGCCTGGCATAAATAGATTAACATGATGCTGCAAATCATTTCTGAACAGTCAGGAAATGTCACGGTCTAAGTTCGGTGTTGTTTCTTTTTCAGTTTTGGGTATTTTTCTTGTTTCTAGTTACTTGTGTTCCTTGTTTCCTGTTTTGTCACTTCCTACTTGACTTTGAAAGTCTGTCTTCTTTTTTTTTACTTCCCTGTTCCCATCTGATCGTTTCCATGTGTCTCTGCTTATTTGCCTCCCTGCTGCTCCGTCCTGTTTCCTACCGTGTCGCTGCCCCGCGTTGCCTCTGTTTGAAACCTCAGTCGGGTTTTGCAGCACCTTCAGGAAATGAAGGACCTCTTGGTGGAAATTTCTGCCTGCAGCTCTCCCGCCTTTGGGTCCACGCCAGAACAAGCATAGCATGTGAGCCTGTGGAAACAATTACTACCTAAACAGAGCACAATCCCAACTGCCACAGCGAAGCAAACGCATCATAAAAAGATGCCAAATGCAGCGATGAACAGGGAACGACAAGTTAACCAGCTGTCACATGCTGCAAACGCTACGACGCCGTCATTGACGGCTGAGACTCCAGAGACTGTAAAGATGGAGGGATGACGACTCAGGATGACTTGCACATAACTCGATTTGTGAAACACCTCCTCCGTCCTGACTGACTCGGTTCTCAAACTACACTTGTGCTTTTCCATCCTGCTCGCCTTTTCTTTAAGTTACCCTCCACATCAATGTGAACTCTCATTTTACTTCTTGCAGCATCCATCTCAAAAATTGACTTCTTTTTTAACCCAAATAATTTTTTGGGGCAGTCTTCATCACTGAGCTCGTTCTACTGAGGAAGTTTGTTTTCACCTGATTGGCAGAAAGAGCCACACATCACCTCTATTGTAAAAAATGAATTTAAATTAAATTAAAAAGAAGAGGAATTATGACAGTTTGTCACATTCGTCTCTCTATATTATTTTATTAGTGAATTTGAAAAATTAGTTTAGCCAATAAATCTAAAAATGCACCTACTCCACCAAAAGCGGGAAGCGAAAACGGTGCAGTTGGCAGTGCAGCTGGCGGAGCCGGTTCGGTGGCTCGCCTCAGGTACAGACTCCACAGCGCTGTCCCAGTTGTTTGGCAAAGACAAATGAACTGGATCCCCATGTGTCTGAGATGAGCAAAACTAAAAAGAAAAAAAAAAAAAAAAAAGTTTACTCGGCAGCCCTGTAATGAGGTCTGCGACACTTTTATTTAGATTCTGGCTCCTCTTGTGCCTTCAGCACCGAAAAAATACAAAATAAACTGAGGTCCATGACGGATTGACTGAGCAGAAATACGCCTGCATAACATAAATGTATCGAGTTTTTTTTGTTGAATGAATGACTCCTCTTTGGCTGTATGTAAATTGATTAAAAGTCATGTTTTAAGAATCTTTCACCGTACGGTATCGCGGTCCGGCAGCCATATTGACTGTAGTAATGGACGACTGTGTAAAATCGCCACGTTACATCAGTCTTTATGGATCCGATGAAACCTTTACTGGAAATGATTACGTCTGCATGTTTACATGCAAAAACATGAGCCAGACAGTTACACCCTGCTGCCATAAAGAATGGTCGGCTCCACCGGACTGAGGAGGCCGCCTGCTAACATTTAGCATCAGCCCTAATGGAGCTTTTCATTAAATTTAGTCATGAGTGGCCAAATTTCTTTAAAAAATTACTATAATTACGTCCCGATAGCAGGAGGGCTCATCCACAGGAAGTGACAAACGCAAGGATACTGTTAGAATTTTTAAGGTGATCTCATGATACCTTTAATCATGTCTGTACTGATCAACTCTACTAAGCTAACATCAGTCAGACAGCTGCTATCGGACAGCAGACTGATGACATCTGTTTAACTTTCATTGTTTCTCTAAAAAGAGTTGTAATGCTTCCTCTTATCTACTCTCACCCGAAACTTGTAATCACCCCCCCCCCCTGATTATTTCTGTAATAAATACATGCTGTTTGTGAGGGCCTTCAGAGTTGTTCTGATGCACACAGAGGTGCCAGAAGCTCTCCCTTTGCAAAGGTGTTCAAAAAGTTGACTGTTTCTTGTCTGGTTCTTTCTTTATAGGTAGTGGTACAAAAACCCTGTCAGATACTTTTAAAAAAATATCTTCATGTGGACTTTATGTCATTGTTACATCAGATGCTGGTAAACAGAATAAATTACCCTCTTTTAACCTCATGGGTTTTTCTCCAGAGATGTCAAAATCCGACAGACTCGCTCAGTCTGACTGAAAAGTGGAAGAACCGACTAAAGTGCCCCCCAAATCGGTCCTTCTGTCATCACAGACTCTTCCTCGCTGGTCTAATGGCACAATATTGAGTATTTCTTGTTCTTTTGGCTTTGTCTCCACTCTGCGGCGTGCAACATGTAGAACGACTGTGCGACCTGTGGGGGACATCGATGAACAACCGATCAGACGTCACCTGGTCAACCTTATTAACAAGAAAATGCTCAACTTTGATTTTATGCTCAAATATATATACGATCGCTAGTCCAACCACAAATAAAAACGAGGTGCTTCCTTAGTTTGATTACACTCAGTATTCGAGTTACGACTTAGATTGGTTCCGACAAACCAGTCGTAAGTCAGATTGGTCGTAAATCGGAGCATATATAAAATTAATATAAAATTGTACTGTATAACTCATTGGCTGAAAGTCAGCTGCAGAGCATGTTTACTGATCTTCCGAAGCCCACAGAATGTTGTATTTTATGACTATGTGGACACTGAAACCACCATAATAAAGGATAAAGGATCAAGGTCTTTTCTGTCCTCAGGAAAAAAATGTGTTCCTACCGTTGTCCATTGATAGGTGGGTGAACGTCGGCTTTACAGAGAATGGAGGTGCTGCCATTTAGAGGATCAGAACACTAACTACGATGCCGGGCTGCCACAACTATCTTACGCACTGCGCTGCCATCTGCTGGACGTGGTCGTAAATACCGGTGGTCGTAACTTGTAGCTCGAATACTGAGTGTATTCTGATGAGGCCAAAAATAATGCTAAAATTTTATTGTTTGCAAAAGACTGTTAAAGTTAACAGGAAATAACTGTAAACAAATAGTTGCGTCTGAATATTTAAATTCTTTATTCTTTTTTTATTTTACATCTTACAGTCATTATTGTGCTACATTAACTGGCAAAAGAAATAAACACAGGATGTCAAAACGGGTTTACCTGATTTTGAACAAGACAATACATAAAAACATCAATATATAATCTTAAAACGGTTGCAATGTCGCATCAGGAAAAGCTAAAGACCTTGATGGTGTGTAAATCCACTGGTTACCAGTCCCATCTGCTCCCCACATCTCCCTCTACGCCAGTTCAGACTGAGATTAATACGTCACAACATTTTTTATGAATACGGCATATTTTTAAGATGACGCTGGGATTGATAAACAAGAACAAGGTGAGGGCAAAGCTTGTTGTATGAATGAGCTGGAACTGTTTCAGACAAAAGTTTGAAGTAAAAAAAAAAAAATTCATTTTTTTTTAACCTGAACAAGATTTATCTGCAGTTCAGCGATGTGGGATGTTTGTTGAACGCACTTTCTCCTGCGCGACCTTGAGAACTTCAGCCGTAAAGGAACACTGGAGTTTAATCAACCCTCGGTCTGCCATTAGATGGTTGCGGAGCGTAAACCTTCGTTAGGGACTGAAACAACGTGAATCAAAGCAGTCTGACTGAGAACAGAATCTGCGGTAAAATGGCAATTAATGTTGGCAGATGAGCCACTGGAGCGACATCAAAATAAATAGCTATTTTAATCCTCTGAGAAGACCCAAAAATGTCATTCCACTTAAGTGATAGTGTCGATAGCGTCCCTGCAGACAGCCCAAGGTCATTTAAACTTTTTATGTATATAAAAAAGACTGCAGGAGAATATCCGCCTGTTCGCTGCTATGTTTTTATAAGTCAGTTTTCTGTGAACTTCCCTCCCCTCTTACTGCCCGCTGCTGGTGACCCGAACAATAAAGAAGCAGCTTGGTTATCAAAAAACTGTGGAAATAACTCAGAAAGTTGACCGACCGACCTTGAGTAGATAAAACAGTGTTATATCCTTTACAGAAGTGATGGGAATGTAATCAAGAGTTATGCTCATATTTCACAGAAATAAAAAAGAGAGTGAAAAAAAAAATTAATTGACTGATACTAAGAAGACTTTCAAGGCAGTCCATCAAATGGGTTCACAATGGCTGCGGTTACATGATGTTTTTTAATTCGGAGTTAATAATTCCGCATTAAATAATTCCGAATTAAACTATTTTCCTTCGAGTTTACATGGAAATAGTAATTCCGAATTGAGGTTTACATGGAAAACACGTTAGTTCGGCTTTATCCAACTCCGCTTTAGGTCTGGGGGTTGGGAAGGGTTCTGATTGGATAGGGGGGGGGGGCAGACGTCTTTACATCTACCGGAAGAAAACAAACTTAGCTAACTCGATTAGCAACAACATTTCACTTATTTTTGACCTGGGTGGCGTCTCTATCTGTGAAACCTCCTTCATTTAATCTAGCCCCTACAACTTTAAAAGCTCACAATTTTTATGTTTCCTGCCATCTGTTCTTTTGATTATTTCCAGTTCCTCCAAGCTATTTATTAAATAAATCGTCTCTGCTCTTGACCACCGTTTACTACGTGCTGCCATTTTAAAACTTTGTTTTGAAAACAAGCCCAGCGCGGAATATAAGCGTCATCGCGACAGACGGGCAAGGGAACGAGCATGTGCAGAAAAACGGGAATTAATTTAAACAGGAATGAGTGACCGCGGAATTATTTAATTCGGAATTAAAATGGGAATAAACCAGCCACTTACTTCGCCACTTATTAAGTTTCATTCGGAATTGACATTTTCATATGGAATTAAGTGTTTACATGGTCACTTTTATTCAGCTTTAACTTTAATTCTGAATTAAAGAGGAATTAAACTTCCCATGTAAACGCACTGACTATTTGAATATAGACTGAAGCAATAAACCAAGAAACCAACATCGACCGACATCACCAAGAATCTATTAATGATTTCACTCAAACATGCTCAGAGCTTTAGATTTTTTATTCATTTCAGACAATTTCATCTGGTTTTTGTTGAACAACCTAAACGAATGCCGACACAGTTCGTGGAGCTACGGTTGCTTCACAGAAATGCCTTTTTTTTTTACTTTTCTTTTTTTTTTTTTCACATTCCCCCACAGGCTCAGCAGCTAGCTGACCAGAAGAGAGGTGAGCGGGGCATATTGATCAGTAGCTACGAGTGGAACAGAGCTGCTCAGGATATCAAACCAGGAGGGAGGGCAGAATTGACATTTTATCCCTGGAGAGCATGAAGGACTCCAGGGGGGTCTTTTGTCTCCGGTCTGACAGGGCTCTTCGGTAGCTCATTACAGTCTGTCTCTCTGTCCGTCTGTCCCCAGCTCAGTCCCCCTCCCCCCACCACCACCAAACACTTCTGTCTTAGCTGGAGCTCCTGAACTACTGCTGACTCTTTAAGGGAGGGATTTGGAGTGAGTAAATGTTCATTGTAGACCCGCGACACAAAGCAGCCCATTCTCTGTACATCGGTCCGCTGGATCTGCTCTGTGGATTAGGAACAAAGAAAAGTGCGTTCTCATTTGAAAGGTAATCAGCATTTCTCTGTTGATTGTAACTGTGGTGAGGGGGGGGGGGGGACAAAAAAAAAAAAACCTCATTTCTTTTACAAAGCAGCGCCTCTAAAGCACCTTGCCTCAGTAATTGTTACTCTCAGAGAGATGCCAGGAAGTGTGACGGCGTGCCAGATTAGCCGTGTGTGGCTTGTCTCTTGCTTGGGCCCGCCTCGTATCCGGCCTCTGGCCCAGGCGCACGTTGGCAAACGCTCGAACCATCTGTCAGATTCTTCGGCTGAGAACCACTCCCCTGCTTTCTCCCAGTATGAAAAGGAGATCATTCCAGCACGGGGGATTGGAAGGGAGCAAGGGAAAACACCAAGAAAAGCCATTTTTTACCCTGGCACTGCAGCTTCATTTAGGCCTTTATAAAAGATGCATATGAACATTTGGTGCAGGAACATCTTGAAGCTGTCCTGGCGACTCTTTGTGTCACTGCACATGCACAGCTTTTCAAAATTAAAATGAAAAAAAGTTAAAAAATCACTTCTGACCACATGAGGGCGTATCGAGCTGCCGTGATGACAAAGTGAAACAGTCAAATATTTTTCAGGTTGGTGTTTGCTCCGTATGATTTTAATAACATCCTTCAGGAGTCATTTGTGCGCAGATTTACTATTTCAGGACAGATCAGTGGAGTCGAGTGACCCACTCCACCCAGTAAAACCAGCTGCTGTGAAAAGATGCTGCAAATTCATAGTTGAAAGGGGTAATCCAATCAGCATCCAGGTATCAGATACCAGATCCATAAACCCACAATTAGAGACGATATTCAGCACCTGGTGGCTTCACGTCTGAATACTTGAATCTGAAATTTTAAAACTCTGCAGTAAATGGATATATCAAAGAAAAATGTGTTTTTTATCCAAAACATTATAGAGGACACTGTAGATCTGAACATCCATCTGTCTGCAACACTAGTGTTCTGTTTCCTTTCACAAGCTGTAAACTGCGTTTTTACCATCGAAGAGATCATCTAATCCAGGTTTAAATTTGTGTTTAAATTTGTGGTTGTTGATTGGGACTTGACCTGACTGGTCATTAAAAACGGCCCTTTTGATGAATCCGAAGCTAACTTCGGCGTCGTTGAAGGAACTCTCACTAAAAACACGCCAAGCAAACATTACACCCTGAAACATGTCAGATCATGATGACAGCAAACGTAATACGCAACAAGAGCATTTGTTGTCCCCTTTGGGAACAAATCTCTATGTATCTACCTTTGCAGACAACATTAAACCGAGATTTATTTATTTATTTTTGTCCGTTTAAAATTATTTAACTTACACGCATTTTTGTGCAACATATTACAGAGAACCGTTGGTACGAGGGAAATTTACTGGTCAGGAGGTGAATGAAAGAGATGACGCTGTTATTTCAAACAGGTGATTGTAATGATGACAGTTTAAATCAAATCCATGAAAGAGTTTGAGGAGAAACGATGAGCAGAGAATCTTCACGTCGCAAGCGAATGTTTGACAAAGTCACTGATTGAAAACAAGCGTTTTGAAATGTAGTGTTGCACAGGATGTTTTCAAGCTTTAGTGATGATGGTCTGAACTTGATTCACTCCAGGGAAGAACAAACCTGGCCCTGGTTTACACACACACACAATCACAAAAAAAATGTATATATGTGTTTTTCTTTCAGCATAACAGCAGGAAGCACCTTTCATAAAGAGCCGTCCCTGCTTGTCAAAGTGAGGGGCTGAAGCCCCCTGATCACTGGTGCAGATGGATGGCCATGCTCAGCTGGGGGGAGGAGGGGAGCGGTGGGACGGAGAGCGTCACTCTCAGTCATGAACCTGCTGCCTCGTTTACAGACGGCGACGCCAGAGAAAGCCTGGCTCATTTAGGAAGTCTTCATTTGTCACTTGCACACACTCGTTCAGCGGCTGCAGCTCCTAATGAGGCCACCATGCAGCAGAGTAGCATTTTCACTCTTTGATGGCCTCCCCAGATGTGCTGCCAGAGTTAGTTGTGGCTTTCTGGGAGTCCTCCACTGGTTTCATGCTCATACACTAGTGGTTGACTTGACTATATTGTTGACTCGTGATGGACATTTCTGACAAAAATTCACTCAGATGCTAACTATTCTTGGAGCGGCTTTTGAAGCAACACCATTCCTCCAACAACTACTGCACAGATATAGTCAGTCTGTCTTTACATTCTTTTATGTACAGCTGTTTGGCTTTTAGATTTTTTTAGTTGTTAAGATATTATGAAAGTTTCTAATATTACTAATTTTTCTCCCTCTCATCTTAACCCTTTATATAATGCAAAAATATATATTGAAAGTATCTCTCCGTGTTCTTTTTATCTGGTGCCTAATGACAAGACTAGAAACAAAGGTCAATCAAAAAGTTAATACAATCGTGAATACAAAGAATTATTATGCCATGTAGAATATTTAAATCGGCCGATGGTACACTTCTTGACACCACGAGGAGATGCCAGGAAAAATGCACCCTGGAATCAGATTCTGTCCATCTTTTAAGGATCCAGAGGAGGCGGATCCTGTTCTCCTGGGTTTTATGGCTCTTTGTCCAGATGGTTACAGTCCCACAGTCCGAGTTCATAAACAAACTGTTTTTTCCGGGGGTTGCAAACTGTTGGTGGGGGTCGGGAGGATGTTACAGTAATTAAGTCGTAAACCTGAGCTAAGGAACTCACAGCATTCCTTCATGCCAAGTTTCAGTTATAACAAGTTAAAATCTACATGGTTAATTCTAAATCCAAACAATATGAATTTTGATATCAGTCTGATTTTTACAGGAATTCATCTCACTATTAAACACTTCTCAAGAGAAACCGGTTGGATTACTGAATTAAGTTTGGAACATAATGGACCCTTACTGGATTCTGCCTTTGCAAACCCCTAACCAGAAAGTCTCCGTATCGATCCCCAACTCGGAGTTGCCATGGTCTCTCCAAAGTTTGTGTATGACTCATCGTTTAAAGCCTGCAGCCATCTCATTGGTTCGGTACGGTCTGTACCGGTGGAAAAAAGCTGTGAACAGGAGGGAAGCCACGCCCATTTCACAAGAAAGGATCTATTTTGTCTTTATGTGCTGTCCTACTATGTGAGCAGATTGATGGGAACCGTCACACTGGGCTCATACCAAAAGACAACCTGATCTAATTTTCTGACAGTATCTTTTACAAGCAATTAAAATGCAACTTGAAATGTCGTATTTATTAATGCAACTTAGCCCCCTCCCTGGGGCCACATTAACGTTTCAACAGAGCCGTTTGTTTTCAGTGCTGTTTGTTTACTGTCAGAGGACACAGATTACATCTACATCTGTCTGCACCCCCCATCAGTCATAGCCTGCGATTCAATTGGGATCACCATCGTACAGTCCGAGCGTACCATTCTTGACGTCGTACCCAAAACTAAGCAAATGCAAGTCGTACAGTATGAGACGTTATAATCTTTCATGCCTGCGGGAATCATGCAGTGTTCTGGAGCCTTAAAGGGAAAAGGCTGAAACAAGTTGCTTTGCTTTTGCTCATTCTAAAAGTAACTCATAGATAATGTGATTACTGCCTTCAAAAAGAGCTATTTAAGAAACTCAAGTGCTTGCAGAGAAAACTAACAAAAGACAAGGATTTTTACTTTTCCTGTTCTTTGTGTGCTTTGATTATAAAGACAGAGCAAAACTGATCCTATTCATTGAACGACACCTTCTCTGGTTTCTCACTGAAATGGACCCAACTTTTATATTAACTTTTTAACTTTTTGTCCTGTAAACACTCAAAACGCTCATAGATCGTGTTTCTCATTCACTGTTGTGTGAAACTGCATTTTGGGATCCACATGGCCTTATTATATAATGCTGATTCATAAATTCGTGACTTTTCCTCTAGATTCTGGCCTGTTGAGGTCCATCACTCTGATTATCTAATCTGGCTCCATCAATCCCTTAAATTTTGACACGTAGGCGTCTGAAGAACTCAAGGTCCTGATGTTGTTCATGTGATGATTTAAAAACGGCTGTTTCTTACTGACCATTTGTCATTTCCGAGCATCCTTCATTCTGTGATGTGAGTCAATGACCTCTCTGATCTTGTATACAACTTGGAGATTAAATTTACTTTGCACCCCTGTTGTGGTCAGTGTAATTGTTAACAGCCGATTGATTGTCTCACTAGAACACTGTATATATTACTGGTAAAAATATACTAAATTCTTACATATCATTCAACCATACTGCGTTCTTATTATATATATATATCCATCTATCTATTATCTACGCCCGCCTAATCCTATACAGGGTCACGGGGATCTGCTGGAGCCTTATTATATATATAATGTATATATATGTCCTACTAAATATGTGAAGGTTCTGTGTCTAAGCCGAGGAAACATGGCAGCACTGGGCACCAAACCACTGGTTACCAGAAGAAGACCCGTTCAGTCCAGTGCACCAAAGACATCACTCTGAGACTGCGAGGCAATAACAGAAATGACAAAAGTAATATTTTATTTGTTGTGGTTTCTAATGGATGAGTTTTGAAACAAATATCAGCTCAAGCGCCTGGGGCTCCGTGTATCAAAGCTAGACGTTGGGGTGGAAGTGTCCCGGTGTTGTGAAACTACTGTTATTCCTGCTCTCGGGATCTCAATATCTCTGGCTCAGCAGGCTGTCACTTTTTTTATTTCTCCATTTATTGTTTTTTTTTTTTATAGTACCTCTGTCCTCCACGGCGCTGGTCCGGGTCCAAAAACTGAATACGCAACATATTCTCAAACAAAATCTCACCATCTTGTTTTGCCAGAGACGCTCCCCAATCACAAGCCGCAACCACATGCTGCATGTTGCAGGTGCAGGTTGTAAAAAGAGACAGACCTGCACATCTGCTCGGCTAATGGACTTCAGATGTTACACGCTCAGTCTGGCAACAGGTTGATTACTCTCAGTTGGGGAAAGTGCGCTTTCTCCATTTTGGTGACCCCACAGATGCCCGTGTGTTTCTGATACACCTCTACATCGTCTCCATTGAGGACTGCATCTCAGGAAGACGTGTACTGCCAGCGCTCCGAGCAAGTCACCGACCCAGAACCCTTTGCAACAGTCTAATGGTGCAATTTACAGCACAACCAGCCGCATTTTCTTTAAAATAAGAATGTTTTTTAATTATTTATTCACAGCTCAAAAGTCAAGTTTACCAAACGTGCTAAGCTGCTAAAGCAATGACAGCTAGTTATTTGACACAACAGACTGGACCTGTCAATCATAAAACCACCCCCCAATTTATTCATAAATCCGTTGATTTGATATAATTTTAACAAATGAGAGATAAATTTAATCCTCTATAGAGACCAAAAATATTTTTGTCCCAGATCTGTGAGAAAAGTGGCCAAGTAGCTCTAGATTTTTTTTTTCATGACCATTATTTACATCCCCAAAAATAAACTATTCATACAAATCAATTCAAGGCAAAACACAGTCACATAAACAGCAAACTCATCTTTTCAGTGGTATGAAAAAGTGGCCCTGGCAGACTAACTAGAATGAAGCGAAAAAGCACTTAAATGACAATCTCTGCGGTTGCTGCTGTGGTATTTTGTGAAATGTTCAACACAATGTGACTGTTATACGCTCCATTAGAGTCCGTTTCTGTACAGGCGTATAAGTTTTAACATAATAATACAACAGGTCCTCCATACGATGAATGGAGCGCTGCACAGCTAAGGTATTCAGTAATAAATGCATGCGTCTTACCGCCCTGTCATCTGTTAACAAGCTAATAAATGGCTTCCTTTTGTCCGCAGCCTTGTCAGTCACAGCCAGACGCCAGGTTCATTAAGATCTTTCTCCTCAGCCGTGAGCACCAAGGCCTCCAAATTGTCCAATGAAATTTCTGCTGTAAAGTTGGACATTTTAATATGAACGTCTATGGAAATTGACTTGCTGTTAGAGTCAAATCCTAGTGGTCATTCCGTGAACTGCACTTCTGCATAATTTTGCTATTGCACTTTGACTGTTGCACCTCTCTCCAAACGTACTACTGGTTAGAATTAAGAAACTGGTTATTACATAGAATAAATGATATAGTCTTTCACATTTATCATATTTTTTATATAGATGATTTGAAGTCTAATATATCTTATATGATAAATGTAATTGTTCTCATGGGAAAACATCATATTCATTGTAGTAAGTGAAATAGAAAACCCTCCTTTGATTAGTTTTTAAATTATTTACATTTTTTTCTTATCTCTCAAAAGAATACATCCTAGCAAAATGGCTACAAAGATTTGTTACAATATATACTGTTTTTTTGCTTTTTTATTTTATGCCTCCAAACTCGCTCCTCTGTTACTTTTTAGTTGCCTGATTTCGTGATATTGTTATAGCACCTTATTAAAACCGTATTATTTTTATTTTCTCTGTACATGTCCTTGTATTTGACAACATTTCAGTGTGTGTCTAATCTGTATATTATTATCCTTAAAAAAAAAAAAAAAAAAAAAAAAAAAGTAACTGAAGCGGACTGTGAGATATGTGATTGGTAGGTTTGTTTTTCCTTGTCATTGAATTTCCCGCCACTACTTCTTCTTTGCTGTCTTCAAGTCGGCTAGAACGTTAGTTTACAGCTGTATTAAGCGAAAAGGGAACCGGCACTGCGAGCTACAGCGCTGCCATCTAGTGGTTGGCTCTGTAATTACAGCGCAACGCAAACACTAAGCACAAGTATAAATGCCAGAGACGGTGTAGGTGCTACGCAGAAGTGTAAATCAGCCTTAATTTGCATTTATGTTTTACCATGTTTATGTTTTATCGTGTCCTTTTCATCAGCTTTAATTAAAAGACTACTCTAAGACAAGACTCAGCTGTTCTATGTAACTGTGCTTTGGTTGATGTATTATGATGCAGCTGTTAAAAGTCTGATGGATTTTTTTTTATCTACAATTGGAGAGCAGCCTTTTTCAGAGCCCTTTGATGATGATTTTTTTATTTTTTATTTTTATCACACACCAAAGCAAACAGCATAACAATTTACTTATGTAAAATCCTCCCGTGTGAGCGAGCATGTGATTATCAGAATGGATCGACCGGGGGGGTGGAACAGCAGTCAAATAAAACAGATTAGTGATGCTTTTATGGACTGGGGTTGCAGTGAGCCTGCTGGAGAGCGTATGGCCACATCTAGTTCATACGAGCTGCATCCAAGCCAGATGGGAGGCCGCTGGTTCGATCCCTGGCTTCCCCAGTCCACATGTTGAAGCGCCCTTGGGCAAGAGTATGAAAGGACGAATGTGGCTTGTGGTGTAAAAGTGTCACTACTGGACTGGAGTCCATTTGCCATATATTCAGCCTTTACTGTTGCCTTATAAAATAAAATAAAAAGTCCTTGGCAGCTACTTTTATGAAAAAATGTAGCAAGAATTTGACAAAAGAGAACGATCAGCTAAATTAATTAGCACTGTGTTTAACAGAGGCACATTCGCTGAGCTGAAACTTAAAAGCACCCATCTGTCATAAATGAGCAGCTGTCTCTGCGACGACAGCTTTTGGTTTTGTTGTTTTTGTATTTTATTGCGAGGGAATAATCTTAGTTGTTTCTTTGTGTCGTTTGAAGGATATTGCTGTTCATCACTGCACTGCGACTGAAAGCAGCTATAAAAGACTGCATTCCTTATGCGTCTCGTTGGCACCGTGAGAAGAGGAGGCAGGAGAATAGGAGGCCTCGCACATCCAGTGTGCAGTCTGGTATTTGCTTTTTACTCTTTAAACAGCATCCCATAAAAAAGTTTACTGAGCGCCCTCCCTTCTGCTTTCATCAGCATATCACTTGGAGCTCCTATTATGCAAATGAAATCACAGCTCTATAAACCATATGTAAATGGAAAACACAAGCATGTCCGGGCGAAATTACAGTCATAAATTTGATCAGCGGCGCTCTAATAATCAGAACAGTAAGTGAAGCTTTCCTGCTCTGGACTCTTTGGCGAAATCCCTTTTCCATTCATCAAGCGTGATGCGCAGGCCGAGACGTGTCAAATTGCCAGAATTTGAAGTCTGATTGTAGGGAAATTTGTCGCAGACTCCGTAATTGTTTGCTGCACTTCCGAATACCCTTTCAGAAAGTTCTTTTTGAGCACCGCCCACAGCAGATAAAAGAAGACAGCCATCTCCAGCCCTTCAGATATATTGACCACGCATGATTCAATTCTTTAACAATCCCATTTACTCTAAAGCCGTATGTGCGAATTCCCTCCGTGCAACTACAATGTAGTGATTAGTGAATGCAAAATTGACACCGTCTCATATATAACATTTCTACCAAGGAGGGGATATGATGAGATAGAGAGGCTGATTTAAGGGCCATTTGGTTAGAATGGATCCCATAAGCTTCTGAAGCTCCAGCAACACGAATAATAAATATCACCGGAAGCCGCCAGTTGTCGGGTCCAGGCATGTGAAGTGAACACTTCAGCACCAGCGACATAAAACAGATGAATGGTTTCGCATAAGTGTCCGCATCTGTGGGATAGGAACTCATGAAAGTGCAGCTGAAACAGACTCTAACACGTCCATTTGAAAAAAAAAAATGCCAGTTTTGGGAAAGCGACTGAGTGCTACAAAATGAAACTCCACAAACTTTTAAGCCCTCAACAAAAGCACAACACATTACTGAATTATTAAGAACCTACTCTGGTCCCCCATAACCAGTATTAGAAGATCCACTATACTGCCAAAAGTATTCAGTCACCTGTCTTGACTCACATATGAGCTTTAGTTCATTTCATTCCAAATCAATATGACGTGGGTTCATCTTTGCAGCTAGAACAGCTTCAACTCTTCTGGAAGGCTGTCCACAAGGTTTAGGAGTGTGTTTATGGGGATTTTTGACCATTCTTCCAGAAGAACATTTGTGAGGTCAAACACTGATGTTGGACCAGAAGGTCTGGTTCTCAGTCTCTGCTCTAATTCATCCCAAAGGTCTTCTATCAGGTTGAGGTCAGGACTCTGTGCAGGCCAGTCAAGTTCATCCACACCAGACTCTTCCATCCATGTCTTTATGGACCTGCTTTGTGCTCTGGTGAACAGTCATGTTGGAAGAGGAAGGGTCCAGCTCCAAACTGGTCCCACAAAGTTGGGAACATGGAATTGTCCAAAATGTCTTGGTCTGCTGAAGCATTCAGAGTTCCTTTCACTGGAACTAAGGGGCCAAGCCCAGCTTCTGAAAAACAACCCCACACCATAATCCCCCCTCCACCAAACTTTACACTTGGATCAATGCAGTCAGACCAGTACCGTTCTCCTTCTCCTGGAAACCACCAAACCCAGACTCTTCCATCAGATCACCAGATGGAGAAGTGTGATTCTTCCCTCCAGAGAACGTTCCTCCACTGCTCTAGAGTCCAGTGGTGGCTGCTTTACTCCACTGCATCTGACGCTTTAGATTGCACTTGGTGATGTCTGGCTTGGATGCAGCTGCTCCACCATGGAAACCCATTCATGAAGCTCTCTGCTCTGTTGTTGAGCTGATCTGAAGGACACATGAAGTTTGGAGGTCTGTAGTGATTGACTCTGCAGAAAGTTGGTGACCTCTTCACACTATGTTCTTCTGCATCCTCTGACTCCGCTCCATCAGTTTACGTGTCCTACCACTTCATGGCTGAGTTGCTGTCGTTCCCAAACACTTCCATTTCCTTATAATACAGCTGACAGTTGACTGTGGAATATTTAAGAGAGAGGAAATTTCACGACTGGATTTGTTGCACAGGTGTCATCCGATCACAGTTCCACGCTGGAATTCACTGAGCTGCTGAGAGAGACCCATTCTTTCACTAATGTTTGTAGAAACAGTCTGCATGTTAGGTGCTTAATTTTATACACCTGTGGCCATAGAAGTGACTGGAACACCTGATTCTGATGATTTGGATGGGTGAGCAAATACTTTTGGCAATACAGTGTATGTACTGGTGGCTACCTGGGGACATATATTGTTTTCTGTGATTAATTAAGTTCTTCTGTAGGCCCCACCATCACCATTGCTTTAATTACTGTATTGGCTCAAATACAGGACAATATTTTATTCTAGAAATCATATTCCCAAAAACGGGGGTCTTATAATCGAGGTCTAGACTTTTCTATTGTCATTACACATCTGCGCCACTAGATGGAGCCGGTACTGAAGTAAACAATCAGTGAATGGAGCATCACAGTGAGCGCATGCAGCAGACCGACTGTGCTGAAAAAAGCAGCTCGAAAGTTTTGTTGCAGTCTAGAATTTGGTTTTACAGACTGAATTAATAATGCTGTTCTTGAAACCGAATATAACTCAACTTTGATGGTTCTGCAGTTATTGACATCATTAATGCAGTTATTCAACTACATGGTTGTTGCTGATTCACTGAGTCATAGTCTCAGACTTTCAGAAATACAGTTTATTAAATAGTACTATACCTTGAGCTTAAATAACATGGAAACCTGACACGTACCTGTACCTTAAATATGGTACCACACTTCCTAAAAAAGATGAAATCATTAAAATGTTTGATAATACAGCAGAATGTTATCTCTGTGTGATTTTTTTTTCCATAATAAATGGTAAAATAAAAAAGTTTTTTTATGAATAACCTTTTTGTCTTCATCATATTTTTATTTTCTCAAAATGATATTGGAAAAATAGGGGTCGTCTTACAATCAGAGTCGTCCTATATTCGAGCCAATACGGTACATTTCATTTACATCATTCATGCCACTAGAGAGGGATATTTACTGAAAAGTCATCTTATGGCTGCTTCGCACAAGATTTTATTAAGAGGGGACCTGCAGTAATTCAAAATTGACACCCGACGTCTTTTTCATTCAGCACATTCGGGATGAGTCAAGTCTGTGTTTTACTAAAATCCTCAGACGTAAATTCTTAAATGTGTCATCAAGGCCTTGTGTTTTGTTAAACAATTAACATTTAATTCACAAAACTGAATCATGATATGAATCCTTGGCTTGTATGTGTGCAATTATGTGGAAATATTGAGTTGGACATGACTGATGATACAACTTGGACTGCAGTGATGACACATGACATGTACTACAGTTGCCATGGTAACAGTAAAGAGACGCATGACCAAAACCGAAGCTCTCGTTTTATGCTGTCAGATGAGTGTTTGAGCTTGATGAGCGATGAAGTTTCTGCTTCACATGCGGCTTCACATGTTAGGCTACCATGTCAGTGTTGCTCTTCTGCTACTCTGCAAGGCTCACTTCTTATGGGCCGACGATTAATTCGTCAGCTTAATGCTGACAGATTTCTTGAAAGAGGTAGAAGAAATGGTAAGAGGATGTTTAAAAATAAGATTCTCACCAGCAATTCACTGAATTACTGAGATGTGCATTCACAAGGGATTAAAATGATCCCATGACCCGTTGGTTGAAATAGGGTAGGTGATTCATGGTGGAATTTTTATTTTACAAATCGTAGACGAATGGGAGGATTGGACAAACCTGAAACTGATTTGGACATTCCCACCTGAAGGTCAAGTCCCACAGGACTGTGATTAAAGCTATTCTGGTCAATGCTAACAGCCTCTCCAGAGGCTCAATTTAGTAGTTCAGAAACATCCCAGAAGTGATGGTCTGCTTTTCTTCTCTAAAAATATGCATCAAGTCTGTTTTGGCACTGGGCCGCGGCTAAGAGAATGGTATTGAGAAATTGATGGAATTTCAAAGTAAAGCACCACAGGCGGGCTCCAACTCGAGCACCGTATTTACGCTAGCCTGTGAGGCTGTGTGTTAACAGTTCAGAGGGTTTTAGAAGAGATTTGAACCAAGTACTCGAAGAAGTTCAGTTTAAAAGCCTGTTTTATTTGCACTTGTCCTTTTTAATATAGAATTCCATATTGAACAAAACATGGTAAGATATACGTCTTTAAACAGACTACAACTCGATTCTCACATGATCTTGACACCTTGAGGTAAACCACTGAAAAAAACCAGACCATGACACACTTCCCAGCCTTTACCTCAGTCACCACAAGCATCTGTTTTAGCTCAGCTTAGCTCATGCCCAGCTATGATGCTAACTAGCATTACCTTGCAGTCATTCTGATCAAATTTGTCCATCTAACCTCATTTCGAATGTTGTGACATTCGAAATGAGTACTACTGGTGCTACAGCAAGGCTAGCTGGAGCTCCAACAGAGCTCTACGGGGAGCTAACTGACACTGGTTTGAGGGGTTGTCACTGGAGCTTAGTTGATAAATAGTCCCAGCGGAGGTCCAGGTGACGCTAACTTGTTGAACGTCTGTTAACTTAATCTGGAAGGGTTCGGGCCAACCTAAAAGGCGTTTCCGCTGGAGGAGCAGGCTGTTCTAGGTGCTGCTAGGGCTAGCAGCCAACGAACTAGAGGCCATCCTCCTCTTAGGCCCAAGAGCAGATTTCAGCTGGAAGAAAAGGTAGCTGCTGCCTAGCTAAACTCCATCCATGGATACTTCCAGGCCACATCAGAGTTAGTTACACCAGTCTGTTAGGTTTTTATTCACAGCTGAGATGTCAGACTAAAAGGGTTGAGGGGTGCTTGCTTACTTTTGGAGCCATCTCCTAGTGGTCATTCAATGAACTGCAGTTTTCCTACTTCTGCACTGGTGGCAACTTGGAAAACTGGTTTCTCCTTTAGTGTGATAGAATTAGAAGTAACATTAGTAATCTTTTTGTTTTGTTTTTTTTTGATAACGTCTTAGATGTAACAGGGACCCAATGAAGACAACCTAAAACTGAGGAATGACATTTATATTTCATTTTTATTATTCTATTTGAGCCACTGCATCAAATTTCCTCTGATATGCCTCTGTGCATGCCTTTAATGATGCTCAGGAATAGTCTAAGCAAGCACGATACAGACCGTGCTGACAGCACAAACCCCACATCTGAGTTTGAGATCATTACAGTACATCCAAGTTGTTTTCTGCATTTCACTGAAAATGTTAAAGCCTCTAAAAAACAACTGGTTAAAGCTGGAGGAAGCTGATGATTTGATTTCTCTGCGCCATGAGACCTAAACACAGTGTGCTGGACATTTTAGTAACCATGATGCGAGCTGTGGTGTGAAGTGAGTGAATAATGGCCGGTGCTGGTTCAGATCAGCCGGATGGAAGCAACAGAGCAGAACTTTCAGGTATGGCCTTTCCTGGCTCCGGAGCTCTGAATCAGTCCACTCCACTGAGCTGAAGCAGAGAGTAGTGGGATGACAATCCTGTCTGACACCATGCAAGACGCATTTCACCGTAGCAGCTTTGGATGGAAGTGGCGCCGGTCCTTCACCGTGTGGTAAAGATCAACAGAATAACCAGGCGATTTTCTGTAAAGTGTAGCTTGTTCTGCATTACCAGTAATATTCAGTAACCAGAGGAGCAGAAAGTGTTTTCTGAAATGCCAGAGATTGGTCAGAAAATTATCAGCCTTTTGTCCAGGCTTCCTGTTTGGCCCCTGCTGCGCTAATGGGCTCCAAAATGGGCTCTGGTCCGCATCCAAAATGTGACCAGCCCAGCGTGGCACTGGTTGCGTTAGCATTTGCACAAACTGTGACCCCCGTCACCTTTTACAGCAGCTTCACGAGTCGCTGATCACCGTGTCTGTGTGTGGTTGAAACACAGGGAGGGCGCTTCATCCTGACAGAGGCAGCGATGGCCACAAAACGCTCGTGTTTGCTCTGAAAGAAAGGCAGGAAACAGTGAATATTGCTTTGATTTTTCTTTCTGTATGCAAAAGTCATTATAAAACTGAATCTACCAGCTTCAAATTACAGTCACTTACGGCTGCCTTTAATGTAATTAAAGCACTTTGATGTAAGTTTTTAAGGGAAAATTAATTTACAAATGAATGTTTGCAAGACACATTATATCTGGTGGATTATAAAAAGAGAAGTTTTGTGTGGTTATTGCAGGGAAAATATCTTAATTAACTAAAATACACTGAACGTTCACTTCTTGAGGGTGCAATTTAGTTCTAGTTTTTTTTTTAACTTGAAGAAAGTAGAAAGTTAACCTAACTTAAACTTAACCATGACAAATCTTAACAAATCAAGTCCAGATTTTGCCCAATCATACTGATTATGTCCTTCATGGGGAACGTATTACAGCCTGTCCAAACATGTCCATTTCTCTTCTGAGAAGGCTCTGGAACCCCCCCCCCACGAAAATCAATATCTGCGAACAGGAGCTGTAGCCCCCCGAGCCTCAATAGTGTGTTTAAAATATGTTTAAAAACCCCCAAAAAAGTAGCGAAACAAGACAAAGGCTCAACTGTGGTCTTTCTGTTACCTTCACAGCCTCTGGTCTCTGAACCGTAGTAAAGAAACCGCTGGTATTGTGCTATTTTTGGCTCGCAATTAGCGGCTAACACGCTAACAACAACAAAACAAATAGTCCGGGTTTCTCTGCATGGAACGAGCACTTTATTCTGGCACTGCAGGAACTTGTAACATCACACAGGTTGTATTGTTGGGCTCCTGTCGGTTAACAGAGAATGTAAATCTATACACGCTGGGCTGCTGTTGATGCTCACTACACTTTTCATCTAACCCTGTTTTCTTCTGCTGTCCCACAACACACACTACATTACCCATAAGGCCACATCATTACCCATAAGGCCACCTTCTTAAAGGGGCCAGGCTGGCTCACAGCATTTCTTCGCTGTGAGAGAAGGCGCACAATATCCTGTGATGTTTCCGCAATTTTTAAAATTTTTTTTAATTATTCTTGGATTTTTCAGAACTAAAACCGTGGAACTTAAACCGCAAATAGGCAAGGGATCACTGTAGGTGACAGCAAAATACTTTATTATCACAATTAACATTTTTTGTAAATATTCTTTGGAGTTGAATTGCTCTGTTCATAATGTTTTTTCTAGTTCACCTCTTATATTATATCTTTCAGTACTTGTATAATTTTATTTGCACTGTGTGAACTTTCCTGTTGCTTTAACTATAAATTTCTCCATTGTGAGACAAATAAAGGAATTATCTAATGTTATTTTATCTTAGATAACACCTTTCAATGGGATACATGACATGTACTGGGTTATTTCAAGGACTTAATTATATATTTTTTAGTTGACTCCTGTAACATATATTACTTAAGTAACATGTACTTTGAAAGTTAATATGAATTGATGCTGAAATTGACCACTCTTATCTTCCTGATACTCTCTGTTGGACTGAAGGAGGACACAGCAACAGTGTGTCAGACACAGACTTCAATGAATTCACATTTCCTTCACTTTTTTTTACACGAGTATCATTTGATATCAATACCAGCGTTGGTATTGATATTATTGATATTTGGATCGATCTGCCCAGCTCTAGCTCAGACATGAAAACGGAGCAAATAAAAGTATATCTTACGTCAGTTGGCACTGATAAATACTAAGCGTCTGTCACCTTTTAATTTTCACAGACGTAGCAGCAAACTATTGTTCTATCCGACTTGAAAACAGGAGCAGCGAAGGAGGCGAAGAACAAATATACGAAGCAGACCAACCACGTTTCTTCTGGTCTCCATCCACACGGTGTCGTAGAGGTATAATATATGTGTCATGTCACTTGCACAAACCTTTTACATTTTGATCTTATTGCAGATGTTAGTTTTTCGTGCATATGCGTGAGAGTGAGTGTGTCTTTCACCGGCCCTGTTTGAGAGCCTGATCTAACATATTTCATTAACACCTGAAACCCTGTTCCTGTCAGAGGACAAAAATCCCCAACGGTGAAACACAAAAGGACAAAACAGACTAAGACACAAGACAATGACGGATGTTTGTGTGTGTGCTGCGGTGCGTGTAAATCAATGTGCGGTTTTTAATTTGCTGCTGTTGGGTTTTTTTCCTCCTTTGTAATCAAGCAAATAGGAGGACGGACATAAAAACATTTATGGCAGCAAAGTACAAGAAAAAGTAAGGAAAAGAAGGTCAAAAATAGGAAACAAGTGATATGGTGGTTCTCAAACTTTTAATACTGCGTACCACCTGAGAAACTGTTCAGCTCTCTGAGTACCACCGTGATGTCCAATTTTAAAATATAGCCATATATGCCTTCTCAATTAGCTTTAAACACACAGAGATGTTTATTTCTTATTGTGGTTATTTATTGTTACCTGAGTTGTTACTTTACTGAATCAGACATTTACAACTCTGTCCAACAATTCTCTCATACAGAGCAAAATAAACACACTCAAAAGTTGTTACATCCGCACTGCAACTGAATATGCGACAATTTTAATTATCTGAAGCAACACATTTCGTTTGAAATGTATTTATAATGCATTGTATGTTTGTGATTTTTTTTAAAAGTGAAAATGTGGAAAAAATGTGGAAAGTCATGACGTTCCCCCATGTACCACCAGAGAGCACTCGCGTACCACTGGTGGAACGTGTACCACAGTTTGCGCACCACTGATGTTTACTATATAAAGACTCATGGCTGACCAGCGTTGCCAGGTGTACGACAATTATCGTATTTGTACGATAATTTGGCCCTCGGTACGATGTACGATCAATAATCTGCCATGTGGAGCTGCTAAACTGATTTTCACAGTTAATGTTGGTAACAATGTGAACAGTGACAATAAAGGATTTGATTTGATTTTGATTTGATAATCACAAAAAAAAGGCCAAATGTACAATAATTTGTCTATTTCGAATTATTGCCGGCTGCAACTGTCTGCCGGAGAGTTTTTTTTTTGTTTTTTTGTTTTTTTTTACCCTGAAGGCATCTGTTCCCATGTGACATGTTTCCAGCCAATCGTGCTTTGCTGAGCGGGAGATACCAACGTTTGTCTCAGAACATCTAGCATGATAGGCTGAATGGGCTGAATGGTCATCTTTGCCCGCTATTTAACACTAGAGTGATTAAATTTGACTATAGCACATCATTGGGCTTGTTATTTTCGTTATGACAGATGTACGATAATTACGATAAAATACGATAATTTCCCTCAAAATACGATAATTTTGAGTCTCTGGTTCGATAATCCTACATTTCCCACCTGGCAACGCTGTGGCTGACTCACTAGAAATCTGTGGACCAAGTCTGGTGCTTTTACAACTTTACTGTCTGTCGAATTTTTCTGAAGAAAAAAAAATCTGAACAGAAATGATAGGGATCTAGCTTCATTGCTTCTTGGACACCTAAAAAAAAAAAAAAAAAAAAAAAAAAAAAACACCATGTCGTCGTCTATCTCCCCTCATACTCTCACATCTCACATCTCACTTCTCAGGCCCTGTGGCGCCTGAGGGCTGATCAACACCTCTGTACAAAAGCTGTGCTGGTTTCCAGAGTCCAGCCTCTCCAGCTGTTCCCCCCCCCCCCCCCAGGCGCCCCGAGCATCCTTCCCTGCCTTCCTCCACACCCCAAGCTACCCACACATGGTTAATCACATATTGGCGCGTTGCATGTCACACATCAGACATTATGGATTTAGCAGGTGGAGTGTGATCAGTGATTGGCAGCTCTAAAATAAAAAAATAAAAAATCCTCCCAGCGCTGCTTCGAGTTTCTCAGAAATCCCCCAAGACGCTTTCTGTTCACGGTAGAGGAAACTTACACTTTTGAGATGTCATCACTAATGTTGAAAACCACCTTCTTTATGAGTCAGAATAGGTTTTCTGTCATTTTGCAGTCCAGCACAGACTCTGACTCCTTTTCACCCCCCCTCCTCAATCATAGAAAATCTTTTTTTTTTTTTTCCTGTAAGTGTGGGGACTGTTTGAAGGAAGCGTGGTTTATCAAACATGCGGTAATGAAAGTAAAAGCACGGCGCCGGCCTCGTCAGGGTCATTTGGCTGCCTTTGCAACGCAATTTCGCCAACATCAAAGGGAGGATGATTCTGTCTTCTGTTGGGGGGGGGGGGCCAGCTCCTGCACACAGCGCTCTGAAAGACAGATTTATGACTGAAAATGAAAGCCTGCTTGGCAATTAAAAGCCAATTTCTTTCTTTAATTGTCTCCAGTCTTTTATTACAGTCTTATCAGCAGGCAGTGGAAGCTGAGAGCCGTCCTGCAGATATTCACAAGGGTTATAGTAACACAGACGTAGCTGCATTCAACATTTAAATCGCTGAGCAAACGCTGCAACAGTTTCATATAAGACCTTTTTGTAACTGCAGACCAGTCAACACTTGACAATTTTACTGCAGACCGGGGAGGGCGCTTGTTCAGACTCTTATAATAAATAAAACTTACATAGCTAATTTTTTTCTTGAGCGGTACCCAGTACCAATTGATCCACTGATATATGAGACTGAAGGTGAAATTGTTCAGGAAGTACGATTAAATATTTAATTCTACTTTCATTCGACAGATTTTACATAGATTGTCATGTTCAGAAATGTGATGCGTAAATTCAGATTAATACATCTGCAAAAACATGGGTATCAATAATTCTGGTCGATACCTTAGATGTTCTAGAGATCATTGGAATATGTTTGAGGTCTCTGAAAGGGGATATATGTTGCACTTTTTTAAAAAACTGACAGTTTCCCAAGGTCTCGTTAAAGTACGTGTCATGTTCTGATCAAAGTACCACAGAGATTCAGGACAGAACCTTCCTTTCAACAATGTATTTGCAGCTGGTTTTAGGCGCTGAGTCAGACGCTCAAGTCTGCTCCGCCTCCCTCTTATGAGGACTGTGCCCCTTTTTTGAAGATCTGCCACACAGCTTTGTCTTCCATTAGTGGGGGTCCGGGGTAAAAGAGGCAACCATCCATTACAGTAATGGACCCATTAGAGGTCAATGGTGGCTGTAGTGCGCCGGTTTCTCTTTCTGCCAATCACTCAATCAATAGAAGAAGAAGAAGAAGACAGAGAAAACAAAAGAAGAAACAAACTTGAACGAAGAGATCGAAATTAAAGGAACTCAGATGCTTGCACACACTGCAGTGGTGGTGATGAAAGAGACCATGAGGCGGCAGAGCGTCACCACCTGCCGACAGCGTGGCCAATCAGCACCAAGTTAAAAACACCAAGTCTTCTGGATTGGACAATTTGGTGTCAGCTTTTTAAACACGTGCACAGTTTTTGAAGCACATTTGAAGCATCTCAAAGCATACATGGTCTTATTACTAGGGCTGGGCAATGATTAAAATTTTTAATCACGATTAATCGCATGATTTCCCTGATTAATCACAATTAATCGCATTGTATACGCAAAATCAAATAATGAATTCAAAAGTAGAGTAAAATGCACTTTTATTAAAATGTTCTGCTGCCATATGAACTAAAGTGCTATAACATTTGTTGTTCAAACACTTTTAACATCAGCACTTGTCTGTAACACATATTTAGTGTAAATCTCATCTTAAAAAAATGTAAAATAAAATAAAGCTTATTGCCACTGCCAGGGCATTAATGTCATCCTGTTTTTATGAAAAAAAAAAAAAAAGTCTACAAACAAAATCCAACAAAATGATTGTGGCTCAGCACATTCAGAACATTAAAACAGGTCATTTCTGAGGTAACAGCAGAAAAACTTTTAACGGGGAG
This sequence comes from Hirundichthys speculiger, assembly GCA_018398805.1. NCBI lineage: Eukaryota > Metazoa > Chordata > Actinopteri > Beloniformes > Exocoetidae > Hirundichthys > Hirundichthys speculiger. The sequence continues at coordinate 1,402,814 of JAGFBZ010002129.1, forward strand.
TTCAACTTGTCAGTTGTTACAAATAACCTTGTTTCTGTTGAATCCTCCGTCTGGGAGAATTTTAAAATGAAAATGTCCATGTTAAAAGTTCTGTAACTTTATCAATCTGTGTATCATTCATTCTTTCTTCCATTTTCAATTGTCAATCAAAAATTAAAAAAAAATTAAAAAGTGACATTTTATTACGTTTTTCATTTTTTAATCTAACACAAAAAAATGAAAAGAAATGGTTGGTTTTTTATATATTTCTATTTTAGACTTGGATCAAAAATACGAAATTAAAAAAACGGGCCACAGAACTAAATTTGTTTTATAATCGAGGACTGGACTTTATGTCGTCTTTACACATCTGTGCCACTAGATGGAGCCGCACTGCAGTAACCAGCTAGAGAACAGCAGGACAGTGAACACATGGAGCAGATCTGATGGAACATGGAGAAAGAATGACGACAAAGTTTTGTTGCAGCAGTCCAGAATTTTTTTTTTCAGACAGAATTGTTAATATTGCTACCTGAGTTGCTACCTGAACTGTAAAGTTCACAGATTTTTACCGTTCTCCATGTCTGTTTTAGCTTTTCCATGTTTACCTGCCAATTGTTTTCCGGTTCTGCAGCAGCCAGTAACAGACTTTTCAAAACAAAAGCATGTGAGCAACATGCGTTAACGCGCGATAAAATAAATGTCGGCGTTAATAAATTAATGCGTTAACGCGATAATAACGCGTTAACTTGCCCAGTCCTACTTATTACATTTCAAAAACATAACACTTGTGGAAAAGTTTACTATCGCTCATTTCTTTCCTGATTACCTGATTGGTTCTTTTTTTTTTTGTCCAAAACATCGTACAGTGAAATCAGTCAATCTTATATTGGCGTACAAATGAACAGTTTAACTGCGAAGCTACTGTCTCCTGATATTTTGGGGTTCATTTTAGCACGGATACATCTGCAGCGCTACATAGCGGCAGGCTAGCAGCCTCTGAATGGAGACAAAACTAAAACTTGATATCTAGTGAGATGGATTTCAAGAGCTTTTCTGTTTTCACGACATGAATCCAAAGAGACATGCACCCTAAAAGTGGAATATTCTGTCAGAGAAAGATCAGTTTTTTTTTATTTTCTGCTGTCTTCGATCTTCACGTACAGTTTACCTGGTAATATACTTTTTATGCTTCCTTCTTCTGCTGCAAGCTCTTGTGTGTTACCTTCAATCTGATGCCAGATTTATTCAGTTACATCTTGCAGTTGCTGCTGTGCACTCATTTTTAAATAGAAGCATAATTTTTTTCTTGAGCAGGAATCTCAAAAATAAACCTCATTAGGAAAGGGTTAAATCATAGTTATATAAGATTAATAGATGTGGAGACGAATTCATTAGAAATGTAGCAGACGGTACCAAGAACGCAGCTGGTAGATGGAGACAGGGTGAAATTGTGTCTTGTGTTACTTCCAAATAATGATTTATTACATAACGCTCACATGGGCATATGTCAGGGAAAATGAAAGAAAAGCAAGTTCTCTGAAAAAAAAAAAAAAATAATAACTTCCACCTGCCGAAGTTTAAACAAAATCTGTGTCGCACACAAGGACAGTCAAAACAAGCCAACCACACTGGCGGCCGGTTTTATGTCAGGTGGTAATTCCTGCTGTCTGCCCTGCCAGGAAATATCTCAGCCAATTGTGCAACTTGTATAATGCCTAGAGAAAATAAGAGCAGGTATATGCAGCCTCGTCTAAGCTGAGTGCTTTGGAATTGTTGGCAAAAGGTCTGCATGCATTAATTCTCAATTCAGTTTTGAACCATCTGTTTGAATTGCACTTGAAAACAGCATTTACTCCCAGCAGAGACGGTGCTCTCCTCGACGTATGGATCTCTCCTCACCCTCTGCAGCGTCGGTGTGATGGCGCATAAATAATGCAGACACATCTGTGACTTTAGCAAGTGACTACAGACTTCAATCACCCCTTGCAGTTTGTGTTTACTTCACGTCGTCACCTTTTCTATCATCATCAATTCTGAGAATAATTTCCTCGAAAACTTTCTTAGATTTTCTAGTCATGGTTGGAGGATGATAATTAAAAGATGAGTTCTTTTCCCCCTCTGTGGACTTGATAATATATATATATATATATATAATATATATATATATATATATATATATATATATATATATATATATATTATATATATATATATTTTTTTTTTTTTTTTTTTTTTTTTTTTTTTTTTTTAATGTGTTGCACATGTGTTTCATGGACTGAGCATTTTTGATTTGCTGAAAATTTACCGTACCAGACCAAAGCATCGACACATCTAATTATTCACTGTATGTGTAGCACGGCGGCATGGAGGTTAGCGCCGCTACTTCGTGGTAAGAAGGTTCCCGGTTCAACTCCCAGCAGGATTCTGTTTGTTGTAGGCTTTGCATGTTCTTGGGTTTTTTTCTGGGTGCTCTGGTTTCCTCCTACAGTACAAAAAAAAAAAAAAACAAACACACGTCCTTGGAAATGACTGAATGTGCTTATCTGTCTGTCTGTGGCCCTGGTTTCCGTCTGTAAAAGACCTGAGACTGGGACGGAGATTTATCTTCCAACAGGACAACGATCCAAAACATAAAGACAAATCTTTAATGGAACGGTTCACAAATAAACGTATCCAGGTGTTAGAACGGCCAAGTCAAAGTCCAGACCTGAATCCAATCCAGAATCTGTGGAAAGAGCTGAAGACTGCTGTTCACAAACGCTCTCCATCCAACCTCACTGAGCTCCAGCTGTTTTACAGGAAGAATGAGCAAGAAATTCAGTCTCTGGATGTGTTAAACTGATAGAGACAAACCCCAAGAGACTGGAGCTGGAACTGCAGCAGAAGGTGGCGCTACAGAGTATTAATGCAAGGGGGCCGAATAATATTGCACACCCCACTTTTCAGGGGTTTTTTTTGTTAAAAAAGTTTAAAATATCCAATAAATTTCGTTCCACTTCACGATTGTGTCCCACTTGTTGTTGACTCTTGACAAAAAATTAAAATGTTATATCTTTATGTTTGAAGCCTGAAATGTGGCATAAGGTTAAAAATTTCAAGGGAGCTGAATACTTTTGCAAGGCACTGTATTTTTAAGCAGCATCTGAGATGATCCGATTCTGCAGGTCCTGTTGAGAAGTAAGTTTCAGCAAAGCCGTAATGTCACTGAGCCCACGTGGAACAAAGCCAGAGTCCAGGCACGTTCCCTCCAAGGCCACCCTGTGATCATGAGTGAAAACAACATTTATTCTGCTCTCTCCTCCTTCGCCCTCGAGCGATTTTCTGTGGAGAATATTGCACTTTGGGCCAGTTTGAAAACCAGTTTTCCTTCGTCCCTCTTGGCATTCACCTGCTGTATGATCTTCCATACAGCACCCTTCCCTGAACATAAAGCTCCTCAACATAAAGCTGCTTTTGCCCGGGAGGAAAACTGTATTTTCTCCACAACACGCTGCCTCATATCAGACTTTGCATGCGTTAATTTTCTTCTTGTCTTCAATTTCCTGTATTGTCTGGTCTTGATATGTTTAATTTAAGGGGAATGAATGTGAATCAGAACCTTCCAAACACCACGTATGTGTACGTGAGGCTTTATTTATTTATTTTATTTATTTATTTAAAGGAGCAGGTGCAGGTACATTAAAAAGATGGCTGCACCAGAGTTAGCCACAAGCTAATTTCCATCTGTAGTCCTTGACAAACAAAAATAGTACACATTAGGGTTAACAATAATGACAGTATTCAAATGCAAATACAAGAAACAGACTACTGTACAATGTCATAAAACCACAATAAAAAGTTAACATTTAAAGCACTTAGTGCAAGTACAAAATACAGACTGATTAAAATAACATAGATTAAACTAACTGAACATAAAATAAGAGTGGGTCAAGATAAAAAAAAATCAGAAAATCCAAATTTAACATGAGGCTTTAACTGGTACTCATTAATTATCAGAACACTCAATCGCAAATAACAATATCTTAAGAAGCTGTTCCAAGTTAAATAACTTTGCATAACTAGATACAACAACAATAAAACTGGCTTTAAAACAGTAAAATTAAAAATAAATATATAAGCAAATGCAGTTTTACAGTGCCTCGGCCACTCACATGTCTCCATTAGATTCATTCTGCTCTGAAATGCCTCGGTAATCTTCAGATGTCACCTTTTATTTGATAACCTTTGTCGTATCCAACAGCAGGGACAGCAAAGCAGAACCAGAGCCAAAGGCTCCATTATATCTTACTGTAAGTGGGTTATTGTGTCCTTTTTGAGCTTCGTCTTGCCACCGAAAAAGTAAAAGTGACGCATTCAGTTCCAGGAGAATTCCATTTTTTAGGTTTGCCTCTTTGTGTCTCTCTCTCAGTAGTGGTACCCTCCTTCATCTTCACCCAAAGACTGCTGCTCCGTTCATTATAAAGGATCTTCTGAACCTGGACCGCCTGAAACCAGCAGTCCAGGTGGCTGCAGGTCAGCCTGAAGCTCTTAAGACGCCTCGCATTGTCTGTTTTTCCACATTAATCTGAATATACTGTTTTGTTTTTGCTTTTCTTTGAAATCAGAGATTCAGAAAGCACTTGAGAGTTTTTAATAACATTGTAAACAACTGAAAAAGCCAGTAATAGTGTCGGATATACAGTTATTGGTTACCGACAGTTGAGACAATTTACTGATGACTTAATGAAATCTATAAAAATACAGCAGATGGTTTCTGTTCATAGACCAGTTTGAGGGCTGGGCCTCTTTAGAAATGGGGATTCAAGATGATGTGAAACTAATGGAAGCTCGATAGATCTCAAATCTGGGTTTGTGATGTCACAGTACCCCTGAATGAGCCTTAAGCAAAGACACATTGTTTTATGTCGGAAGCTTTAAACAGCCAAATATATGTAGCCTGCCCACAAATGTCTCATTGTGAGAATTCCCTCATGTGTTGGATCAGGCACTCGTCCATCGGCCCGTCCGATCGGTACGAACATACCGAACCAATCAAACCAGGGCGGGGGCGGGCTTTATGCGATGACTCGTACTGGAACACCCGTACAGTGATCCCTCGCTAGTTCACGCTTTAAGTTCCGCGGATTTAGTTATTTGCGGATTTTTCAGAATATATAATATTTTTAAAAAAATCAAGAAAAAATTGCGGAACCATCACAGGATGTTGTGCGCGTTCTCTCACAGCGAAGAAATGTAGTGAGGCAGCCTGGCCCCTTTAAGAAGGTAGCCTTATGGGTAATGGAGTGGCTGTTTTTTTTGTTGTTGTTCGCATGTTACCCGCTAATTACGAGCCAAAAATAACACAGTACCAGCGGTTTGTTTACTACGGTTCAGAGACCAGAAGCTGTGAAGGTAACAGAAAGACCACAGTTGAGCCTTTATCTTGTTTCACTGCAGTGCCTCGCTACTTTTTTGCGGTTTTTAAACATATTATAAACACATTATTTAGGCTCGGGGGGCTCCGGCTCCTGTTGGCTGACTTTGATTTTCACGGGGAAGCGCCGGTCCACATTAACTGTAAAAAATAAGGGGTCACTGTACACAAAACAACCAAGATGGCTGCAGAATTTATGATAACATCTTGGATAAACGTATTTTTTTGACTTCACAGATCCCATCTTACACTAGTGTGGTTGTTTATCCAATGACGTCCAGAAGCAGTTTCTTCAGAAATCAAAGTTGAATCCAGAAAAACCAGACTAAGAGGAAGAAAATTAAAACAACTGAGCGGGTAACAATATATGCTTCAAACCACCAAACATTTTATTTTTCCATAATATGCCCCTTTTAGATAATATGTATTTGTAAAATACATTGCAGATTTTTTTTTTTTTTTGTTTTATTTTATAAGAAAAAGTCAATGCAACTGTATAATGAAGCTGCAACTTGTGCAGGTTATATCCTGCCTATGGCCCAACGACAGCGAGGATAAGCTCCTCCCCCTCGCGACCCTGAGCAGGACGAGGGGGCCATAAAAAATGGATGGATGGATGCCAATATAGCTATGTACCTGTTTTTTCTTTTTTTCTTTTTTAATCCCCAGGCTTCCACATACAGTCATGAAAAAAATTATTAGACCACCATTTCTTCTTCACTTTCTTGTTCATTTTAATACCTGGTACCACTAAACGTCATCATGTGACTAAAACAGACAGAAAAGAAAACAATGAATGCATAAAAGCAGTGTTTTTGGCAGTACAACGCCATAGCTATTGATGTAAAAACTTAAGTGATTTAGGTTATAATCAAGAAAACCATGGAAAATGGTAAGATATCAGCTCTTAAATAAAACTCTTATGAGCAATCTTTGTGGTTATCGTTATGTTTGTCCAAACAAATGTACCTTTAGTTGTACCAGGCATTAAAATGAACAAGAAACTGAAGAAAACAAGGGTGGTCTAATAATTTTTTCCATGACTGTATGTGTTTGAAGGACCAAACACATATTATCAATCTTCTCAACTTTGGGGAAACAGCAAATGAAGGTAACAACACAATGAAACCAAGGGAAATATGCCCTGATCACCCGCCAGATCTCCTAAAGCCGCTATTAAGGTATAGCGGGTAGCAGGATGGGCGTTCCCCTGCAAAGAACGCAATCTTCCTCCTTGCTAAACCCGCTATTCCACCTGCGCTACCTGCTATATTATGCATAGGAGTGGTTAGGGCGTTCCACCTGGTAAACCAATCAGTGCATCAGTAGCCACTGACTTTAAGACCAGGTTCCGCTACCCACAAACCGCTATGGAGCGTCTTCTCATCCAGATCAGAGCAGCTCTCATGCGCCGCTCGTCTGAGACTCTGCTGTAGAGCTTCCTCCTCCTCCTTCCTCCTCCTCCGCACTGATATATGCATAAAAATATTTTTACACAGACAATTCCTATCGGCTACCTGAAAGTCCCAGATAGTTGGTGCGCTCCCAGTAAACACGCTCTGGTCGTCTATGGTTTAACTGGCGAGCAAGACGTTTAAGATTATCTCTGCCATTTTCTCAGGGGTTCAACTGAGGCCAAATCACGCTTTTTATACAAGAGTTAATTCGAGAGGTAGAGCCGTTTGTGCACGTCCACATGTGACCAGGTGGATGCACATTGATGCCATTTGGACGCGCTCTTGTACATGCCGACTTGCGGGTTGCGGGTTGCAGGTAGCGGTCAGGACATCTGACCACCCGCTATCCGCAACCCTAAATCCGTGATCGCAAGATACCAAGTTTGCGGAAAGGGCAAAAGACACGCCCATTGCCACATCTACAAAGTGAGTAAGGGAGTCGACGTAATGGGTCAGCGTTGCCAGGTGTACGATAATTTGGCGCTCTGTACGATGCATGATCAATAATCCAAAAAAAGGGCAAATGTACCATAATTTGACCATTTCAAATTATTGCCTGCCACCACTGTCTGCCGGAGAGTTTTTTGTGAACCGTAAAGCCATCTGTTCCCATGTGACATGTTTCCAGCCAATCGTGCTTTGCTCAGCGTGAGATACAAGTCTTTGTCTAAGAACAACGAGCATGATAGGCTGAATGGTCTGCTGCGCCCGCCCCACGAGACGCTCACGGTCAGGACCAGATCAGAAAGTCGAGCGAGTGAGATTTAAACAGAGTTTAAGCAGAAGAGAAAAAGCAAGCAAAAAAATGAGTCTCCAAAATGGCCTCCAGGCCTCATAATTTGGCTCTTAGTTCCCACCTCTAATTTGTTTTTGGGGGACACATTAGTCTAACGCAACTGTGAGTTGGGGCTAATGTGGTGCTGTTAACCCATTCAGTACTTACGCCACGGAGCTGTGAGTGCCTGTGGGATGCTATTTATCACTAGAGTGATTATATTTGACAGATAAAATACGATAATTTTGAGTCTCTGGTACGATAATCCTACATTTCCCACCTGGCAAAGCTGTAATGGGTAGCAGCTTTAGCGAGCGGAAAATTGCATTAGCGGTTAGCGGAGGTTCCTATACCCGCAATTTGCGGGTGGCGGCTAGTGGTGACGGGTAAGTGGAAGTGTACGAGCGGGGCCATGGTGTTCTCATTGTTTTTGTGCTCTTTTCACCCAAAGGTTTGCCGGATTGACACTTTATAGACATGGATTTAAAAAAAAACAAACAAAAAAATAAAAACCTGTCGCCATACTGAGAACAGACGCCTTCACAAGCTCCTCTGCCGACGTTTCATCAGCTTGCGGCGGCAGCGCTTCCAGATAACGACAGCCAGTAAAGGCTGTATAATGAGGCGTTAATGTCTGAGCGCTTCATTTGGTTCGAAAATAAATAAAGAAACAAACGGAGAAATCTTCAGGAGCCGGTGCCAGGAGCTGGAGCTCGCCGCGTCCCATTGAATGTGTCACCAAACCACAAATTATTGTCACACGCAGATTCAAATCCTTCTTTTCTCTTTTTCAAAAAGCCCAGAAAATAACAACAGCAGCATCAACAACAAAAAAGCTCAGAACAGATTGATTTGTCTCCCCGCGGGCCCCCACCGCTCCTCCTCCGATCCTGACAGTTCGCTTCTTCTACCGAAGTGCACCTCCATGCTTTGCCTTGCAAATTGCAGTTTTTTACTTAACACAACGCTTAATTGCAGGCACATGCTCGAGCGGTCACGGTGCCCATCGGAGGCGAAATGAGTCACAGCAGCGTGGCTTAGATTATTCTGGAATCAGCAGCGGTCATGCCAAGCTCCCACTTTAAGCCCCAGAACCAGAGCTGAGTCCATCTCTTGGGCATCAGCACCATATGGCAGTGCAAGAAACAGAACTTTTTCAGAGAGGGAGGGGGGGGTGACTGAGAGAGGAAATGAGGAAAAAGGATGTAAAGTGTTTGCGTTCGGCCTGATCATTTAGACTTCTAAACTCAAGACGGCTGCGGATGGATTTGCATCGCCTTGGGTTGGCGGTGGCCCACTTTCTACTCAGCGCCTCTCTGAGTCACCGCCAGTGGATTTCATATGTGTGTCAAGACGGGTTCCGTGATGAGGGAAATGACAGCGCTGGCATGTTGTCAGAGCTCGACGGCCGGTGTTCGATGGGACCGGCGGGATCCCTGAACACGGACCGGATAAGTGCCGAGGAGGGAAGGCCGGCTCCCAGACGGAGGTAGATGGGAGCTCAGAGAGCTGGTGGGGTGTGAGAGATCAGAGGCGTGAGTGCGGGACGTACGCCTGACTGGATCTGAACGCCGAGGAACCGTGCTGGAAAACAGCTCCCAGAGTTCAGAGGGCTTTGAGATGCCGTCTGCCTTCTTAGCTCCTGTGTAAGCAGAAACTACACAAAAGGCATCTGTGTTCGTTAAGAAACACGGACGGCAGAAAGAACCGCTACATCATGATGAATTGAAGATTTGATGTCGCATTGATAAAGTTTTAGCGTGGATGACACAAACAGAACTTTGATGGCTTTGTTTGCAAGTAAATCAGAACTCTTTTAATTAAAATACGACATACCATGCTGTGAATGGGTCAACACCAACCCTGTCTGATCCAACTATAGTCAGCAGTTTTCTCTACATTGTCCCATGGCATAATTACTACAGAGTGTATAGGAAGAACTGGACAAACCCTCTGTGACGTCACCCACAGGTTTCTGAAGTCTGGTTTTGATCTTTAGGACCTTTTAGGACGATATTCATGAGCTCACTGAACATGACCCCAGTTAATGAAAGAAATGGCCATAATGGTACTAATCTAAATAGTAATTAAATTAATCAATTAAATTAAAATTAAAAAATAATTTTAAAACTAAATAAATAATTTCCACTTTGGGCATTAACAAAGTATTATTGAATTAAACCTTATATTCATTTTGATCAAATCTGTCCATCCATCTACCCACCCCAGTGACTATCTAAATATTTGTCTATAAAATTGTTTTAAGTACACTAACATTGTATCCTTATTAACATTAATGGAAACAAAAAAGAAAGAAATATAGATTATAACAACTTATAACAAAGAATAACTTTATTAATATTGTTTTTTTTTAGTCTGTGAAAATTTAAAGTGCATCAATCCCACCGTAGTCTCAGTGAAGTCAAGCGATACATCAGCATCGTCATATTTCCTCATCTTAACTTTTTGGTGACTTTTTGTTTGTCTCATTATCTCCGTCTCTCTCTCTACCTTTCTTTTCATCCCTGTAAAGTATTTTTCCGTGTGAGGGTTTGTTCACTTCATATCTCCTGCTCTGTGCCTACATGTTCATGCGAAAAAACCTGACACAATATTCCAATACTCCCTGTGCACACTGTGACAATGAGAGCGCCACTGCCCCCTACTGGAGTACATGTGCAGTTACACTTTATTCCAGTATGGCAAAAAAAAAAAAAAAAGCATGTTCCCCGGAGTCTCACGTGCCCTTCCTAGCTTCGCACCCCCCCCCATTTGAGAAGGACTGATATAACCAAAGCGTTGTTCTGCCGTTAACAACGTGGCGATCTATCGCTAGCTGGAAGGTGGGTTCGGCTGGAGCAGAAGCAGTCGGTCGAGTTGATAATTAATTTCTAACATTATCCAGGATTCCAAAGATGACATTTGCTTCTTGTGGACTCTTGGACAGCTGCCCTCATGATAATTAAAAGCCAATAAGGTTGATTTTTTTTTTTTTTTGGTTTGTTTGCTTGTTTGTATTTTTGTCTGTAAAATTCACAATGAAGTAACAAAAGACTATAAAAACAAGTTTAGGGGTATTTATGTTTATATTAACATTAAAAATAGTGCATCATTATGTTGTATACATGTTTACTCAATTAAGAATATTTAATCGTATTATGTACCCTTAAATGATAACAAAAGTACTTTTATCATAAACTAAGACTTGCAAATTAAATTAACAGTAACCATGATGGGCCCAAGTGTAGTTTACATTCCTCTTTTTTGCATGTTTCTGTGTCCATTTACAGCAGTGTGTACCTAACCAGAAAAAAAAAAATAAATAAATAAATAATAATAATAAAATATATCTATGTACTGTTCAGGGCTGCAACACATTGGGACAGTGAGGATTTTACTGTTTTGTGACGTTGACATCACTTCTAACAACACTTAAAGGTAGGCTAAGGGATTTTTGGATGATGTCACATCTGTAAATATTTGAAACTAAACATCAACAGAATTGGCTTCTTCTTCCCCCTTTTACTCCAGTGCTCCCCAATAAAACCCACATGCCAGGAGCAGTCTGGATTGTGCTGCTTGTCTCTGATCGGGGGCACTGGGCAACAATTTCTTCCAAAATAGAGATCACGCTGATTTGTATCGCCACAGTTCACATTTCCACTGAGCGATGGTCCATCCCAGATGCCTCCGAGCCCACAGCTGTCAGCTCCTCCTTTGAACAAGGTCAAAACAAGCCATTTTTTCCCATCATAAAGCTTTCAGCAACAATTGTGAAAGTAACTCCCTAGTGTAGCGCTAGACGAAGGTTTTCCAAAGTACCCTCTTTTCCATGCCTCTATCACAGTAATTGATAAATGACAGATTTTGATGCTCTTTGTGCACAGCAATTCCTCCGGCTTCCTTGAATTGTTTTAACATTACCACAGCGGAAGATATAAGCAAATCTCTTCCAATCTTTTCTTGAGAATTGTTTTTAAACATTTTTAATGGGTTTTTCTCATACATTTCTTGACAAAGTTGAAATCTCGTCCATCTTCAGTCATCAAAGACTCAACCTTTCATGGATGCTGCTTTTGCACCTAATCCTCATGACATTCAGTGCGTTTACATGGGAAGTTTAATTCCTCTTTAATTCAGAATTAAAGTTAAAGCCGAATAAAAGTTACCATGTAAACACTTAATTCCATATGAAAATGTCAATTCCGAATTAAACTTAATTCCAAAGTAAGTGGCTGGTTTATTCCCATTTTAATTCCGAATTAAATAATTCCGCGGTCATGTAAACACTCATTCCTGTTTAAATTAATTCCCGTCTTTCTGCGCATGCTCGTTCTCTTGGCCGTCTGTCGCGACGACGCTTATATTCCGCGCTGGGCTTGTTTTCAAAACAAAGTTTTAAAATGGCAGCACGCAGTAAACGGTGTTGAAGAGCAGAGACGAATTATTTCATAAATAGCTTGGAGGAACTGGAAATAATTAAAAGAACAGATGGCAGGAAACATAAAAATTGTGAGCTTTTCAAAGCGGCCAGGTTAAATGAAGGAGGTTTCGCAGATAGAGACGCCACCCAGGTCAAAAATAAGTGAAATGTTGTTGCTAACCGAGTTAGCTAAGTTTGTTTTCTTCCGGTAGATGTAAAGACGTCCGCCGCCCCCATCCAATCAGAACCCTTCCCAACCCCCAGACCTAAAGCGGAGTTGGATAAAGCCAAACAAACGTGCTTTCCATGGTAAACCTTAATTCGGAATTACTATTTCCATGTAAACTCGAAGGAAAATAGTTTAATTTGGAATTGTTTAATTCCTAATTATTAAGTCCGAATTAAAAAACATCATGTAACCGCAGCCATTCACTTGTCCACCTGTTTGAAATTACATCATTATTTTCTTCCTTTAAGCTCCTTACTAGCACTAAACAGCCCTCGTAGCTGTGCTTTTATTTTTATTTTGGAATATGCTGCAGTTCTTACACTTAAAATTTGATGCATATTAACAGATGAAATGAAGTACACGTGAAGAAGTGTGTGTTTGTGTGTATGGCTCTTACAAATGACTGACAAGTCTTTTTTTGTCCTCGTGCTCCTAATCTGAATATGTTGCCGTCGTCTTTTTAACAGCAAAGGTGAAAGCCCTTTCTTAGCAGCGGTGCTGCATCACAGAGCCAGGAAGCTCTTGATGTGAGGGTATTGTTATTCCCGAACAAGGTGTTTTCACCGTCTCTGCATATTTTCAGAGATTTGAATAACTACCCCCCCGTGGCTGTGAATGTGCTGACCTAATAAGCCGGCCTGACTGACTGACACGGGAGACCGTAGGAGCAGCCTTTCATCGTCTCCCGCCCTGAATAAATATTGGATACTTTATCCTCCGCAATGTATGTTTGTTAATGGATCATTTTAATCTTGCTGGAAATAAATTCCCATACAAAGTAAGGAAACGTGCGCGGCAAGGCCTGATCACTTTCCGGTGTCTTGTATCTGCAGCACAGGATTGTGGAGCCTGCCAAGAATGTCAAAACTAAGAAATTATGATCACTCTTCTAGGTTTATGAAAGAGCTCATTCTTCTATGAAATTACTGGTGGTGACACAAATAGAAGTTGGAAAAGTGTTATCTTTCAAAAAAAAAAGTAACTTCAGCCGACGAGTTTGGGAAAACGGCATAGAAATGACAATGGTGTCAGTTAAACGTGCCGGATGCTTTTTTAATCGTTTTTGTCAGTTGTGTGTTCAGAGGCAAACATCAAGCTGTCATTTAACAAGAATGCTCAATATAAATCTCTGCTGTCGTGATGCCTTTAAGAGATCTGAAAGACCTTAACTTCCCAGATCTGGAATTATCCTGTCAGAAATGAAGAATAGCGGGTGATATGTATAAGAGTGGCCTGTTTTTGTCAATGCTAAAAAATCAAAACAAACCCCAAATTAACAAAAATAAGAAGCAGTTAAAGTCCTGTAAATTCACTCAACAAAGATCGGAAGACTTGCGCGGCGCTCACACGCATGCTAGCAAGCATCGTCGACTGTGTCAACGCATGGGTAAGCCAGTTGAGTTGCAGGCCACGTAGCTAGGGCTAGCTAGGGGCGTGACTAATTCAAAGCAAGCGGCCTATTTGGAAGACATTTGATTGGTTGTTCGTTCTTGGTGGGTTGAAGAAACATCTGCGATGCTGCTGTGTTGGTTCTCGGTTAAGCTAGGTTTACGCTTCAATGTTGAACTGCCATTGTTCCTGATATTTTAACATGGGAAACAAAAAGAACTCTTGTGTTGCTTTGCAGTGTATAAACATTTTCACACTGAAACTGCTTTAAATTGAATTGTATATCAATTTTTTTTTTCAAAAGTCTGGTGTCTGTCACATGTTCCTGGTCACTCCAGTTCCTGTCCTGCAAGTGTTTTTTTTGTTTGTTTTTTTGCATAATGCTTCACATGTAAGCATCCACTGATGAAATAATAGCATTGTGAGAGATTCTTAAACGGCATTTTCAACTCCTTAATTTCCTGCTAAATGTCAACAACAGAATTAAAAATTCACCCTCCACGCAGGGTCGTGTGATAATTTTGCTTCCAGTGAAACCGGAAGCAGTGAAAACGGAGGGCTGTTCGAGCCTGTGGAGCTGTACAACGAAAGCAGACTGGGTTATTAAACGAGGTTAAAGAAAATAGCCCTCCTCTAGCTCGCTGTCGTGATCTTTAAAGTCTGGACCTTCCGATCTGTCGAGGACGCATCCCGCCTCTTGCCATTTAAAAGCGGCTGTAGTTGTTTCAAGATGTCATCAGCAGCTTCTTTCACTTCCTCCTCATCAGTATTTCTCTTTGTCATAAAGTGCTTGTTAATTATAAAGTAAAGCTGGCTGCCCCTGTGGAGTGCCTGGAATATTTCAGAAGGTAATCTGTTGTTTATATAACACCTGCTGCCATTTTTCTTCTGCCGCAGCTGTTGAGTTCATTTAGCAGGTTTATGATTATACCGGGAGAACAGTTTTTGGACGTGCGGTGGTGGAGTTGATCACGGACTTATTTCACTACTTAAGTTGCAAAACATACAGTTGGCTTGCCCTTTTATATCTTCGGTAGTTCAATCCTATTATCCTTCGGGGAGGCAAAAACCCATTTAAAAGCTGTTAAATGGTGATTGATGATGCATCTTCTCAGTGAGCATGCCCCGTCCACCACTTTGGAAACAATCTGTTGTCCCCCAAACGCCAATGGCCAGACGGGTTTGTTGTGTTAGACCGCCTAATTTTCTTTCATCAAAGGTATGGGAGCCATTAGCCATTTAAGTGACGGCAGAAGGGCAAGTTGTCCAGAGATGGAAAGTCCTCATTCTGACTGGAGGTCAGAGGCCTGCTCGTTTGTTTCCAGTAACCCTTGGGAGGTTCACACGGCACACATGCTCCTTGTTAAAGACACCTTGATACAACATGTGGTGGGGAGGACTAATCTAGCTGAGAAAATAAGCAGCTGAATAAGGAACAATTACCCCAATTGACTGATTTAACTGAATTAATACATGAAGCATGTGCAGCAAAATTACAATACATTATGTAAATCAAATTTACTTTGTACTGAATACATTTAAACACCCCATATAATATTCTGTAGCCCTTTGTCGTTCCACCACTGATTTCACAGGATCTCCAAAGGTGCCCTGTTGTAATTCAGCAGGACATCAGCAGCAGATCATTTAAGTCCGGGAAGCTGTAAGGTGAGACCCCCATAGATCAAACTCGATTTTCCAGGGCATCCGAGGTGCTTAACGAGCCTAACGTGGGGAATTCTGATACCGAGCACACACCTTGAACTCTCAAACCATCCCTGAACTGTTTTATCCTCCTGAAAAAAAGCCCAAAGCCTTCAGGGATTATTGTTGTCATGAAGGGGTGTACGTGATTTGCGGCAGTGTTTAGGTAGGTGGTGCATGTCAAATTTATATCCACATAAATGCCAGGATTCAAGGTTCCCCAGCAAAATATTGACAAGTGCATCAAACTCCCGCCAACATGTTCTGCTCTTCCCATAGCTCATCTTGATGATATCTGTTTCCTACGTAAACAAAGCTCACAACTTCAGCCATCCAGATGATTTGTACGAATGACTGCGAGCATGATTCATCCGATTAAGTCGCCCTGTTCTCTCGCTGAACCGATACCAACTGTCATGTGTCTTTTGAAGGCATTTTATGTGATGAAGATTAGTCTGAGGCTACTCAGCTTCATCAGCAGCAAAATATATATCAGCATGCATTCTATCTCCTTTCTTTGATAGCAATGACTCACGTGATAACAATTTTATGATAGGGTTTCCTTTTATTTAAAACAGAAGGCAGGGTATCAAAACCTCCTGCTTGGTGTTTTCATGTCTCCATTACTAAAGAAAAAAACTCCCAGCAGAGATAACATTCTGCTGTATTATTACACGACATTTTAATAATTTCCATCTTTTTTTTGGGAAATATATATTTTTATAATACTTGAGTCGGTCGAGTGGGAACTATGTTCCATCATAAACTGTGCCAATGGCTTAAAATTCAACAATGGAACTATGTCTGAAATACACAAGCCTTTACTGCAGCCATACAGTACCGATTTCATAACTGCAATAACTATTGAAATGAATCGAGGGTTTTTCCAATTCAAGACATCATAAATAATTCAGTCTGGCCGAAAAACTAAATTTTGGACTAGCACAGGCAAAACAATAAATGAATCAAAGAATGCCTGAATTTCCTTAAATTGAAATTAAAATTAACACATGGTACCGCTAGCCTCCGTTCTTACTACTTAGTTACCTAGGTTGCAGGCATCCCATCTAGTGGGCGCAAGATGTGTAATTAAAAGAAAAGTCTAGTCCTCATTATAAGACACCCCCATTTTTTGAGAATATGACACATCTAGAATAAAATATCGTCCTATATTCGGGCCAATACGTTACTTGCCCAAACTCCAATTTATTGAACCATGACCATTTTGACATTTTTAACGCATTCATAAAGACCACCTTAGAGCTACATTAGCAACTTCTGCTTTCTGTCTGGGAGGGTTATTCAAAACAAACAAGCACCTTTTCATGTTCAGCCTAAAGCCAGTTTCACACCGCCACATTGAAGATAGATTTTCATTTAGTTGACCAATGTTAGAGGTCTCTGACAAATGGCACAAACCAGAAGCAGATTCGATTGGCTGTTGCCACTTGCCGTCTGTTTACTTCAAAGACATAATTTGTGAGGCTTGCTAAAAATGTGCAGACGCTGACTAAATATCTATTATGTTGGATACGTTGGAGGAGCTGGCCTCCAGCCACGTCCTTCCAATCAGGATATTGAGGGTTTGTTGCACAAATGTACACTATTTGTCGGTTTGCAGCTATTTTTTTTTAAAGCTGCAACTAATGGAGGAAGGTAAAGCGAGCACTTGGGTTCCACTGCTCCATAGAAAGTAATGAAACCTTGAAGCAGAAACTTGGCTTAGAACTCACTCTGGGAAAAGAAATGACGTCATGATGAAAAAAATCACACCATGTTATAAAGATCAGTGCTTTAGAGAATATGTGTGGTATGCGTCAGCCTCTTTTTTTTAACCTTGAACCAAGCTTCATGCGGCAATTATCTTTCCTTGTAGCCTTTCTTTTTCTTCCACGGCTAAACAGAGGTGTGCAATCAAACCTGCTTTGAAATGAAAAATGTTTACTTTTATTTAGCCGGCAATTTAATTAGCAGACATGAGAATTCCCACACTCGTTCTGACGACGCTTCCAAACACAGAACTTGATTTTAAGATGGAAAAGGGGGAGTTGAAAGGAAGGTGGATCATTGATTGAGACAAGTGAAGACATACCTGCAAAATCTGTGATGAAATCAACACTGGAGATAAATTTTGATTCAGGACACTGCGTAGAGGAGAATTGATTGTCAGGCTGCTAGTTTCATTCTCCTGCTGTCGTAAATAAATTGTCCACTCCGGGCCAGTATTGATGGCCCTCAGCAAAGGTACAATATGTGAAAATAAGGGAGAGTAATAGAAATAACCCGAAGGATACAGTGAGAGATAGAAAGAGAAGACAGAGGCTGAAAGTGAAAGAATTTTCCAGGAAGAATGAATTACCAGGAGTGAAACAAAGACAGATAGAAAAACAGAAAAAGATAAAGAGGGGTGAAACTGTCCCTGCACCCAATAGAAAATCTGTATTGACTTCAGCAGCGTGAAAACTTAAACCCTTTAAAGGATTTTCTCTCATCAATGCAGCCAACACAGAACGCTCCGACTTATCAGACAAGTGCCCACCGGGACCTTTGCCCTCACATTACAGATTTCCCACTCAAGACAAATGGGAAAACTCGTCCCTTTGTTTCTGTTCTCTCTGGGCCAACGTGATTACTGGATGCATGTGGGTACACCGGCATTATTGGGATATTGTATTTCCCTTTACAAGAACTGCACTGGCTTTTGGGTCGAACACAGTAGAAAGTTTGTAAAGGAACATGTATAATGTATATGTTTCACAGCAATGTTCTACATAATAAGGTGACCCCCACCCCAGGAGCTAGTTCAGACTGGTGTTCTCTAACTCTTTTATAATGGTATTAATGCTGTGTTGTTTTTGATATGTACACTTTAAGTTATCAGTGTACACTTTGGCACTCTTTCTTTCTCTGCTGCCCTTTAATCAGGAGCATTCGTGGTTATACAGCTGTGGCTCTCAAGCTTTTCCTGCCAAGCCGTCCTTCTAGTCACGGAGGCTGAAATGAGCCTGTTTTCCATTGTTCAGCTTTTTAAAATAACAGCAAAGTTCAGCCCGTGGAAAAGAAGGAAAAAAGTCCAGGTATTTTGAGGGAGAATCAAACATCTTTATTCTGTAATGAGCAGCTCCAATGAGCCTGATTTCCAAGTCGGTAACGATTTTTCAGGTCGCAGTGAAAGTATGTTAAAGCCAAGTGGCAACATCCCAACGTCCGGGTCAAAATATCAAGTTCCTCAACTAATCACTCGGGGATAGCTCCAGAAGCAAGTCAATCTCCACTGAGATGTCCAACTTTGCAGCAGAAATAATCATACTGATGTGGTCTTTTGACTGACGGCAGCCATCACTTTTGCTACATTGCACCTAGCACTGCCTCGACTTCTACACGTAGATTCTGAGCTAGACCTAACAGAGTATAGTCATTCATATTGCAAAGAGAAACATTTTGTTGTGATGCTCATTGTACTAATAGACTCACTGCGAGCTAAGGAAGTTGGCCAGGAAGGGTCCGAGGATGAAGTTTAACTAAGTATCAGGCAGCGTCTGCTAACCAGGCGTCAGCTTCACGCAGTGGTCATTTCTGTTCGTCACCAAAATATCATTTGAGATGAGAGCTCTCACTGACTGCCTTTAGCTTCGATTACAGCACGCATTCACTGTGGCATTGTTTCAATAAGCTTCTGCAATGTCACCAGATTTATTTCCATCCAGTGTTGGACTCATTTTTCACCAAGATCTTGCATTAATGGTGGTAGAGTCTGACCGTTGCACAAAGCCTTCTCCAGCACATCCCAAAGATTCTCAATGGGGTTCAGGTCTGGACTCTGTGGGAGAATGACGTCTCATGCTCCCTGAACAAGTCTTTCACAATTTGAGCCCAATGAATCCTGCCATTGTCATCTTGGAAAATGCCCGTGCCATCAGGGAAGAACAAATCCATTGATGGAATAACCTGGTCATTCAGTATATTCAGGTAGTCAGCTGACCTCATTCTTTGAGCTCATACTGTTTCTGAACCTGGACCTGACCAACTGCAAGCAACCCCAGATCAGAACACTGCCCCCACAGGCTGGTACAGTAGGCACTAGGCATGATGGGACTTCATCTGCCTCTCTTCTTACTCTGATGCTCCCATCACTCTGGAACAGGGTCAATCTGGACTCATCAGACCACATGACCTTCTTCCATTGCTCCAGAGTCCAATCTTTATGCTCCCTAGCAAATTGAAGCCTTTTTTTTCCAGTTAGCCTCACTGATTAGTGGTTTTCTTAAGGCTACACAGCTGTTCAGTCCCAATCCTTTGAGTTCCCTTTGCATTGTGTGTGTGGAAATGCTCTTACTTTCACTATTAAACATAACCTTGAGTTCTACTGTTGTTTTTCTTCGATTTGATCTCACCAAACGTTTAAGTGATCGCCGATCAAGATCATTGAGGATTTTTTTTCCAGCCACATTTCCTCCTCGAAGACGATGGGTCCCAACTATCCTTCCAGTTTTTAATAATGCATTGGACAGTTCTTAACCCAATTTTGGTAGTTTCTGCAATCTCGTTGTTTTCACTGCTTGATGCTGCCAATGATTTGACCTTTCTCAAACAGACTAATATCATTTCTATAACCACGGGATGTGTCTTTGACATGGTTGTTTAGGAATTAAAAAGCAACTCATTGCACCAGTTGGGGTTAAATAACTTGCTGCCAGCTGAAAGATAATCGCCTATGCAGTAATTATCCAATAGGAGGCTCGTACCCATTTGCTTAATTAAATCCAGGTGGCGACCTTTTTTTGGCGGGGCAGTGTAACGGGGCTGCAGAGTCTTTACCATCTCAAGTCAAAGTCAGTGTTCAGCTTAGATCTGGACTCTGGTTTCAGAGAGGGAGCAGCAGAAAAGCCGATCTCGTATTGGTAGAACGTGGAGACGAGAAACCAAATCCAAGTCGAGAAAACATCAGAGAAACATCAGTAGGTGGTCAGCTTCCAACTCTGTCTCCGTCTAATCAATCACTTTTCTTTGTTTTGTGAAACTCAAAAAAAGAGTCAGAGTCAAGCTTCCAAAAGTTTTACAACCACTGTTATTACAGAAATTTAAAGTGCTTAGACTTGAAGGATCTTTTTTTCAGTTTTCATTCATATGGTTTATATTTACAGAGGAAGAGTTTGCCATTATTTAAACAGTCACACATTGGAAAGCATATTATGAACGCTAATGGGAATGTAGATTCAGCTTTTCCTCCATGACAAGATGACATTAAGACTGCCAGTCTGCTGCGATGAAGATATTAAATTTTGTTGATTAATAGCGATATTTAATGGCTTTCGGTGTTTGAAGCAGTTATCAAAGGCACATCCTCTGATAGTAATCTTGCCAAAACGGGGCACGCACACATCCATACCAGTATGCAACTGACCAGTGTGACTCATACATACACCGTATCTCATCATGCAATATGCCTTCATATCAGGCAGTCACGGCGATCTTAGCAGCTGACGCTGCAACACTGTTGAAACGAGAAATCAAAGCGTGAATGTTGAGAAACAGATGAGGTGGTGGCCTTGGGTTTTACTTATCCAACTCTTACAAAGCAGCCTTGACGCTCCTTCCCAGGTGGTTTGTCCACCTTCGTTAATGGTAATCAGTTTGTTCTTGTAAAGCACCATTAGAACCGTGACGAGCCTCCAAAAAGCTCTTTATGGTGTTTCTCTTTTACTCTCTCTTACTTTCTCTTACTCATACAGGACAAGTTTTTGCTTCTGCATTCATGCCTTTATTAATACATCAGGTCAGACGAATAACATAGGGTAGACAAAGGGCCCCAGAGAAGCATACATTAAAGGCCTCATATTGGTTTAAAAAAAATTGCTTTAGGCCTTTAAAAAAAATTTATAAATAATTGAATATTTAAAGTAATCTTTCTTTGATCATGTACAGCAAATTATTTATTTATTCAATTTTTCTTTACATTTTTTAAATTGATAATAATATTGAAGAACTTAAGATGTATTTTTATTTTTATTATTTCTATTGACAGTAATGTATTTACGGGTCACTGTGTCTCAATGAGATTAACCTGAATAAATAAAGAAAAAATATATAATGAAAAATACAACTGAAAATGATGTGTGCTGTAAAATAAATAAATAAAATAAAATAAAAATATAAAATCTGACATTTTATTTTTAGACTTCTTCCCACTGCTGGGACTGCAGTGTCATCCTAGCGATTAGCATCAGTCTCAACACAACACTGAAAAGCCCATAGACATGCTAGTGTGTTAGCAATGCAGTTTACATCTGATTGAAACAAATCAACGAGAATGATTAACCCATCAACAGTTTATAAGCCTGTAATTTCTGAACAGTAAAAACCTGACAGGGTTAAAAAACATCTTTAAGAACCAAGAAAAGAGATCCAGTCGCCCTCCATTCAACCTCTTTTGGCTCTGCTAAAATCATTATTTCTAGCTTGGCAGATAGCTAAACAGGCCTTCCAATAAATATCCCAGAGTAAGTACGTTTAGATCAAGGGTTTTTAACTCCAGTCCTCGATGTTAGATGTTTCCCTGTTTCAGCGCATCTGATTCAAATGAATGAATCATCATCAGCTCGTCATCCGGGTCTGTTTAATGACCCTTTCGTGAGAATCAGGTGCGCTGAAGAAGGGAAACATATAAAACATGCAGGATTGTGGCTCAGAGTTGAAGACCCCTGGTTTAGATCATTACTGAAAGAAGCTTAAATGAAACTGTAATACAAAAAGAACAATTTAAAAAATTCACAATAAGTGGCTAAACCTCCTGACTATTACTGTTCTGTAAAGAATATAGTGGAGCTATATTAAGTTGTACCGGGGACTCATTAGAGTGTGACACATGCGGTTCAAGAAGTTAAGTTCCTAGTAAACAGTGAACGTGATACAGGTCTCCGTCTCATTCTTTTAGTTGTTACTTACCCAAGCCTAACGTAACATGGTGTCAGAAGTGGCAGTCAGAGGACATTAAAGACGTAGGACTAACAACGAAAAAAGAAGGGAGGACGACGACGAATATGGAAGATCGGCAAGTACAGCAGTTAGCCCCGCAGTACTTTCCGCCGGGCAAGTTCGACTTTTCAAACACGAATGACTGGCCGAGATGGATTAAGCGGTTTGAACGCTACAGAATTGCATCAGGGCTCGACAAACAGTCACAGGAGTTTCAAGTCAATGCCTTTATGTATGCGGCGGGTGACGAGGCCGAAGATATCTTCAATGTTTTACCACTGACGGAGGAACAGAGAAAATCATACAAATCAGTCACGGAGGCGTTCGAAAACCACTGCATCAGCAAGCGGAACGTCATCTACGAAAGAGCCTGCTTCAATCGTCGCAGCCAACAGCCGGGTGAGAGTGTTGAGTCCTTCATAACTGCAGTGCACGCGCTGGCGGAACATTGCCAGTTTGGAATTCTGAGAGAGGAATTAATAAGGGACAGAATCGTGGTGGGAATACAAGATGCTAAGCTGTCGGAAAATTTACAGCTAGATCCAGAACTCACACTAGCCAAAGCAATAACCAAAGTCAGACAAAGTGCAGCAGTGAAGAAGCAACAGCCTGCGTTGAGAGGGGCTGAACAAGCAGCAGGACATGTAGAAATGATAACAAAGAAACAACAAAAAGGACATAAAGTTTCAAATGAAAAAACAGACAGTCAGTCAGCAGAATGTGGGCAAATGTGGTAACAAAAGACATCCCTGGAAAGAGTGCCCGGCCCGTGATGCAGAATGCAGAAAGTGTCACAAAAAGGGACATTATGCTAAAAAATGCAGATCAGCCAAGAGTGTGCATGACATCACACAGGGGTACACGAGGGATGAAGGAGAGCATGAATTTGCTTTTTTGGGAGAAGTGAGCTCAAAAGGAGAAGAGGAATGGATTGGAGTGTTGCAGTTGAATGGGCAGGAGACAGCATTCAAACTGGATACGGGGGCTGCAGTTACAGCTATCCCCAGCAGCATCTATTCCAGCAAAGTCCATGGAGCACTGAGACCACCTGGTAAGGTGTTGTATGGACCGGGGCACCACAAACTAGAAGTTGAGGGGTGTTTTGAAGGGACATTGGCTCTAAAAGAGAGAACAACTAAACAAAATGTGTATGTTGTTAATGAACTGTCAAAGCCTCTTTTAGGCCTCCCAGCCATAATGGCTCTCAGTCTAGTGAAGCGTGTCCATACAGTGGAAGCCCAGCAGAAGGACTTCAAGGCACTGTTCCCCACTGTATTCACTGGGCTAGGGAAATTAAAGGAGCCCTATACAATTGTGTTGGAGCTGGATGCAGTCCCATATGCCCTGTCTTCTCCACGGCGGGTGCCACTCCCTCTGCGTGACAAAGTGAGAGCTGAGCTGGACCGTATGGACAGTATGGGTGTCATCTCCAGGGTGACACAACCCACACCATGGTGTGCAGGTATGGTTGTTGTGCCAAAACCCAATGGAAAGATACGGTTGTGCGTGGACTTGACACATTTAAACCAGTGGGTCCTGAGAGAAAGGCACATTCTCCCAGCCGTAGATCATACCCTGGGAATGTTGGCGGGGGCGAAAGTTTTCACAAAACTCGATGCCACCTCTGGCTTCTGGCAAATTCCGTTGGCAGAAGAAAGCAAACTGTTGACAACCTTCATTACCCCGTTCGGGCGATATGCCTTTAATCGCCTACCATTCGGAATTTCTTCAGCACCTGAACATTTTCAGCGTCGCATGTTGCAGATGCTGGAAGGATGTCCAGGCGCAGTGTGTCACGCTGATGACATTCTTGTATATGGTGAGGACAAGACCCAGCATGATGAGAGACTGTGTCAAGTTCTAAAGAAACTCCAGGAAGAGGGTTTGACGTTGAATGGGGAGAAATGTGAGTTTGCCAAAGACAGCATTACATTCCTGGGCCACCGGGTCACCGTGGACGGTGTGACGCCTGACCCAGGGAAGATAAAAGCGATAAAAGAGATGCCTGCTCCGACTGATGTCGAAGGGGTGAAGAGGCTGATGGGAATGGCGAACTACCTCAGCAAGTTCTTGCCACACCTTGCTTCTTATACACGCCCGATCAAAGACCTGCTCTGTGGGAAGAATGAGTGGTGCTGGGAAGCGCCACAGAAGGAGGCGTTCCAAAGACTAAAGACAGAACTGAGCTCCACTCAAGTGTTGGCCGCCTATTCGCCAACGGCTGAAACGTGCGTGTCTGCTGATGCCTCTTCATTTGGATTGGGTGGCGTCCTGACCCAACGACAGTCTGATGGGACATGGAAACCCGTTGTGTTCATCTCAAGAGGTATGTCTGACACTGAAAGACACTATGCTCAGATTGAGAAGGAAGCACTGGCAGCTACGTGGGCATGTGAGCGTCTGTCATCCTATCTTCTTGGACTGAAATTTAGATTGGAGACAGACCACAAGCCACTAGTGCCATTGCTCAGCACCAAGGCTCTCGATGAACTCCCGCCGAGAGTGCTGAGATTCAGACTGAGGCTGCTGAGATTCTCTTTTGACATTGTGCATGTGCCGGGGAAGCACCTGATAACCGCAGACACATTGTCAAGGGCCCCAATTGAACACACGTTCACACAGGAGGAAAAAGAGAATGAGGCAGAAGTCAAAGTTTTTCTGGACGCAGTCACTCAGAGCCTTCCAGCCACTGAGGCCCGTATACAAGAAATCATGGAGAAACAGAAAGCTGATCCAGTCTGCGCAAAGCTGATTAGATTCTGTCAGACTGAGTGGCCAGAGAGACATGCGCTCCCCCCAGAGCTGGCTCCCTTCTGGCCTGAAAAAAGTAACCTTACCTTGAATGGCCAGCTGCTCCTCCGAGGTCAAAGGATTGTGATCCCGAGAGGCCTGAGACCAGAGATCCTCCAAAGTCTTCACAGTGGCCACCAGGGGGTCGTGAAATGCAGAGCGAGAGCTCGCCAGTCAGTCTGGTGGCCTGGACTGTTGGTCCACATCAAGCAAATGGTGGAAAACTGCAGCACGTGTTCACAGCATAGGGCAGAACAGAGAGAGCCCTTGCTGACAACAGCTGTGCAAGATAGACCCTGGCAACGAGTCGGCTCAGACCTGTTCTTCTGGGAAAATAGGTCTTACCTCCTCGTAGTGGACTACTTTTCGCGCTACATAGAAGTAGCTCACCTCAAGATAGCTACTGCTGAAATAGTAGTGGCTGCGCTCAAGGATGTCTTCAGTCGTCATGGGACGCCAGAGACTGTCATATCTGACAATGGGCCGCAGTACAGTGGTTCAGTGTTCAAGAACTTTTCCTGTGAATATGGATTTACTCATGTCACCAGCAGCCCCAGATACCCACAGGCCAACGGGGAGGCTGAGCGTGTAGTCGCCACGGTTAAAGGACTGTGGAAAGGAGGAGGTGACAAGGCAAGAGCGCTGCAAACATATCGCGCCACACCATTGGAGAGTGGCTATTCTCCAGCACAACTCCTCATGGGGAGACAGATTCGCTCCGACATCCCCCAACTTCCCGCTGCGCTGCATCCTCGCTGGCCAAACATCCGAAGATTCCGAAGGGGGGAAAGGCGGGCGAAGGAGAACCAGCAGCGGCGCTACAATCAGCGTCACAGAGTCCGTTCCCTGCCTGAGCTGCAGTCAGGCCAAGATGTATGGCTGCCGAGAGAAAAGAAATTTGGGACTGTTGTGCAGGAAGCGACAACACCTAGGTCGTATATCATTAACACTGATGAAGGTCCAGTTAGACGTAATCGCACACACATGCGCCCAGTTCATAACACTCAGCACCAGGCATCCACACAGGAGACAACTGAAACACATGATGTAGCCCCAGTACCAGGTAACACTGGTACGCCCACTCACACTACTACAGAAACTGACAGACACACACGCACAGATGCTAGTGACACATATGTGACATCCTCAGGCCGGGTGTCACGCCCTCCCAGCCGTCTGGACTTGTAAGAGACTGTTGATGTGTGACTAATATGTTGTGGGAAAAAAAAAGGGAAAAAAAAGATGTGTTCTATTGATGAGTTGAAAAAAAAAGAGTAAGACAATACTCAGGTTAATGTAACTCAGGTTTATTCAGTTGAGATACCAGTTAAAGGTGTTATCTGTAAGCCCTGTTCTGTTAAATGGGATTTCTCACTTAAGGGGGAGGTGTTCTGTAAAGAATATAGTGGAGCTATATTAAGTTGTACCGGGGACTCATTAGAGTGTGACACATGCGGTTCAAGAAGTTAAGTTCCTAGTAAACAGTAAACGTGATACAGGTCTCCGTCTCATTCTTTTAGTTGTTACTTACCCAAGCCTAACGTAACAATTACTACACTAATAATAACTGGATGATTAATTAATATGCATAAATCTGGATATACCAGCATGTGCTTTAATTGCTGCGTCATCCTAGCGATTAGCATCAATCCCAACACAACACTGAAAAGCCCATAGACATGCTAGTGTGTTAGCAATGCAGTTCTTTTCAGAACAAATGAGAAGCTTTTCAAAGTCAAGTTTACAGACAAGCTAAATTTGACACCAAGCAATTCTTAGATATATAGGCTTCCATCCATATGTCCACTTTTTCTTTTTTTAGTGGAAAAAAGTGGACATATGAGTGATAAATAATGTGTTCTGTTTATTTGTTGTGAAATGAAGCACAGCGAGGTTACCGTTACAGCAATGGACAAACAGCTCAAACCGCTCTAAACCGTGATTTAAGGTTCTTTGTAGTAAATGCACATCCTATGAACATTGTAGCTGGAATCTATACATGTTTAGTATTGTTTGTGTTGCTTTGTAATTACACCAGCAAAAGCTAGGTGGCAGTGTGGGTTCTTCTCTGCAGCGCTTCTCAGTTTCCATTTGTCCAGACATAGCAACAGAGCAGATAAAGCTAATCTTATATGAGTTGGAACTAACAAAAGACATTATAAAAATGTATCTTTCTACCAGGCTTAAAAAAACGACAACAAAGAAGTAGCAGAAGAAGTAGTGTGTTTGTGGAAGGTGGTTGAGGCTTTATGATCTGTTCAGTTACATAAATCAGGCAGATTAATGAGCTCTGGGGCTAGACTCTGTTTTAGTTAAAGCACTGACTGGAGGAAATCCAGCCAGGGACGAGCTGGTACCTGTTAACGTCGGTTTAACGGGTTAAAACAAACCTGGATTTGCGGTGACAACGCTCTGCAAAGCAGGAAAATAGACCATAATCATAGGATTAAACAGTGTTTCAAAAATCTTTAAGCGCTCACTCTGAGTGTATTTGTGTGTATTCTTTTTCAATATTTTAATCCTGATGACTTTGTAAAGCACTTTTAGTTGTTTTCGTATATTAAATGTGCTAAACAAATAAACATGCTTTGCCCAGTAGTGGGAAATGAATGGAAGGAAGTACAGTGCTGCAAAGCGGACCAATCACATTCATCGGGTCCGTGTCATCACGATATTTCGTTACATTTCCAGGGCTGTGCACGTCAGACATCACTGGTGTGACATAGAAGCATGATTTACCTGCAGGTACGCATCTTTCTTAAAGGGGCAGCGCATCCACAATGATGGCTCCTCTTTCTGGTGAGCTTTAATATGTGATAAACGAACTCACTCCAATGTTTACTTCCACTTTCCAAACTCGGAAACCAGCAATTAAAAATGCATCATACTGCAAAATAAATGGCTTGAACAGAGGTTTACTACACAGCAAGAGTGAACACAGTTCACTGTCGTTTGTTGTATGTATTGAGCGGTTTTGAAAACAGCCCATGTTTCTCTGTCATACTCGCTGTTTATCCTTCGGTCGATAAATATTGATTCAGTTTATGAATGAAAAATGTATTCAGCTCAATTGATTAAGTCATAAGCTTTGTCAACAATTCTGGATTTAGCCTTTAAAAATGCTGCTGATCTGTCTGTGTGGTGAAAAAAAAAAAGAAAGGACACTCGATCATGATCAATTCAGTCGGAACATGCTCTCAATCATAAACCTGCTGCTCTCTGCTCGTCTGCCTCCTCTGCCCTTCTCCTCTCACCACCAGTCTCCTCACCTCTCGCCTCTCGTCTCTCTTGTCCTCTCACATCCCCTAACCCTTTACATCGTGCTCGCACAGCTCACTTGAAGCTTTTCTTTAACCCCCGAGGTCCACGGCTTCCTCTCATCTGACCGGCTCGCTCCATCTGCCCACATCTCTGCGTCTAACTCCGTTTCCCTCCGTCTGTTTGCTTTGTTAAAGAACAGCAGACTTCATGCGTGAGACGAAATCATGGGGATTAGCGAGGGAGAGAAGCGGCCGCTGACATGACAGCACGATCATTGCATAATGGCCAATTATAATCTTTTTTTTCCACCATTTGTGTTGATGGATCAGACAGGATCCCAAAGCGTGAAGCCAGCGCCGGCTTTTTATTGACAGTTGACAATGAGAATTTCTCTTTAAAACAGAAGCCAAAAGTGTCAATTTAGTGCACCAGTTCTCCTGCCAGGCCAGTGAGCCACTGCAGGCTGAAAATGAACTTCGTTCTAACTGCAGAGCTGCCGCCATCAGCTGTTTAAAGCTGTAGCAAGAAGCAGCCGGCGCTGAAATAGAGTCAGACAATTCAGAAATGTTAATAAGGTTATTTTTTAATTTTCGTCTTGACAGTTTAACTTTAGATTAAAATTCCATGCAGTTCACATCATCCTTCACCAGCTCCTTCTCTCTGGGATCAAGTCACATTATTTGAACTTCCACTATGTCAAGACGAAATGACTTGTATCTCACCACAGGGATGCTTTGACATTTAAATACTAAAATCCAAGCAACCTGTTACTGTAACTGTGCTCCATTTTCTTTCCTGTAGCTTGTTGTGCTGTTTCTCCTCCTTTTTTTCTCTTTTCTTTCTGTATGTTTGCAGAGTTTCCTGAGTTTCATGCTGACTTGCAGTTCCTTCCTCTGTCCATCCCAGCGTTTACCTCCACCTGTGTGTGTAGGTGTGTTCAGGGTGCCAGCTGGCGTGGTGACCGGTGATCTAGTCCTCTGACCATCTCACCTCAGTGCTGCTACCTGCATCTGTTTATGTAGCCATTTTATTCAGTCATTAGTGTGCTCTCCTCTCTCTGTCCTGTCTCTCCCCTCTTTTCTTTCTTTACCCGGCTGGTCTTCAGCAGGAAGGTCCCCCCATATGATCCAGGTCCTGCTCAAGATTTCTTCCTCTTAAAGTGGAGTTTTTCCTTGCCACTGTTTGGCTTAAAGGTTTTTTTTCTCCCTCTGTGGGAGTTTTTTTTTTACTTGCCATTATCCTTGATTTGGATTTAATATTATATTTTTAGTTAATGATATTTGCTCAGGGGTCATGATCTGGGTCTCTGTAAAGCGCCTAGAGACAATTGACATTGTGACAGACGCTATACAAATAAAATTGAATTAAATTGAATTGAATTTAATTGAATTTACGGTTTTTGTTGTAATAGTTTTTACAAAATATGCCTCCTGGTTTTACAGAGAGGCTCCAGTTTGACAGTCAAACACAGAGATGGCGGATATCTCTAAAAGACGTTGCAGAAATCCATCTTTCATTTCTTTCATTTTGCGTGAACTGTTAGCAAAACAGAAATTCACGCATTTCGGCATTCATGAAAACAGTTTCAAACTTTCTATCTGTACATGATGCTAATGCACCAAGCAACTGAACAATACAAAGCAAGTTTCTCCCTTTTTTCCATGAACCAAAGATCCCTTTCAGGCCAATTGTACTGTAAGATTAGAGCTAGGTGATGTACACTATATTGCCAAAAGTATTTGCTCACTCGTCCAACTTATCAGAATCAGGTGTTCCAATCACTTCCATGTCCACAGGTGTATAAAATTAAGCACCTAGACATCCAGACTATTTCTACAAACATTAGTGAAAGAATGGGTCGCTCTCAGGAGCTCAGTGAATTCCAGCATGGAACTGTGATAGGATGACAAATGCAACAAATCCAGTCGTGTAAATTTCCTCCTAAATATTCCACAGTCAACTGTGAGCTGTATTATAAGGAAATGGAAGAGTTTGGGAACAACAGCAACTCAGCCATGAAGTGGTAGGACACATAATGTCATGGTTTGCAGAAGGATGAAGGACCCAAGAGCAGGAGATCTCAAAAGAGATCGTGTTTATTAACCAAAACACAAAGTCCAATGATCAAAACCCAGGCTATGGGCTATGGAGCGGGTCAGAGGATGCTGAAGAACATAATGGGAAGAGGTCACCAACTTTCTGCAGAGTCAATCACTACAGACCTCCAAACTTCATGTGGCCTTCAGATTAGCTCAACAACAGAGCAGAGAGCTTCATGAATGGGTTTCCATGGTGGAGCAGCTGCATCCAAGCCAGACATCACCAAGAACAATGCAAAGCGTCAGATGCAGTGGTGTAAAGCAGCCACCACTGGACTCTAGAGCAGTGGAGGAACGTTCTCTGGAGGGAAGAATCACACTTCTCCATCTGGTCATCTGATGGAAGATGGAAGTCCTGGGTTTGGTGGTTTCCAGGAGAACGGTACTGGTCTGACTGCATTGATCCAAGTGTAAAGTTTGGTGGAGGGGGGATTATGGTGTGGGGTTGATTTTCAGGAGCTGGGCTTGGCCCCTTAGTTCCAGTGAAAGGAACTCTGAATGCTTCAGCAAACCAAGACATTTTGGACAATTCCATGCTCCCAACTTTGTGGGAACAGTTTGGAGCTGGACCCTTCCTCTTCCAACATGACTGTGCACCAGTGCACGAAGCAAGGTCCATAAAGACATGGATGGAAGAGTCTGGTGTAGATGCTTCCCAACACTTGCAGCATCATTGTCCTGCAGTGTCTCATATATGATACGAAGATCCGGTGGAAAGGCTGCAGACGTGGTGGTGAATCACATCACTCAAAATATAGTCCCCATTTACAGTCAAAGTCTGGGTTCATCCACATGATGAGCCTCATTCATGAAACGTGAGCAGATCCGATTTGTGCGTCAACTGTTACCAGAACAAAAATGTATGCGTTTTGGCATTAATGAAAATGTTTTGAATTTTCTGTAGGTCCTGTGAATGAGGAGTATTAAAAAATGTCAGACTGCATCTTTACACCTCCTTATATGGTGGTCCTGGGTAGGGTTGATGCAACCACTTAGCTAATTAACGAGCTAATTAATGAGCTAATTCATGAGCGCGCTGCCAACCTGCGATTAATTCTACTTCCCTAATGCAGCGTTCACGAATCCAGAGTAGGTTTTTTTTTTTTGCTAAAGAAGTGATTTATCTGCAAATCTATTCACAGATTTACGACAATTTCATGAGCGAACCCTGATGAATACAATCGACTCAAGGAATTATGCTGCTCATTTATATGCTAATGTTTAAATAAATAATGACAATAAAGAATAATCTTTAACTGATCATTTTATTCACGAGCACACAGCTCAGTTGAGCAGGATCAGAATCACTGTTCTACATGATTCATCCTAATTCTTGTAATGGTGCTCCTGAGCGTTGCGTCATCTTGTACTCAGACTGGCTTAAAGAACAGAAAGGAACCAGTGGAACCGGCTGTGAATTGGAGGGACAAACCCGTTTCACAAGAGGGAATATCCGTAAGGTGATTCCTGGGACCCATGACTGAGAAACACTGGTTAAGGTAACCAACCCCATCCAAAAAATGATAAAAGCAAAAGTAATCAGTAGATGAAATTGAAGCACAAAATGCTGTTGATTATAGAGTTCCATATAACTCCAGCTTCAGACTCTCCATCCTCTGACCTGACCTGAAAATGCGAAAATGCTCTTTTTCTGACATTATCACAAAATGTGACAGAAATGTACTTCTGTAAGTTAATATTTTGTGTCTATCTGCCCAAAAAGAAATGTTTCCAAGACAGAAGAACGTGTTTTGTATCTGTATTGTTAATTGTTGTTTCACAGGATGGTACTCAATGAGGTAATAGACCTCGTGGCAGACTCATATTTGAATGTCCAAGGTCATATGTCAGCAGGTCAACAGTTCAAATGTCCATCCTTGTGCCTTAACAAATTAACTTCTTTTGAGGGGAAAAAAAAGAAGATAATGACTTTTGTGTTTGGATGTGCAGAAATGTCAGACGATGTATTTGTGACGTAGACTAAAGCGTGCCAAACATACACAACAGTTGAGTCCGTTTCCGTCCATCATTTGAGGACAATTTAATCAGCTGAAGCGCTGAAAACGCTTTGTAGGAATGCACAGCCAAACCTGCTTAACAATTTAAAATTGACACTGCAAATCAGAGCTCACGTGCAATCACTGCGCCTCTCAGTAGTGATTGTGATTGCTAGAGATGCATCATATAATATCACAATTGCCTTCTCTGATTAATTGCCCTCCAGATGCATTTTGCAAAAAAAGCCCAGCACTCATCTCAAGGGTAGCCACCTGGCGTCTGCAGTGTGCTGTGAAGAGAGCTGCCTGCTCATCACTGTTTGATCCTGCAAGCGCCAGCAAACCGGTGTTTTATCAGGACAGCTAATTATAGGCAGAGAAGGATGTGGAAACGGCACCCTGCCTCCAGAGGAACGCAGCCTGCCCACACATTCACTTATACACATGAGCTGAGAGGCATCCGCAGCCTCCCAGAGGCTGGAGAGAGTGCACGTTTCCTCTGAGATTCACCGCCGCCATCTATCAAGGGGGGAGGGGGGGGGGGCAGGACAGCAGAGCTAACTGCGCCGCTGTTGTTGGTCAGTGGCGGAGACATTTCTTTGGCCCCGATTTGAAGCCCTTGAACTCTGCACTCTCTGTTTGTGTCCTCCCATGACCCTTGTCTGACTTCTCAACACTACAGAGATGTGTCTGGGCTGAGTGTAGCTAGGAGAAGGAAACATCTTACTGGGCATCGCTGGAAGTTGCCCTTCAACATAGAGGTTATTGAAGGTTACCTGGGGCTACGTTCCCTTGTTTGTACCTTCTTTTTTTAACTATTATTATTGTTTACAGAAACAAGACCTGTTTGAGGAGTCGCACCTTTAGCTGTGGCAACCGAGACTGAGTTTTTCTCCCTATTACAGTGATCCCTTATTTTTCACGGTTAATGGGGACCGCCACCCCCCCCCAAATAATGTGTTTAAAATAGGTTTAAAAACCGCAACAAAGTAGTGAGGCACTGCAGCGAAACAAGACAAAGGCTCAACTGTGGTCTTTCTGTTACCTTCACGGCCTCTGTTCTCCAAACCATAGTAAAGAAACCGCTGTTATTGTGTTATTTTTGGCTCGTAATTAACATGCTAACAACAACAAAAGAAAAAGTCAGATTTTCTCTGCATGGAACGGGCACTTTATTCTGGCACTGCAGGAACTTGTAACATCACACAGGTTGTATTGTTGGGCTCCTGTCGGTTAACAGAGAATGTAAATCTATACACGCTGGGCTGCTGTTGATGCTCACTCCACTTTTCATCTAACCCTGTTTTCGTTCTGCCGTCCCACGACACACACACTACATTACCCATAAGGCCACCTTCTTAAAGGGACCGGGCTGGCTCACAACGTTTCTTCGCTATGAGAGAACGCACACAACATCCTGTGATGTTTACGTGATTTTTCCTTGATTTTTTTATTATATCATATATCTGTGAAAAATCCGCAAATAACTAAAACCGCAGAACTTAAAGCCCGAATTGGCAAGGGATCACTGTATTCACTATTCATGAGAAAAGCAGCTATGTAGATGAATTAGAAAACTTTTTGTAGAGAAAAACAAATCATATACCTCTACCTATCCATTAACATCTGTTTACCTGAGTTCAGGTTGCAGGGGCATCACCCAAACCCTGCAGAGGAGACTAATTTCAGCTGCTTGCATCTGTGATCCTATTTTTGCAGTCACTTTACTTTATGGGTTGGGAGTGAGGCGCTGAGTTTAGGTATCTTATCGCGTTCACCATGAGTAAAGAACGAATGGAGCAGGATATCAATAAGTAGATCAGTACAGCATCTGCAGTAATGCAGACTCTATATTGGTCTGTTTTGGTGGAGAGCGAGTTCATCTAAAAGTGAGGTAAAGGGGAAAACGCGGAACTGGCTGGCTTCAAACACAGCTAAACGCTGGTTTGAATCCATTGGTTTGATGTTTGATGCTAATAACATCTGCAGCCTTCACCGCATGCACGAGCTGCTTTATCTCATCTTCAGAGGAGCGCTGCGCCCGTCCTCCCTCCATGGTAACGCAACCACGGTGACGCAACCTGCTCTTAAAGCCAATGGCTGCTGACGCACTGATCGGTTTAACAAGTGTCACGCCTTATCCACTCCTATGCATAATGTAGCATAGGGGTCTCCAATCTCGGTCCTCGAGGGCCGCTGTCCTGCATATTTTGCACGTTTCCCTGCTTTAACACACCTGATCGTAATTAACGGCCCCCGCCATCTTGTCATCAAGGTCAGCACATGTCTGTTAATGACACAGCCACTTGGATCAGGGTGTGAAGGAGGGAAACATCTAAAACCTGCAGGACACCGGCCCTCGAGGACCAAGATTGGAGACCCCTGCGCAGGTGGGAAAGAGAATATAGCAAGGGTGGAATATTGCATTCTTTTTTGGAGGGGGGGCCTCTCCCGCCACACGTTATTCCTAAATAGCAGCTTTAGCAGATCTGGCCGAAGATCGGACCCTAAGTCATTTGTGTGCACTCTCTTGTGTATCTGTATCAACTAGCACAATGATGGTGATGCCACTTAAAGGGAAAATAATGATATGGCTGGGGAACAGTTTCCTTACTGTTATATAGTCTACCTTGCAATTTTACAGAGGACAGAGGCTGCAAACATATCATTTCTGTCACCACTTACAATCTTGAAAAATCAGGCATTTTACAAAACACACAGTGGCTTAAGTCGTTACCTTTTGATCAGCTCTGCTGGCTCCCTCCTCAAGGCCTTGCTCACTTCTACAGGTACTGAACCTTAAAAATTTAGAGGAAATGAATGTATCAATTTGAAAATGAGAGTGTAAAAAAAGCCTGATTAATTCATATTAAATGAAGTCTTGATCCCTTGAGAGGCACAGCAAAAAAGGCAAAGGCTGCAGATTAATTCAGTTTTATTAGTTGATGTTAATGCTAGGAATAGGTCACATTAGCATACATCACCTAGCCATGGTGTAATTTACTTTGATAATGTAATTTAGCCGCCAATGTCCTGACACTACTGAGATTACAAGCTTGCATGCTGGGACTGCGCTACAGTTGCATTTCAGCTATAAACACAGTATAATGAACAACATACAACAGTATATAGTTTTATTTATTCAATACTGCTTTTGGCACAAATATGCATATTGTCTTAAATTAGTGGCAGTTGTGCAAGCCAAGCTATTTCAGTGACCTTGAATGGTCACAAGTTGGACGTCCAGGAAATGGAGCGTCGCCAATGCTACCCAGCTTGCAGCAACAGATTTCTATCAAGTAGCCGACTGGAGTCACACGCGTGGTGATGATGCTCGGCATTGATTTGGGTTTTATTGTTGTCTTCACTGTAGAAACATTTTGGCTTCACATTTTTTTAAATATTTGGCAGCAAACAAAGCAGTCATGGTCGAATGCTGGGTCATGCTTTCATTTGGACAACAATGCCCTATTGAAGGGTAATAAAAAATGACTCACTAAGAAGTACCAAGTTTTTGCAGTATACCACATAAAAGCATTCCAGATGAGTCAAAGTACCCATCCCTCCTCTGTCCTCTACCCTCCTTTAGCTAGAACTGTTGCTAATAATGCTCAATGCTTTATGTAAGTTTTCAGGCTGAATATAACTAAAAGAGAGACTGAGCATCTAAAGCAAAGCATATCACCCTTCAGATAGTGATTCTCTGAGTCCCTTCAACCCTTTCAGGTCTCTTTTATTAGTCAGTTGGACAGCAAAGGTGAGGAAAAGAAAAATTCTTTTGTGTGTCTTTGTGAGTTTTTGTTATGTCATCTATTCAGTCACAGCCCCAGCAACATCGGCAGTCGGCATTCACTACTTCTTCTGCAGGAAAGCTTCTTTCCAACTCGGTTTCCTTCTGCATTTCCTCATCTGTGCCCAACATCCTGCATGTACAAGAACTCTTCGGAGTACAGTCACGTCATAAAAACCATTACAGTGAATTTTTATATTCCTGACAAAGCAGCAGAGCTGAACTTAACTCCCCATTTGCAGGAGAAGCCTCTCTACAACTCCACAAAGCAGTCGTCTCATCTTTATCTCCTTGTTTCCACTCGCTTCTTTGCACTCGTGATACTCCTGGAAGTCCGTTCATTCCTATCACAACCTCCGTGGACTCCGAAGTATTTCCAAATCATTAATTCCCCCGTGTGTGTTAAAAAAACATTCAAGATCTACGGTGGATTTTGGAGAGAACATATACAAATTGCTAGCATCCAATGCTAACTGGCCTAACGAGAACAACTAGCAGGCTTTTGACAAACGAACTTCTTTAATTTGTCTGACAATGTTAGAAAATTCCTTTGGCTACATTTAAGCAGATCAGATCTTAAAACTGTGACTGTTTTGGTCACATATCACCATGAAATGATATCTGTGCGATCTCAAAATTTATTTGTTTGCATTTGTGCGAGTGCAAATACCTCCGTACGGTGCGGGTAAACATACGGTTACATATTCAAATTCAAATTCAAATTCAAATTCAATTCAAATTCAAAAATACTTTATTAATCCCCCAAGGGGGAAATTCAAGTTTCAGTACACCAGGAAAAATCTGGTGTACTAGGGGAGCTGCCAGTGTCCAGCGCTCCTTTTCATGCCAGGTCCCGTGGTCCGAGTGCTAACTCCAGGTAACCGCCGTTAGCAGCCGTTAACAGCCGTTCCTCCTTATTCTTAACTTTAATCTTGGTTTTAGATGCACCCAGAAGGTGCAAGAAAGAAAACAACATCTTTTTTTTTTTTTTAGGGACGGCTAATGTCTCGAAATATGCTACTGCCCAAGTACCTGGTGGTAGAGTTGGTGATGTTGATGGCAGTTTGACGGATGTGGATTGAGCACCAGCAGCAAAGAAGTTGCAGAGCTTTCAGCGACGGTGGCTGGAGGACTTTGAGTGGCTCCATTATGAAACTGGTGGTATGTACTGGGTTCACTTGGAGGCATGTGAAATGATGTCATTCCAAGAAGTGCCTGATCTTTTATCATCTCCAAAAAGCACAAGAAGGAACATCACACAGTCAAGTTTTGAAGAAAGCAGAATTGCCAGTAGTTCTTGCTGAGAACTTTTGCATCAGATTCAGCCTACATTTTAGCGTGAGAGCTTAACAAAACATTGTAAGAACGCCAAAAATAAATAATGGTGAAGGACCCAGGCGGGATTATTGAAGCTTCTGTTCGTCAGGATGCTGGTCGCCTTGCAGCTCAGTCGGCAGAGCTGCAGTTACTGCTGCGAAGGAAGAGCTCTCTTTCCTTCCTTAAACCCACGTTACAGCTCACGAGAAAAAAGCAGCATTTACATGACATTCACAAACAACAAGTCATGTGTCAACATTGTTGATTTTATAGCAGATATGATCCGCC
Source organism: Hirundichthys speculiger (assembly GCA_018398805.1). NCBI lineage: Eukaryota > Metazoa > Chordata > Actinopteri > Beloniformes > Exocoetidae > Hirundichthys > Hirundichthys speculiger. The sequence goes on from JAGFBZ010002129.1 coordinate 1,440,703, forward strand.
AGCAGATCATCCGGCCTGTCCGTCAAAGAAATGAGTGATAGTGCATGTCTCCGTCCCGACTGATAGACTATCAACATCCTGGTTGGGAATACAGAGTTCAACGCTGATGGTGAGCAATGTCTTAAATTTCTGCTGGTTCTCCTGACGTTTTGAAATTTGGAGGACTCGTGCTACTAAGTAAAAAAAAAAAAAAAAAAGTAGTTTAAAGTAGCAGCACTTTAGGCCATTTTCAAACTTGCTTGAAGAAGAGGAAATAGCTGTCTTCTCATTTGCCAGGAGCTCTGAAGCAGCAGATGCTTCCAGGACAGTGAATCTCTCTCCCCGTCTTTTTTACACATTAGCATGCAGCTGCAGTACATTAAAGCCAGACGCTACTATTTACATACAGGAAAACAGATTTGCAGATGAATGAATGATGGAACCGTAGAAAATCTGTGCCGCATTTAATTTGGAGGTTCTGGTCCTGGCTGGATATACGGCGATGAGTCAGGTTGGAGTTCTTCACACGACCTCCTAGGATGTTTAGATGATATATGATGCTGTTTTATTAGTGACTCTCACAGGTTCTCTATCTATTAGCATTTATTGTTAGTTTAGGAGAAAATTGCAATGATTTTGAAGCATCTTAGTAATTAATTCCAGTTTCCCTACTTGAGCTTTGCTAACATTATGATCTCTCTCTTTTCCACCTTTACTAATTGATCAAATTACTTTCTGCTCTCTCCCTGTTATTGTCTGTTCAGGTCAAGCGCAGTTTGGACTGGGTCAATTATCCGCTGGTCGATTTAATGTCTGCGTCAGATTGGATCCAAATGTTTGGAAGCTCTCCTGAGGGAGACAGCTCAGGTGTGTGTGTAGGTGTGTGTGTGTGTGCTGTCAGAGTCTTCTTTTTCACACCGCAGCGTCATCAGTTGTGAATCTGATGAAGAGGAAATGAGTGTGCGCCCTGAGGGTGTGACAAAAGTGTGAATCTCCTGAGAGTCCCGGCGTCTCTGACAGAACCCGCTGAAGCCCCCGGTGCCGTGACAGTCCGACTGCCTGCTGGCTCCCCACGCGAAGATGGAGCCGGATAATTAGAGTGTAATTTTGCTGCCAGTTTTTGAGCCCCGACTCCACCTACTCCTTATAATTTCAGCCTCACTTTGCCCTTTCACCCGGCCGTCTCAGCTCTAATGAGCTGCATTAATGTTGCCGGGCCAGACTGGCTCTTTAATTTTTGAAAAATACGACAAAATGCATCAGCCGCGAGAGAGGAGAGAAGGTGTGAGGCAAGAGCTGCTCAATAAAGCTTTGAAAAAGGCAAGGACACTGTGCTGCATTGTGAGGCACCTGGCACAAAGGGTTCTGTTGAAGTGGAGGACTTCTTCCCTCCAGTATCCCTCTTTAAGGTAATGTTGCTGATGGGAACCCACAGGGGCATCGAGTCTTTGAGAGGTTACATCTTATTAGAGGAAAAAGAACTTCACAGGTCTGAGGTATTATGCTGAAAATTAAATAGAAGTGAAAGTAGATGGATGAATGAGCATCCTGTTCCATGGTTTATCTGAAGGGTAAGAGTCGAAGTGCATGATTAGAGGGCTTTAGCTTTCCTTTCTTTTGCTTTTCCTTCTTCCTGTTAAATTTAAAGTTCATGACAGAAACACATCTAAATAGCTGACTGGATGGAGTCTTGACACCATTGACATGCTGACCGTATAAATCTAGTAAAATTATCACTAATGACACCATTAGCTGAATTATCAATAAATGCAAAGAAAATCTTGAGTGAACTTTCATATTGTTAGTTCATAGAAATTTTGCACCAGGCTAATGTCTAATGTCTAATGCCGAATGTCATCAGCAGATGGCAGTATAGGCTGAGTGACTGATGATACTGAAGATTATGAAAAAAAGTTGTGGGTTTTTTTCGATTTTGTCTGTTAAACATAAGAGAAAAATGAAAAGGGCTCCCAGGAATTATCTTTAAATGTGTCTTTTGTGCGCTTTCATTAATTTCAGGTAAGTTTAATCTCTAGTAAGTATGTAAATACCAAAAAGCTAATCATTATGATTGACGGGTGACCACTCCAGTGATGAAAGTTCAGGGAAGCAGTTTTTGGATGATGACATGTCTATTGGTGTTTGAACAATCAACAAAACATGGAGAGCGAGCTCCTCCCTCTTCCTCTGAGGAAACATGATGAGCATAAACCCTCCTTCTATCAGCGACAATGGTCACGGTTACATTATGTTTTTGTAATTCAGAATTAATTCCGAATAAAATAATTCAGAATTAACTGAAAAAACTATTTTCCTTCGAGTTTACATGGAAATAGTAATTCCAAATTGAGATTTACATGGAAAACGAGTTTGATCGGCTTTATTCAATTCCGCTTAAGGTCTGGGGATTGGGAAGGGTTCTGATTGGATAGGGGGGGCGGACGACTTTACGTCTACCGGAAAAAAACAAACTTACTCGATTAGCAACAACATGGAGGACTACATTATTAGCATCCTTTTTGGATTTGTTTTGATTTTACTTTTGAAGCAGCAGCACGACAACATCATGTCGTTGATTTTGTCGATGAAAACAAGCCCAGCGCTGAATATAATCGTCATTGCGACAGATGGGCAAGGGAAAGACCGGAATTAGTTTAAAGCCGAATGAGTGTATACATGACTGCGGAATTATTTTATTCGGATTTAAAATCTGAATAAACCAGCCACTTACTTTGGAATTAAGTTTAATTCGGAATGGACATTTTTTATTCGGAATTAGGTGTTTACATGGTAATTTTTAATCATTTTAAATCAGATTTAATTCTAATTCTGAATTTAAAAGGAATTAAATTTCCCATGTAAATGCACTAAATGACTGTAGAGAGATGCATCATGGTCTGAGCATCGAGCTGCACCTCTTCTGTTTGTTCCTCATTTGGAGAGATGGGCCTGTGTTTCAAAACCAGATTTGTTCTTTTTTTTTGTTCTTTTTTTTTTTTTTTAGATGAGATGGTGCCGCTAAAAAGTATTGCAGGTTAGAAATTATGTAGAATCTCTTACCCTACCTTTAAAATATATAACGTCAAATGTGCAACTCTGGAAAGATTTTTTTAAACATCTCTAAAGCACAACTTCAAAATGAGCACCAGAAAACTATTATTATTATTCAACAAGGAAAATTCCATTGAGATTTTATAAGCGCAGACAACCCACAGCCACAGACCTGTATCAAATAGAATAAACATATGAATACAAATGCATAGAGTTTCACATTAAAATTAATGTAATGCTATTGAAAACCTCTGTATTTGTGGGTGTTATTACACTTTTTTGTCCCTATAAAAACATGCACAGTACCTCTTTCTATTGACTTTTCTGGTGTGGATTCTCAGTCATCCGGCAACATTTTTTAAGCCTGAGATTCCTCAGCAGTCTCTTAAAGCTGAAAAAGCTTTTCAGACTGAGGAGAAATGCCTTCAAGAACCAAGAAAAAAAAACAGTTATTTTCGAGGATTCTCTCGACTTTCTAAAGGTTTTTGAACACAGTGGATCAAATTCTGCCAATAGAAGGTAATTATGGGGGATTTGTTATGTTTTGCAAAAAAGTATTCACTTGTACTGCTGCTTCTTTTCCAGTGTTTGACTTCCAGTGAGTAAAAATGCCATTCGAGCTGGTGCCAGTTCGTTTCACGGCCTACGTCAACGCATTACAATACACATGAAAATTAATGTATAAAAATGCCTTAGACTATTTAAAAAGAGGAAGCAAAAATATCCACAGTCATGATTATGTGTCTGAAGCTATATTTCAACCAACACAACCCAGAATTTAAAACACCCTGGGGCTTTTTTTTTTTTTTTTTCTTGAGAAGCTAAAAGATTATTTCAGCCACATGTCTTTGACGTTTCCGCTGAGGTTTAGGGTTCAGGGTAGATTAGGCAAATTAAGTCAGAGTAAGTGTGTCACTCGTCCCTGACAGTTCCCCGTGGACTCGTGGAGTTGGAGTTCTTTCTGCTGCCGGTCAGAGCAGCCGTGGAGGACCGAACATGGAGCTGAACTCAAATCTGTTCAAGTTACATACAAGGCGCAACATCTGGTTTTCAAAGCTGAAGCCATTGGAAAAGTAGGGAAAGCGCAGTTCATCAAATGACCCAAAAAAGGAAGTTCTTGTTCCAAACTTGGAATTATCACCATGTCCAATGTTACAGCAGGAATAAACATATTTACAGCCTGGAACGTTACAAAAAAAACACAGCCAGAAAACTGTAATGAACCTGTGAGGCTAATACTACTGGAGGTAGTTTCAGGAGGTTTGAGACTTTCAGAAAGATGGCGAATAATCCCAGCAAAGTGGGGCAAAAATAGAGCGAGTACGGAAACAAATGAGAAGATGAGAAGAGGAAGATGCTAACTTCAAGATGATGGTGATAAACGCTGCAGAGTTGTAAAACAACTGACAAGCAGCAACAAAATATGATATTGCGAAATGTAATACATGGCAATGACGAAGTGTAAAAAGACTGCTCATAACGACCGTTGGAATAAAAAACCAGAAACAAATTGTTTCTGTAGACTGGAGCGTGACAGTAGTGGGCTAGCCCGACTCCAACGTAATCGATCCCTGGCATTGACCAGGGCATAGACAGACCAGTGACCAGTGTTTCCCAGCATAGCTCATCTGGTTATTGTAGGGACACTCGAAACTGGACAGATTTGATCAAAATGAATGTAAAGTAATATTAATGATCGTTATAAGTTAGCATAAGCTCAGTCAGCCAAGCTAAAATAGCTAACAGTACCTGAACTAAGGTAGGCGTGTTTGTTCCGCCCTTTTCCAACATGGCGGCGCATAGTATGACAGCAGGGGAAAAAAAGGCTTCAGAATAGCTCTGCAGAAAACCTATGAGTGACATCATCGTCAGAGGGTTTTTCCAGTTCTTCTTATACAGTCTATTAGATCAGACCTCTGAAAAACAGACTCCACAACTCTTCAGAAACTCTGGGTCCTCAGAGGGATTGTCCAAATTTTTTTTTAAACAATCTACAGTTTCACTTGTTTACAAAATTGTGGATGTGCCTTTGAACATAACTGCTGTGAAACAATCAAAGGTTAGTGTTTAATATGGTTTGTCTCTTGTATCAGAGTTCTCCTTTTCCCATTAGAAACACAAGACGATTTAATCAATTCAGCTGAAACCTGAAAATAAAAGCTGATTAATGCAATTCCTATAAATGTTTTTCATTTCAGTCTCTATCAAAAATTGTGAAATTTCATCTTCTGGGAGCAGATATTGGTCGTGTGTAACAAACGTGGCACAAAACCCAACATGCAGCAAGAAAACGATATAACCACCCAGCGCCGATGTGAAGAAGTGATTTAACGTTTGAGGCTGACTGCCAAGAGTTTTGTGAAGCTGATGTAATTCACTCTATGGCGGGCACCGCTGTCACTTTCAGCTCCTGCAAACACATGAAATGAATAAATCTGAAAGCCAGCCCTGTGATCTGCTCTGAGAGCAGGTCTGGACACAAACATCACAGCATGTCGCTAAAGCTAAATAACACTGTAAATGCCTCAATTCATTAGAAAAAAACACAGACACATTTTGCCCTCTCGATACTGTCAGCCGCATTTAAATAATCACTGGGACACTTGTGCATGCTGGAGAAGTATAACAAATCAATTGAATTGATTCAGATGAGTAATTACTTTGTTTTTGCGATGGAGGCAGCTGAGTGCAAATGATCACAATCATTGAGAACGAACAGATTTCTCCTCAGACTCGTTATCACGCTTTCTGGTTTTTATTTGAAAATAATTCAGCCAGCATCCACTGTCTCTTTTAAGTATTATGCGTTTTCAGGTGGTGGATATCTTGATAACTCATTCAGCACAGGCTGCACTGATGAAAAGTATTCTCAGTTTGCCCTCGGAGAAGTATTTCAAGTCAAGGTGTTTCAGCCGGTGGAAAAAAGCGTAAAGATGTCAGGCACAAATAAGTTTGTCCGGCCTCGCTTGGCTCACTTGTGCAAGTTTTTTTTTTTTTTTTTTCTGTTTGCCTTGTTGCTTCACATTTAATGAGCTGCATTAATATGGCGGTGAAAACAGAGAGGCCTTGAGTTAACTCGATGTTTTTGATGCCTGGACTCATGCATGCAAACTGGAAAATGAATTTCTGTGAAAGGCAGCTTCCTTCGGATGAAGACTGATAAAAGCCGATAAACACTTTGGAGAGTCAGAGGCTGTGATTAAGATACACAGAGGATGACATTTGGATTTTTTTTCTCTTTAAAGCTATGGGTTTACGGTATATTCACATGCTTGTTCAAGCACATATGCTTGGAAAGACATTACTGAGGGGTTACATGCAGTTTGGTAGTCTGACTCGATCCAGTAAGTAAATAAAACTGCAGTTCTTCGACTGACCACCAGGGGCTGGCTCCAAAAATGAGTCAGTCTCCATTGACCCTAATGTTAAAATACCCAACTTTGCAGCGAAAATAAACATATTTACAACCAGGTTCAAAAAACAGTTTTGGTCTCCGTAGCTAGACTGAAACTTAGCTTATGTTAGATTCAGATTCAGAAAACTTTACCGGTTCCCCGAAGGGCAATTCTTTGCAGCGACCAGATCAGGTACAAATAGCCAGAAATCATGCCAGTGCAGAATTTGCTAAATGGAGCATTATATAACAACAAATGTATGCATAATTATGTGTGTGTTCTTTTCTGACCTGTGACTAAAGACCTAATAAAGCATAGTTATTCTTATATTAAAGATAATATTTGCTTGCAGTGCTGTTAGCGGTACTAGCAGAAGGCAGCAACGGGTTTTGGATTTGCTGGAAGGTCTTGGGAGTGAAGATTTTAGCAATCATTTAGCATTTTAGCATTTAGCATCATTTCAGGATCCTTGCAGGTTGACTAACCAGACCACAATGAGTAGCTTTAAAACACGCACCACCTGTCGTCGAGGCCATGAGCTTGTTTAACCCGGGGAGACCACAGCCAGCCTGTTGCTTGTGGGTCTAGAGTCCTATTGGAGCGCCGCTAGTCCTCGTTTCAACTCTGACAGCACTCATCAATGATGTTTGGGACTGATTTGATCAGAGTGAATGTGAGCTAACATTAGTTAAAATCAAAGGTTAGCAGAAGCTAAGCCAACCAAGCTGAAATGCTGACTAGTTTCTGGGCTAAAGTAGGGCCAAAATAAGATGCTGTTCTGCTCTTTGAGAAATGTCTTTGTGCAGATTGTCTAGTTTAGATACAGTAGACTTGGTTTTCTTCTGTTCTTTGCTTCGTTAGTATGTTTGCTTCTACTTTGTGTTTTCTAGTCAGTTTTATGCATACTGTGTTTTTCTTTTGCACCTTGGTCATCTTTACTTCATTTTTATTTCTTCCCGTGTTCATTCCAGTAGGTTTAAACTTGACGGCCACTTCATGTAGTTCAACTGGTTGTTGATGCAAATATTTAATCAGCCGATCAAATGGCAGCAGGAATGTTGGTATGGTCACGATTACCCGCTGAGAAGAAAAGTGATTTAAGTAAATTTAAATGTGGAATGAATGGTCAATGGTCATGAATGTACAAAGAACGGTCCAAAAAAAGAGAGAAAATGTCCCGTTGAGCTGCAGTTCTCTGGACACAAAAAGGCCTTGTTGATCCCAGAGATCTGAGAAGAATAGCCAGACTGTTGCTGTGGGGTTTTTATTTTATGTGCGTTCTTATTCTTTATGACTTCATGCTTTTATGAGGCCTAACTGATTGTTCAGTCTGCATCAGGATGCTCTGACCTGCGTAGTGCTGAATATTATTTTGCTATATCAGCTCCAGTGCCAGCTTGTCTAGGAGAACGGCCTTCGTCTGTGCCTTATCAGTAATTTTCCTCTGATTTTCCTTCTTAAAATTCTTGCTTAGCCTCTGCGCTCAGTCGCACTTGGGTAGTCTGTAAATCTGCTTCATGCTGTTGAATTGTATCCATTCTCTGAAAAGGATAAACACAAGAAGACGAGTTTATCCCTCTATTTCAGTCTCACCAAATCATTATTATGGTTCTTTAAATATTATTGGTTCAAGATGATAAAAAAGGCAACAGAAACTCAAACAACCATGTTTTAACCAAGGTATCCAGACAACCGTCTCTGAACAAAGAGCATGTCGAGCCTTGAAGTAGATGGTTCCACAGCAGCAGCAGCCACACTGGTTTCCACTCCAGTCCAGCTAAGAACAGGAAACTGGGGCTGAAATGTGCTGGGATGACCAAATATGGACAATAAAGGATTATTTTTAAAAAGTTGCCTCGTCTGATGAGTCTCCATTTCTGTTGCAATATTTGCAAAGTCGGGGCAGAATCTGAGCGTAGAATCAGACGCCCCCCCAACCCCCCCATCACCCCACAACCACCACTGCGTGTCTTAGGCCCCATAGCATAAATGCCACAGCTTGTGTAAGGGTTATATAGTTTTTATTTATAAAATTGAAATATTTATAAATGTATTTCACAGTCGACTAAAAGAACCGACACCTGTCTCTATATTTTTTTTTTTAAATACTAGTGTCTTTAACAACGTATTTGACTGATTACAGTGGAAAACAGAAATAGTACCTTGGAGTCCCACAAGGGGGCGCATCGGTAATGAGTTGGGTTTTTGGGATGAGACCTGCAGAATAAACCCTGCAGTTGAGCGAGTGACACGGAAACTCAGCTGTCTCTGTCTATTTCCTTTCTAGGGTTTAACATTCTCATGATTCTCGTGCACACGTCGTGCATGAGAGGGGCGATGCTTGGCTGAATAATACTGCTCATCACATCCTTCACGATCCTTCTGACTTTTGGGGGCAGATGTCAGAAAAGTTAACACAGGGATGACTGGCTTGTGGTGGAAACATAGCTTTTGATCCGTCTACGTCTTAGATGTCTTCCGACTATTGTGAAGGAGAATTCACCAAAGATTGGATTGTTCCTCCACTGTCATGTGAATACAGACCAAGGTCTCTGAGAAATGTTCTGCTTTATGCCAAGAATAAATTATGGCAGTTCTTAATGCAAAATGGGGTCCAACCTGGTACTGGCAACCTAAAAAAGTGATCAGTACATGTACACTCACCAGCTACATTATTAGGTGCACCTTACTAGTACCGAGTTGGATCCCCTTTGCCTTTCAGAACCACCTTTATTCTTCATGACGTAGACTCAACAAGGTGTTGAAAACATTCCTCAGAGATTTTGGTCCATATTGACATGACGGCATCAAGCGGTTGCTGATGGGTACACTGTGGTCATAAAGTGATGGACACGGTCAGCAACAATACTCCGACAGGCTGTGGTGTTTAAACAATGCTCAGCTGGTACTAAGGGGCCCGGATGGATCCACGCTTACATGTCAAATTCTGATTCTCAGATGGATTTCTGCGTACCTCGGTTGTAATGAGTGGTTACTTGAGTTTCTATTGCCTCTCTGTAATCTTCAACCGGTCTGCCCATTCTCCTCTGACGTCTGACATCAACAGGGCATTTTCATTCACACAGCTGCTGCTCACTAGCTCTTTTCTCATTTTCGGGCCATTATCTGTAAACTTTAGAGGTAGTTGTGTGTGAAAAATCCCAGTCGATCAGCAGTTTCTTAAACACTGATCTACCCAGCCCCTCTGGCACCAACAACTACCTTCAAAGTCACTTAAATCCCCTTTCTTCTCCATTCTGATGCCCCGTTTGAACTTCAGACCACATCGACACGGCTGAATGCATTGAGTTGTTGAATAGCGATTTGTGTTAACAACAGGTGTACCTCAGAAAGTGGTCAGTGAGTGTGGATGTTACCCAGCTTCCTTCCACCTTCCTTCACCATCCTTTTATCCCTGCTCTGCTCCGTTCCTGCTTTTCTTGTGGACTTTGCTTCCTTTCTAGCTACTGCCCTGCAGCACCTTGACTTTGGCTCTTAACTTGTCCGACTTTACTTTTGGTTCCCCCACCTGCCCGTCTCCTGTGGATTTCTGAGTTCGGGTTCTCTTTTGAACTGCTCCTGACAGCTTATATAAAACACCCCGCACACATCGGTGTCAATGTAGGCCGTTTGGGTTGTTTCTGCGTCACAACTCGTGCTTCGCGACCAATTCAAAGGCTTCTGCTGCAGCACATGTGCCACCAAACTGCAAGAAAGGCGTATAAACCCCATATGCTCTTTCTAGCTCTCCCTTCTGCTTTGGTTACGCTGCTTGCAAAATCCACCCAAAAGCGCAGTAAGCAACGAAAGCCTTTTATCAGCACAGTTGGTGCCAAAATACCCCGTGAAAAAGTATTTAATATTCTCTCCCTCTCTCTTGCTGAAGAGATGCCACCTTGTTTCCCTCCCTGGGTGATCTTTGAAGGCTCCTGCTGTTTGTCTCATTCCACTCTGATATGAGTGCTGTTAAGCACGCTCACGGTTTACAAATCCCCATAGTTTACACCAGCGTGTTGAATGATTTAACTGATTGCTAACTGCTTGGGTCGGAAACTGTTAAATATTGATTATGCTGGTTTAAATAATTATGTATCAAAATCATCGAAAAGCATCAAGATGATTTTTTTTTTTATTAATGGCTGTCATTCAGCAGTAGTTTCTGATAGAGGCGACATGGGCATCTGCCCAGGGCAGCATGTTGGCAGCAGAAGCCTGCAAAAAAAAAAAAAATGCCACAAACATATTATTTAGACAGCCTTTGTCTTGGTGTGACTGAGTTCAAAGTGTTGCTATACAGCAAATGTCTTTGGCATGTTTTCATGGTTGCAACAGCTAAAACGAGCTGGAGCATTACTGCAGGTGACGTTCACAGCTGCCAGCGGGAGCGCTGTATTCTGAAGTTGGCTGCTTTCAAAAGAAAATGAATGAATCAATTGATTGAGATACCTGCCGAACAAAGGAATATCCAGATATCCGAATACTTCATACGCTGCTTCTCAAGTAAAGTTCTTGAGACGTACTGTATAGCCCTGTGTATGTGCACACTGTATGTGAATGTCGAACCAGTGACTTTTCTAAGCAAACTGATAAAGAAAGCCGGCTCTGCTCCAGGGACCGAGCTGATTGTGAAAAGACAGATGCTTCATAAAATAACACATGGACAATGAAATGTCCAAATGGCAGGAGATCGACAGACAGATTGGTGCAGCGTCTGCTGTGGTGGTGACTCTGTACCGGTCTGTTGTGGTGAAGAGAGAGCTGAGCCAAAAGGCAAGACCCTCTGTTTACCGGTCGATCTTTGTTCCAACTCTCACCTATGGTCATGAACTGTGGGTAGTGACCGAAAGAACGAGATAACGGCAGAAATTAGTTTTCTCCGTAGGGTGGCTGGACTCTCCCTTAGAGACAGGGTGGGAAGTTCAGTCATTCAGAAGAGACTCAGAGAAGAGCCGCTGCTCCTTCACATCAAGAGGAGCTAGTTGAGGTGGTTCAGGCATCTGGTTAGGATGTCCCCTGGTGTTTCAGTGTTTCTGGCATGTCCAACTGGGAGAAAACTGGTAGATTACATCTCTCAGACCAAGCGGAAGTTAATGGATGGATGGATGGATGGATGGATGGACAATGAAATTGGACGACTCTGAACGTCTTCTTCACAACAAAGCAATTGTCTGGTTTTAGAGGCGTCTTCAGATCAAGCTAGAACCATCTACGATGACTCTTTGAAGAAGCCTAAATAATGACATTTACTGCAACATGTAATTTCCCTTCAGCGATTATGAATGTATTGTTGGAGTGAATGTATATACACTGACATATATAGATAATGTGTTCAGAGCTGATGTGGATACCTGCAGTGCACAGCCTGACCGGATCGAAGGTAGCTGGGAGCCACCCATTCAACACACAGCACTGAAATAGTCACATGGAGGCTGCAGGTGAAACCGACTCCAAGCTCATTATTCTACCAGCGCCCCCAGGGTCGTCGGCCCTCATCCAAAGCCTTTTCTTTTTAACTTGAAAATAAGAAACCTACGGTTTGACAGAGCACACAGGTGTGAAAGCTCAGCAACCATGCTTCAACCTGGTGGCGTTTCTAATGCCGCATCCCATCGCTCCGACGGAAAATGTGAAGCCGGTGCTGCACCTGGGTTTGTTTCGAGACCATATGATACTCCTGCTTGCTCCGGGGCTGTGTTTGGTCCGCACGGGCCCAGCATCCTAATTCTTGGACTGTGTTTTTATTCAACTGTAGGCTTTGCCTCTGAATTATTTGTGTCCACTGCAACTCTTCTAACAAAATGCTAAAAAAAGGCTATAAAAGTTTATTATCGGTATAGTAACTTTGAAAAGTCTCTGTGTATGAATCAAAATGAACATACCATTAATGGGATTGGATTTTTTGCAGATTAGCCGATTTAAACACAGTACCGTATTGTTGTATCATACAGTCATGGAAAAAATTATTAGACCACCATTTTTTCTTCACTTTCTTGCTCATTTTAATACCTGGTACCACTAAACGTCATCATGTGACTAAAACAGACAGAAAAGAAAACACTGAATGCATAAAAGCAGTGTTTTTGGCAGTACAACGCCATAGCTATTGATGTAAAAAAACTTAAGTGATTTAGGTTATAATCAAGAAAACCATGGAAAATGGTAAGATATCAGCTCTTAAATAAAACTCTTGTGAGCAATCTTTGTGGTTATCGTTATGTTTGCCCAAACAAATGTACCTTTAGTTGTACCAGGCATTAAAATGAACAAGAAACTGAAGAAAACAAGGGTGGTCTAATAATTTTTTCCATGACTGTAGATCTTGCGCTCAACAGGACGCCATGTCACAAAACTTCTTGAACATGAACAGTTATAGATGATAGAAGTTCTTAACTTTATTAAGTGTTCTGAAAAGCTTTTCAATAATCTTCAACCTTGAAATGAACACCTCATAATGTGACATTAACCCTGTCGCACATATGACTTTGACTATCGTCTTATTTCCAGTGTAAAAGACGACCGTGGTTCTAATAATTAATCCTTTGCAGATAAAGCAGAACATTCTCCGTCCATAACTCCTGTTTTCGATCGGTATAATATCCAGTGGGCGGGAAGAGTTCGGCTGTGCGCCTCACGTGGGAGCCATTCATTATGTGAGCCGTTCTGCCCGCGACTTACCTTGAGCCCGAAGTGCGGAGTACAACTGGAAAGACATTTGTTTAAGTAAGTACTCGATGAGACTTGAGGCAGGCCGAAGAAAGATTCTGCGTATGACTAATACGGCTTCCATTCAGGGAGAGAATCGAAGGTCAAAGCAGCAAGAAAGAATACGTGGAAAAGTTTATATTCATCTTTTCTTTCACCCAGAAGGATGTGGCTCCAAGTCTACAACGGAGCCTTAATGAAGAGGCAATTTTAGAGACGTTCTTGTCAGCCTGTTTTCTTTAATGAGTGCATTTCAGAGCAGGGAGGGAAAGACTACAAATGTTGGAAAATCACAGACTAACAGCTCTTCCCCCTTTAGCCAATAAACAGGAATGATGAAAATGTCACAGGTGATTTTCTTCCCCCAACTAGAAGTACCACCTTGAGCGATTTCACAAAAACAATGTGTCAATCTCAACAAATCTGGATCTGCTAAACAGTGTTTCAGCAACCCCACGCATGTGTTTTAATAACTTCCACAGCATGGGCCTTTTATTTCAGCTCTTTTTCATCCCCCTCTCAGGGCTCTCCCTCGTCTGCTTCCCATGTTTTACAGAGCTGTTAACAACACTCCTATCGCCTCGGTGGAGAGCATGTGCGAAGCTGCACAGGACTATAACTATCTGGAAGCAATGGGGCAGTGAGAGGGATGATTCACGTCGACATCAGAGCTCATATCGCTCAGGATGTGAAGGGGACATCGCTGAGAGGGAACGAAGCAGTCATTAAAAGCTGAGACGCAACTAAGTATGGCTTATAAACCCCCTACACGTGTATATATCTGGAGTTTTAGCTTCCAAAGCTTGGGTTCCCATCAGGAGAGGAGTTAGATCTGATCTGCAGCTTCCCAGGGATTCTCAAGAGGGCGATTTCAGGAGACAGTCCCGAAATTTTCTGTCTCCTGAAGCTTAAATAGTAAATTTCTCGACCAAACGGCTCCGTATGAAAGCAGTAACCTTTTCCTAAGGCACAACAGATGCATCCCCGCAACCGTGCCCCTAACCAACGAGGAAATCCATAATTTTCGACAGCTCAAGATTAATAATGTTTTGTCCAGCGACCAGCTGACCTGAGCAATCGTGTGGCTGATTACAAATAGCCTGCTCAAATGTTATTGTCAATCGTTAATGTGAAACAACCCCGAGCCAATGAAAGTACTGCAAACACACGTTGGGATTCGGTCCGACCCAAAGCAACTAAGCTAGAGCAGGTGAAGCTGCAAATCCTGGGAGAGAGCAAATGTAATACCCAAAGAAATGGAGAACGAAGCCAGAGCATGAGCGGATCGAGGGATTTTTTTCTGGATTTGAGGGAGTGTGTTTTGGCTGTGAACTAATAAAACTGTTTAAAAATGGAGCTGATTTCCTTCTGCACCTCGAGCAAACATTTGTGTGCAGGCACCAAATGAGGCGGGCATGCATTTTTCATGTTGTAGAGACTCCAGCTTTAATGTGACATCATTGGTCTGAGATTTAGCCCTGCGGTTTGTGGCCTCAAGTAAATCCTTCCTGTTGAAGTTGCTTTGCAGCTCTCCGGGGTGAGAGTATCTAAACAGAGTGAGTGATTATTCGGTGTGCGGATATTCAGGTTCCTGTCTGTGATTTGTATAAATAGCCATCCAGACTCAAATAATTCACTACCCACTCAGGGGCACAGCTGCTTCAGAGAGGCGCTCGGAGAGATGGATGAAGGTCTACTGACATCTAGTGGTTGAAAACCAGTCAAGTCCAGTTCGGAGGCATTCAGGAGCTGGACACGGAGACGCTGCTGCCCTGCAATCATCGTCCTCCAAAGGATACTGGCATAAAAAAATAGCGCCGATATGTAGTATGCATTATATGTAATATGGCCCCAATTGTACCTTAAAAGCAGGAACACTGGCCCTCCTGGCTTCCTGGGCCAATTATCCTGTGCAAGCAGGTCTGTTCAATATTTCATCTGTGATTAAAGCGTGCCCTCGCTGTCATTTAAAGCCTCTCGCATGGACAAAAGGCCAGGCACTACTGATAAGAATAATGATGACTTCTTATAGCGGGCTCTTAGCCTCTCCAACTTTATTCCCATAAAGGGAGAAGGGAGCACCAGGAAATATTACTAGGGGAAAAAAATAAAAATCAACATTTTGATGCTGTTTCCATGTGGATGACTATGGCGTAATGGGCAGAGTCGGCTCTGCAAAAGTGTTGGTGGGCAAGACACCGAACCACAGCGGCTCATTGTGCCGGTCCCAAAGCTGGAAAAATGGGGAGGGTTGTGTCGGGAAGGGTGTTAGTCTGCTGTGCCAAAACCCCTACAAAAGGCAACGACTAAAGTAAATGAAATAATTCTTTTACCAAAAGACACAAGTCGGTTTCTTCATTTCCACGACAGTGAGTTTGCCAGGGGACCCTCCGAGATGATATTTACAACACAGAAACCCCCGAAATTGCAGGAGCTAAATGGACTTGAACTATGATTCTGTGTTTTTCCAGCTGCCAAAATGTCTGGAGTGGAGAATATCCAGTCTATATTCCAAACTTTGTTGGTTTTGTCAGGGTGTAATTCAGAAATGTGTCCTTCTCTTTTACAAAATGAATTACATTCATCCCACAGAGGACAAAAACACTTAGATGATGCTAAACAGCACTTGTTTATATTAAATTAGCAGTTGTTGCGTGTCTTCAGTTGTGTATCTTGCATATTTTGCATTTTGCATCACATCCCACATTTTTCGGTCATTTTCTTTCCCATTTCGGTCATCTTGCCTCTCTTTGTAGCCATTCAGTGCTGCTTTGGTCATTTATATCTCTTTCAGGTTGTTTTCTGTCTCACGTTGGTCATTTTGGTTTGTCGGTTGATAATTTTGTGTCTCTCTCTTGACCATTTTTTAATCTCTTCATGATCCTTTTCTGTCCCATGTTGCTTGTTCTTACCTTTTTAAATCTCTTAGTGGTTGTTTGTAGCACAGTTTTGGTTGTTTTGTGTCTCTGCTGGTGTCGTATTAAATGTCCAGTTTCACTTTGTGCCTCTTTGTAAAACTTGATTCGCCCTATGGGCTTCAAATTTTTTATATTATTCATTCTTTTATTTATTTATACTCATTTGCATTTGATTTTGGCATTTCACTCCCTTTGTAGCCCTTTGTGCATAATTTTGTGTCTGCTGTTGATTTCCCCATCTGTGTATGGATATTCACATTTAATTTTAGTCTTTTCACTGCTTTTGTAAGCATTTTGAGTTTCATTTTGTCACTTTGTGTCTCATTTTTCAATCTCCTTCTAATTGTTTACATTTAATTTTGGGCTACATTGACTCCTTCTGGATCTATTTGAAGAGCATTTCTACAGTTTATTTCTCATTTTGTCCATCTTTCTGTGGTCGTGATTATTTTAGTTCCTTTTGCAGACATTTCAGTGTAATTGTGTAACTTCTCTCTGATATTGCACATCTCATCATCTCTTTCTGGTCATGTATATTTAATTGTGGTCATTGCGATTCCCTTGAAGCACTTTAAATGTAATCTTCTAAACATCATGTCTCATAATGGTCATTTTTCCATCTCTTGCTGAAGAGAACTTTATTGTCTTTAAAATACACACTATTAGTGCACATTAATCATATATTTTTCCACATTTGCTCCACATGTATAAATAAAAACTGGTCATTTACATTTGAGTTTTGTCTTTTGACTCCCTTTATGCATTTGAGTGTCTCAAATAGACCACAGTATGAGATGGAAATCATTGGAATGAACGATGGAGAGCGTGACAAACATAACTGACTGCCTGAACAAGCTCCTGGAGGTCACCTCAGATGTGCAGTACTGCACAAATGTCTTGGACTCCTCTGATTTAATCTTCCTGGAGCTGCTTGTGCAAATAAGGATTGTCATAAAATGAAAAACATCATGGGCGACCCTGAGCATCCTCATCACAGCACAGTGATTCAGCAACAGAGGCTTCTTCAGACCACTACAGGAGATTCTTCCTGTCCACAGCTATACCTACCTACAATGACTCTTTGAAAAGAGACTTATGACAGGTTAGGACAACTACTGCAACTATGAATTTCCCTTTGGGGATTAATACAGTATTTCTGAAATGAAGTATAAATCAGTGAGGCAAAAACACATCTAGGGACTGTACTTGCCTGGATGCAGACTTTAGAATTGGAACAGTACTTTGGTTGTGACTGACGACGTTTCACAAGAACATAAGTACAGACAAGTTTGCATATTGAGAGTAATGACTGTGAATACTGGACACAAAATCTGGTCATGTGATCCATAGGTCTTGTGCAGAGAGCTTTTAAAGCCTGTTTTTTTCTCAAACTGCGAGATGCCATGTTGCAAAGATCCCGAACCAGCAGCATAGAGCTGCCAACTGGAAGACGCCCAGAGGCTTAGCCTCTGCTAACCCACGATGATCATTCACATTACTTTATATTCATTTATTTTCATTTTGTCCTCATTTCAAGTGTCGCTACTGGAATGAAACAAGTGCTGCTGGGCCATGGCTTGGCACAACGAGAGCCACCCAGAGCTGCCAGGAGCAGAAGCCTAGGCCCGCCATGGTGCTTACCTCAGACGGGACTGACCAGGATGATTGACTGCACGTCCTAGCGTAATTCTACTTGGAAGGGTCCTGAAAGTTTTTTCCCTGAGAAGCTTGTCTCCTTCAGCTAGGTGTGTGCCGGTCCGATACACAGAGCTGTTGACCGTGAGCTCTTTCAGCCGAGCCGGGCAACAACTCCGCACATCCAGCCAGAAGGGCAACTTGGCTGAGGGAGTCGAGCTAGTCATGGAAAATCCTTTCAAGGCTCTTGCAAGCAGAACTGTTGACATTTACTGCAGTGCAGTAAATCATCCCAGCAGCAAGACCTTCAGTCTCAAATATTGCTTCAGTAGTGACATGACAACGGTTAGCATAACTAAGCTGAGCTAAGCTTCATCCTCCAGATCAACCACAACCATACACAGTGATCTGTTCTTACAACTAATACAACACATATGCACAAGAAAACCTATGCTCTTTAAAATATGACCATGATCTGTTCAGAACCTCAGAAGTCAATATCATGCTAAATAACTAAAATGATGACAGCAACGGCTAGCTGTCATAGCCAACAGCAGAGCCAATGGCTAACTGTCAATCAAGCTCGTCAAATGATCTCCACCCATCTGATTGGTTAGCTTTATTACTTTAATTCATCTAATGTGGCACAAACAAAATCGGCCCTCATACAGTTCTCATGGATGCCAAATCTAACTGTGGAGACCAAATTTTGATCTTTGAACCAGGTTGTAAGTTTGTTTAAAGCAAAACAAAATATCTATATCATCATAAAACAGAAGTTTCAATTGTTCCTATAAAAAAACCTTTGATTATTTTCATGAACTATTATTGAGCTCTCAGACTCCATCCAGAAACCGAAAAGGTGACTTTTGAATTGCGGGGCAAAACATCATTGCAACAGTCGCGTATCACTTTTCACCACTTTTCAGCAATAAATTGAGGTGAACTCACAGAGCTAATTCAGTTTTGCACAGCGAACATCATGGCAGAGGTGACCCAAAAAAAAGAAGAAAAATCTAAGAAAGTAATAGCAGAGGACAAAGAAAGAGAAAATGAGAAAGAGTATTTGAGCAAAACAAGACCAAATCTCTGGCAGATTTTCACTCCACCCTGAAACCCCTATTAATTCATGTTTACCTTGTGTAGGTTGGAAGTTGGTAAGTTGGTAAAAATGCTGTAGAGGTCCAATGATGTATCACTGTCATTGGAAAAACATCTCTATTTATGCTTGTCAAGGTCTCATGAAATTATACATTGATATTTGTGTTAAGTCTTATTATTGCTTAGTCAACATTTAAGTTTTCCTCGGTTTGCTTTGAACTCTGTTCTATTTACTGGCTTTCATAAAAACATTCACGTGTAGAATGGTCACATTGTAAAAAATAAATAAAAAAAAATAAAATGAAAAATACTCCACCCAGCAAGCCATCAGGGGGTTCTAAAAATCTATCAATTGAAAAACTTGTTCTGGGTTGCTTTAATTCGGCTGTAAAGTTGGTTATTTTAACATAGGAGTCAATTGGGATTTGCTCTATTTTGAAGTCAGCACCTAGTGGTCAGTCGAAGAACTGCAACAAAATCTACTTCCTTATTGGCTTCAACCCGAAAGTGGGATTCTTGCAACCACTTGATTAAGAAACGGTGACGCTTTGTAAAATTTATAAGATACGTCGTGGAGGGTTTATCCTGTCCCTTTTTATACAGCTATGGTGTTTAGGTGCTGCCTTGTTTATGTATAACGTACATGGTTCGTTCCTCCCTCCGCCATGTTACGCACAGCGGAGGAGATGAACGGCACTTCCGGCTCTGACGGCGCAGAGGGACGTCGCTGCGCGTGCGGCACCCGCAGAAACAAAGAAGACGGTGACAATGGCCGACTTATCCCTGTATCTCACGAACGTTAACGTGTCTCTGGGACGGAGCATGGACGTGGTTCAGGTCAGTGAACATAGCTTCTTTTTTTGTCTAGTCGATTCAAGCGTGTTGTCTCTTTGACAGCTGTGTCATGTCGGCCTGCGGACAGGGAGTGGTGTTTTTCTTTTTTGTTGTTGTTGTTGTTTTTAATCACATACACGCCTCGAAACAAATCCCGAATGTCCGTGACGTCCCAGGATCCGAGCACGGCGAAGGAGTTTGAGAGCGTGGAGCTGGGCGAGCTGGACAAGAGAGAGGAGCCGCCGCCGCAGAGGGAGAAGGTCCCCCGCCGTATCATCCACTTCTCCAGCGGTGAGACCATGGAGGAGTACAGCACCGACGAGGAGGACGGAGACGACCAGGAGCCCGAGAGGAAGGACCTGCTGTCCTCCCCGGTCGATGCGGTGAGGGTGAGGAGCTTTAGAGGGGGGGAGGCAGTGGCTGTACCTGGGTGGGAGATAATTCAAGTAAATACAGGAACCTTGTCGTTGTGTATAAATTACACATTCTGTGTGTTGCAGTCCAAGATGACCTGGGGGCCTTATTTCTGGTTCCACATGTGGAGAGCAGCCACATCCACCATCTCAGGTTTGTGTAATAACATCAATTACGAACCAACAGGTCTCATTTAGACAAAAATCAACATTTTGTAATCAGACTCTCCGTGACAATCTGCCTCATGTGGATTTGTGCCAGAGCATAAAAGGCTTATTATAATAATCATGAGGCTGTAAACATCCGAACGTAGCAAAAGCTGTGATCTCTCTGTGGACATCATCATAAAAATCGGCTACAAATGTCAGTCACTTGGGTTGAATCACTATTTTCATCGGTATTAGTAAATTAGTTGAGGGGAAAAAAAACGAAACTAGAGATGCACTTGTTGCAATTTTCATTGCTGATTCTGATTTTCTTTGTTGAAATGAAATCAAATCCATGTTTGTGGTGGGATTTAATTAAGAACATGTGTCTAATTAATTAGAGGTTTTGTAATAGCAATATTTGACACAATAAGTCAAGTTTTTTCAGTTTAGATACATTTTGGTTGATGACTGAATCAATGGATAAACATATATGTGCACTTAAATAACATAGATATTTATCTGTGCATGTTTCATCTGTCTACAACGTTCACAGATTAGTGCAAACTCAAAAGTGCAGTTATAGCCTTGATACTCAACATTTTAAGTCTTGTAATTCATGCGTGATTTGCAGGTCTGGACGTGGAGGGGTGAACATCTCCTGCTCTGACTGCACCTGCTGCCACCTGAGAGGGCTTTTGGGTGGGACACAGTGTGTCAAAGTGTCCAGTAACACTAGAAAAAATAACTGGATTTATCGTTAGTCGCTTTTTTTTCTTCCTTTTAGGGGGGAGGTTTCTGATTACTCATTAAATATAGCAACGCAGTCATTAAGTTGGCAACACTGCTTCCTCATGGCCGGTACATTACATTTTGGTGCGTTATGGCCGCCTGCCAGGCTGGAGTCTACATCAGTGTTTTGGAGCAACGCAGCTGCTGTCCTGTCAGGCTGTTTTGGTGTTGAAAAAGATTCACGAGAAAACTTGTAAGCACCACAAAGGTGTTTTTAATGTTAAAATATCAGTTTCAGTTTCGTTTGAAGGAATCTTTGATGACGTTTAGGAAGTGTCGTCTATCTCTCGCGGTCACCCTTTGGACTCTTGTCCTGGTTTTCTCTCGTGACAACTGCGTATCACTTTATGGTCCTATGTCATTCATTAACATCAATTGAAACTAGCAGGCAGAGCTACAGTGGACATCGTGACAAAGGCAACTAAGGGCTCCTAAACAACTGCAGAATTTCTGCAGTCGTATAAGATTCCAACATCTCACACTGTGTGATTTGCATTTGCTTAATCTTGGGTACAGTGTCAAGAATGTTACGCACAGACTGCAATGATGAGCCTTCTTAAATCGTAGACTACGCAGACAGATGTAAAATTATGTCATCGGTATGTGGTGACAGTAAGCAAAGACGTGAAATTAAACTACTCTGTTGTAGCGTTTATGTGCCAGAAGACGGCAACTTTGGACTCTTATTTTTCTTTGAAATGGAGCCAGTTCGCATAAATTAATAGGTCATTAAAGATGCAACAAAAACACCAGCTGGTTTTCGATCACAGAACTTTTGATGACTGACGTCAACAAACACTGCTGCCACGTCCAGCAACCTTGATGAGGCAGGTCCGTCATGTGCATCTCCCTCCTGCAGTCGTCCATTAGGGACTTTTACTGGCTGTAGAAAGGAGAGAAAAGGTACCGTCTTCAGACTCTGGGACACTGTAATGCTTTGTGAAAGCACTCAATGAGGAGAACAAGTGTAACTTAATCGCTTCATGATTTGTCATTGTTTCCAAATGGTTCCAGTTCTGTCTGTCCACGTCAGATCGCAGTTGTATTTACACACTGAAAATGGGTTTGCAGCAGATCAAAGAAAAAAAAAGTTTCAAGGGTTTAATGGCTGGTGTAGTAAAGATGGCAGCAGTATTACACTTTAAAGCATTTTTCTTTCTGGCACCTTTCCATCTGGGGACATGTCACAAAACTCCCATCTTACTGAAACTTAAAAGCATAACATGTTGCTGAAGGTCCTGCATTGAACTTAAACTTGTATTTTTTTCATCATTTTATCTTCTAATTTTTTTCTGCAGCATGTGACTATCTCGGGGAAAGGATGGCCTCCCTCTTTGGAATAACGTCAGCCAAATATCAATACGCCATTGATGAATACTACAGGATAAAGAAAGAGGTGTGTTGCACTGATGAAGTTGTCGTCGTTGTCATCTTTTGTACAACATCCAGCTAACGTCGTTCCCGCTTGGGTCTTTTATTTCAGAGAGAGGAAGAGAAAGAGGAAAACCGGCTATCAGAAGAAGCGGAGCGATCCTTTGACCAGCTACACTCTCAGGAAGTGAAGGATGAGCCAATCACCGTGACGGACCGGCAGGAAGTGGCGCCCGCTCACACTGATGTGGCCTTTGAGGTTGAAAATGAAAATAACACGACTCCGAACACCATCACAGTCCCCGTTATTGTCACGGCAACCTAACCGCCCTCCAGAGAAGGACGTTTGGTGTCCGTTTGTTAAAGAAGGAACACTTTCTTATTTCACCAAGCTGTTTGGTTTGTGTATAACACAGCTTCTGATGGGCAGCGCAGCTGTATTTTGGCTGAAAGGCGAGGACAGAAGGGGTGCAACTCTATAGATTACATGCAAATTAACAGCTGCATTATGGGAAAAAAAATAGAAAATGTCATGCGTCAGTTCTCTTTGTTGATAATCTCTTACATCATGCATTTTTCATTCCAGCAGCATCCAGACTTTGCTATGCAGGAAGGGAATAAACGTTGCTCCCCTGTGCCTCTAACAGACCCAACACTGTGCCTAAATCATCAATACAGTCAAGTCAGCGCCAGATGTGGACCAAACATCCATTTAAACAGGATCTGAAGGTCTTTGAAGACAGCGCACGTTGTTTCGTCCAGATCTGGTGACACTGACGTCTTCTTGATACACCTGGCTGCACCAAAGAGCTGGCCGGTTTAACACCTCTTCACCTTTGAGTTCATAGTTCTGTATTGGTTTATTGTAGGCTTGTGTTGCACTTAACAGTCTGTGGAAGCACTAAACTGATTTAACCGCAGTTGTCATATCTCTTGACCACAAGACTGACTAAAAAAAAACAAAGAAAAACGGGTTTAAGTCTAATATGTTGCTCTTTTTATTATTTGCCTTATCAACTGTGGATTTTAAAATTATCAATGTGGTGTGATAATCGCAGGAAGAATTGTAACAGTCTGTCCAAAGACATGCAAATTTAACATTTTTAACAGTTTTTAGTACATTTTTTATATATGTATTTATTTAACTGTACTGACAGACCTCCTAATTTGAATATTTTCTATTGATTTAGTAAATAATGTTACAATAAAGGGATTATTACATTTCACTCACTTTTCTGTGTGTGGCTTGAATATCAAGATAACAATTATGGAGTTAAACAGCACCAAATGGAAACACGGGCTTTATTTTCCCGTGTCCTGGTTCGTCTGCTTGTTGAAAGGCTCGTCGTGCTGCTTCGAGGGGTCAGCTGTGTCAGCTGGTAACAAAGAGCCTGTGTCGTTCTGTGAGCAGACGGCTCCGGGGTCGGGGACCCTGTCCACTCGCTGCACAATGCTTTTATTCTCCAGCCCGGCGTGGGTTTCTGTGATCCAGGGCCACCTCGTCTGCAGTCATGACCTCACTGCTGCCGATGTGCCCAGTAATGATGCCTCGACTGAGAAGCGCCTGAGAGAATCACTGAAACGGTACGTCGGTATCGGGATGTGCATCCACATGCAAAAGCTGCTCTTTTATTTCTGATAAGAGACAAGTGAGACTTCTTAAACCAACAAAAGCTGAAAAATAAAAAATGAGTTTTCAGTTGTTTCAAAAGTCTCAACTGAGAAACCTCATCTACCCCAACTTCAGAATCATGGCTGATCATCAACAAAGGAAAACGCTCAGCGAAGGTTACTTTTTTTTTGGCCCATAATAGTTTTGTCTCATTTTATTTGAATGAAGTCAGACATACAAAAAAATTAGACTTTTTTTTAAAAAATGTAATTCTTGGAGGGGCCATGAAGTTTGCCCAGCAGGTACACTTGTGCTCTGTAGCGTTGGAGAGTGACTGTCCCTCTGGGTGTTCTGGGAGCCTGTTGCTGTCAGATTCGTTACAGGTGGGAGTTTAACTCCATGTGGGCCGACCCTTTGTCACTGATTCTGTTTATAACTTTCATGGACAAAATTTCTGGGCGCTCAATACAAACTGGGGGTTGTGACCAAGCGCTGACATGCCCTCTTTCAGGTTGTGTCCTACCAGAAAGTAGGTTTTTGTTGCAGTTCCTTGACGGACCAGTAGTTGCTGGCCTGAAAACGGAGCAAATCCCCACTCACGCCCATGTTGAAATGGCTAACCATAAAATAACCATATTTACACCCTGGTACAAACAACAGTTTTGTTCTGTGTAGTTAGATTTTACATCCATTACAACTACGGTGGGGTGATTTTTTTTTTTGTTTATGTTTGTTTTTGGTTTTTTGTATCACAACAGGCAAAATGTTATGGCAGACTGCATTTGATTGGCGGCTTAGCATAGCCACTGGCTCTTTGTTATCATTTTAGCTACTTAGCTCATAAGATTATATCGACTCTAGAGCTGTGAATAATAACCTAACAGTGCATATCGTATTTTAAAGAGGATATGTTTTTGAGCCAGTGTGTTTTGTTAATTGTACCAACAGTCTGACGTGATTGGCTGTTGACCTGAAAGGGTCTCAACGAAGCTTAGCTGAGCAGCTAAGTTAACCAGGTTTCAGCTACATGCGGCACTATTGTTGATGATGTTGCAACTGAAACATAATCTGAGACAGAAAATCCTGCAGCACATCATCGTTTTTTAACTGAGACTGGAAGGCAGTTGACTCCGTTGTGACGTCATTCTGACCCTCAACTTCCCAGCTAATTGTAGCGCTCTGCTGTTGGGAGACAGCACCCATCACTGACCGAAACCCGCCCATCTCTGACTGATCTGTCCATCACTGCCATCTCTAAGTTGCTTAACTGCCCGGATTCAAGGTCCCGGTGATTTCCTTCAGTGAGTTGTGCTACATGTTGCAATTAAATTTTAGACAAGAAGATTCACAACGGTTTCAAAGCTGCTTTTCAAATTCATGAAAGTGTTGATTCATGCTTCAGACATGACTTTGTCTTTGTTGTATGTAGAGGGACGTGACAATAGTTACATAGTGATAGGTGGACTTTAAAGGCATGTCATTAAAATGTCCTGAGGTTGGTGACTGTGTTTATATCCCAGTCAAGGACACCTGATTCATTTCCTCTCCTTTCTTCCATTTTGAATATCTTCTTTGACTTTGTGTTTGGTTAAGGTGAGGTCTACAAGGTCTATTTGGTTAAGGTCACATCCCTTAAAACAAACAAATGTCAGAACTAATGTTTGAAAATGTTTCTTGTCTCAACAGTCAGATGCAGGTTAGCTTAGCACCTTATAACACGTGTTAAAATCTTCTCTGCACTTATGAATTTAACAAATAATCAACATGTTTATTTGTATGTTTTAGTTAGAACAAATGTTCATATCCAGGTATTTTTAGATTTTTATTAAGAGCTAAACCTTTGACTCTAGCTACATATTTAGCTAGCTGGCTATGTATTTCAGCAAGGGAGTGGTATTGATTCGATCATCCAATTATTTCCAAAAATGTGTGCTATATCTTAAAATTCTGAGCTTCGTGGTCCAGTAATAAGATTGATAAATTACTTTTTTGTTTTTTTGTTTTACAGAGCACAAGCTTTTTACATGAAACATGAAAATGAATCTATGACTATACGTACAATTACACACAGGAAAAAAAAGTTAATGCTGTAGCGAATATAGTCCTAAGATTTATTTAAAAGCAGCAAGAACTGCAGCAGACTTGCTTGTTTTCTGGGAGATTTTTCCACATTCTGTGTACGGTGAAAAAAACTGGAGAAAAAGAAGAAAAAAAAGAAAGAAGCTTCGCTGCGTTTATTTTTAACTCTGGAGAAAGCAAACCTGTCCCAGATTACCTAAGAAGGATTGAAGGTTCGTAATGTTCCAGAGGATCTGGACCCAAAGCCCCCTAAATCTTTATAAACCAACAGAGGTATTTTGAAATAATCTCTTTAACCCGACCAGCAGTGTTCTGAATCAGCTGCAGCTGCCTAATCAATCTCTTAGGCTGCCTTGTAAATATAATATCGCTGTAATCAAGTCTACTAAACCGAAAATGCACAGACCAGATTTTCTAAATCACTCTGAGACATTATCCCTTTAATCCTTCAAGTACTTTTGAGGTGATAATAGGCTGACTTCAGGTCTGAGCACATAATGACACCCAGATTTCTGACTTGGCTTGTGGTTTTTAGCAATGCAGACTGAAGTTTTTTTTTTTTTTTTTTTTTTTACTATTCTTCCCTTGGCTCCAAAGTCAAGTATTTTTGTCAAATTGAAATAAATTTAGCAAAATCCAGTTGTTTTTTATTCAAGGCACTTAACGAGTGCTCGTAAGGAGATAATGGAGAGATTTTTATTGTGTATTTTTTTAATTTTTCCCTGTCAGGAAATTCCAGCTGCATAGTGGTTTCACATATATTCTAAAAATGAGGTCTTGAAACCAGACAAAAAAAAAAAAAAAAACTGAAGCCAGGATGCCAGTATTTCAGGGCTTAATGAGGGACTTACCAACAGGCTGGAAAATGTTTGGAACTAAGCATGACAGGAAAACTACTTTTTGCTGTCAGTAAACTAATCTGGGGGGAAAAAAACAGAAAAAAAGTGTGTGCTACTGGTCATTTGGGGCATGCTGGGAAATTATACATTTGGATATTGTTTGAACATATGTTTTTGAAAGTTATGCTAGCTCACAAACGGGACAGGGAAGCCCAGCGAGTTGGTGAATGATGCCCCGGCATGTCACACCACATCATTATGGCGGTGCCACGTCGAGACGGCTCATCTCTAATTGTCAGAAAGTGAAGTCAGCTCATCCAACACAAGGCAGCCTCGCACAGGGTCCACAATGACAGACAGTAACACCCAGTGAGAGCCTGCTCATCCCCGTACAATGAGCTATGCTAATAACTCATGCTGTTAGTATTCATAATTAACACAGAGATGAGTCTCATTTATTTATTTATTTTTAATTATGCTGGGTAAATTCTGTGTCAGACGTGTCAGTGGTGATGTTAGCTTTGAGGGTAAGCTATGTCGCTAGTCGTCCAAATCTGCTCTGATTGATTCATTGGTGCTCTGAAAAAAAAAAAAAAAAAAACAGTAGCTGACTGTTATAATTAATTACTTTATTTAGTCCTTTTTTGAACCAGTTATAGCTATACATAAAGCCCCAGCTCAGAAATAAATATAGCACAAATAACTTCTTCTCATGTGTGAGTTAAAAACAGTCAAACAGTCCCAGACATGACAGTTTGAAATACACAGAAGTTAATAGCAGTGGCTTAGTGGCAGCCTGCCAGCCAGGACCAAAAAGGAAAATAATGTCAGAGTGTGTAATACTTGGAGATAATCACTCACTGCCCTGTCACATCGCTTGTATTAAAGCACACAAGGAACTTCTGAAGTGACTAGCTGCTCAGCAAACACGACTCTACATACTTCGGAGGATGAGTCTTTCTGCTGTTGGAACGACATCACAGCTCAGCTAGCAGGCTAACTTATATTAAAAAGAAGTGATGTATGAGAACTTGGTATATCTTATTTTACCAGTAATATATACAGTGTTCTAGTGAGACAATCAGTCCGCAGTTAGCAATTACACTGACCACGACAGAGGTGCAAAGTGAATTTAATCTCCAAGTTGTAAACAAGATCAGAGAGGTCATTGACTCATTCATCACAGAATGAAGGATGCTGGGAAATGACAAATGATCAGTAAGAAACAGCCGTTTTTAAACCATCACATGAACAACATCTGGACCTTGAGATAAGTCTTCAGACGCCTACGTATAAAAACAGATTTGATAATCAGGAGCGATGGCCCTCAACAGGCCAAAATGTAGAGGAAAAGTCACGGACTTATGAATCAGCATTAAATAATAAGGCCATGTTGACCCCAAAATGCAGTTTTTACACAACAAAAAGAAATACAGTTTGGTTGAACATAGAATTAACACCCTGAACATTAATGACTCCTAATGGACGATGGATTCCAGCGTCAAGGGTTGAGTTTGTGACCATTGTCTTTAGTATTTCAACCGTGTTATGAAGTCCTGTTCAGTAAAGAAAAGATGAACATGTTGGAGAAAATTCTCAAATAGGCTCTATGTTAATGATTTCGCAAATTTGAAGTGAGAAGAGCTACATTCATGCATGAGAAACATATTAAAACTGCATTTAGACTGTAATTGACTAGAAGGAGACTCTGAATTGGAACAATACTTCATATGTGACTGATGACGTTTTACAAGAACGTGCACTGGGAATTGTCTACTCTCCCATGATGTCTTCCATCATTACTTTTGAGAGTATCTTAGGTGATTTATGCTTCTACATGAGACCAGCGATGTACGTGTGTCTGCCTTAACTGGGCGCCATACATATATTCTCAGACTGAACCTTACGTGCACCTCCCCAGTAATGTAACTCCATGTCTGGCTGACATGGGCTGCAACAAATGTGACTGCTTGTAATAATTTTGTATTTTTTTTCTACATATTTTCCATACTGCTACTTTTTTGTCGTTTTCAAGTCAGGTGAAGAAGAAAGATGGCTGCAATGTCAACAATTTCTGTTGCGCAACACTGATCATCTCCAGCTCTCATAAGAAATGCTTCATTTGCTTTGCTGCTATGTCAGAACTACATAAAGGAAATACACTAAAAGGAAGCTCAGCACTGCAAGCTACAGCGCTGCAGCGAAGAACCCGCTTTGCAGCCGAGCATTTGTTGGTATAAATGCAGAGCAACGGCCAACAACAATGGACAAGTTTAAAAGTGTATTTCATCCAAATCAGCTGTCCTACATCGTACAAGGTGAGAGGTTTGACAACGACACATCACACTGGTCTTGCAACCAAAGACTACCTCATACAATTTTCTGACAGTTAGAAATCCTACAGCACCGTCAATTAAAATACAACTTGAAATGCGACCTAGATCCTTCCCAAAGAAAAATAAGAAACAAAGTAGGCCTCTTCTTTCCAAACCCATGGACCACATTCTTCCCTTACACCACTTCTTTTTTAAAGCATTTTCGGGACATATAAAAGCTACAACAAAGCGGTTTATTTTCACATGTTGTTTGTGGCAGCGCATACTGATGATTTCCATCTCCATCTGCATTTCCACCATAATCGAAGTCTACAATGAAAGAAGGTTCATCATTGCACATTGCGGGCGTACCATTCTTGACATTGTACCCAAGATTAAGCAAATGCAAATCGAACAGTGTGAGATGTCCACTGTAGCTCCAGCCTGTGAGCTAGTTTAATGGCTGTTCATGTATGACATAGGACCATAAAGTGATGCGTAGTTGTCACAAAAGACAACCAGGATAGAAGTCCAATGTTACTTTTGGGTGGTTTTTGGCCAATAGCAGGGAAGGGTGACCACAAGAGATAGACAACACTTCCTAAACATAATCAAATATTCCTTCAGATGAAATTGAAACTGATATTCTCACATCAAAAACACCTTTTGTGGAAGAGAGTTTACCCACTGACAACAAGAAGGGTGCTGCAACATACAAATCAATTTGTCATTCCATCAAGCTTTCTAGTGAATCTTTTCTACACCAAATTAGGTGCAGGTATTGCCTGCCCCAAAATTAAACTCTCTAAAATTAACTAGATGCAGAACTAGATGCATATTAGTCTCTATAGCACTTTCTGCACCCTTGAGATTAAATGTTCTCCTTCACTGATTGGGAGAGAGATGTTTTAACAGGGGTTCCTTAATCCTGATCCTGAAGACCTGCTGCATGTTTTAGCTGCTTTCCAAATCCAAATTGTCAGCTATTCAACTGCAGGCATCTCAGTCGTTCCACTAGAGGGCAGTCTTGTCTTTAACAGGAGAGATGAACTGGGGTTACCAGAGACCAGTGACACAGACATCAACTGTGATTGACACAGATCAAGTAATGTGTCGATAGTGTTATTGACACAGATCTTAGAGTAAGCTTATCAATGATTTCAGGATTTTTTTGAAAGGATTTTTTTTTTTTTTTTTTACTGTTGACTGAAACAAAAAAAGGTATAATCAACAGAAATGGAAACGCGGATGCAACTAACTGTTTGTCTGAGCCGCTTCCATCTGGGACTCGTGAGACACCCAGCGGTCATCAGACAATCAGTGATTAAGAGGGAAAACCCAGAGTTGGAACTCACAATGCCATTCCTTGTGACTTACTGATCCAGCCATTAAAGTGGGCATGTGCGCTCGAATTTATAAAGAAGCTGACATGCAAGCGTGTCTGCGTATTTCCCAAAGGGCCAGCCCCAAACTGTACATTACCCTCCTCCACCCGCACGTCCACGTGCTGCGCTCGAGCTGCCTGCTGCTGCTCAGACAGACCTGACATTTCTGTAGGGAGTTAAACTGGAGGGGCCGGGACAGCGCGTGTCAAGTCATCTTTAGGGGGGGGGGGCACTTTCGCTGACATTTTTACTTCTGAGGTGAATCAGAGGTCTTAACTGCAAGCTCTTAAATATATTCCAGCCACAGCAGGCTGCCATGTGTCCTGACGCATCTGATCTGAGATTAATCAGGACGCAGATGCGGTTCCACTTGCAAATTGCGCGTTGCTTACGCTCCAGATGCAAACTGCCCCGCTGGATGAGGTGGTACCTGTATGAAAAATGGCCCCGAGCTGCAGAAATGTTTCAAGCCAGGAGCGGCGGGGTCTCTTCAGTGGGAGATGAGACGAGTATAAATGGAAACATGAAGACACACAAAGACAGTGAGACATACAGAAAGACAGAAGTGGGGGGTGATGAGAACAGCAGCAGCCCCTTTGATGTGGGCCTCAGTGGGGCCCTGTGTGTTGAAGATGAGGCAGGCCTGCTGAGGGAAGGGGATTTCCAGCTCTGCTTGGTCTCCTGTCTCACCCCCTCAGCCTTCACTTCCTTCGTGGGCTTAAAAACAGAGAGCATGTCTGCAGAGATAAAGCCTCTAACAGCGCGGGTCATCACTCAGAAATGTCAGACTTTGTTGTTTTAGCGATGAGCCTTTATATCCTTTGTGGGGGTATAATTAAATATCTGCTGTTCTTTTCCATTTGCATCTCCACAGCATGAACAGTTTTTTTACATGCAGAAAAATCCTCCTTGCATGATTGCAATCTCACATTACTGCAAAAACCTGTCTTCTCACTTGTGTCACTTCGAGGCGCACTCACTCACTCACTCGCTGTCTGCCTGCACCCTCGGTGCCCTTTAAACACCCAAACACGCATGCACTTAACTGTCGAGCATTGTGAATGCGCGACATGCGTGTAGCCTCGCGCGCTGGGCCCGTGGAAAGCCCCTGGCACTTGCTGCATCCTATCTCAAATGCAAGTATGCAACTACAGGTGGCTGGTGAACAATACTGATGCCGTACGACCTGCGGCCGGCTTCAAAAGGAAAAAGCAGAACTTTGAATTGAATATACATGAAAAGAGGGTTTTTGGAGCTTTCTCACTGACACAAGCCACAAACTAAATGTGGTTATATTTGCAAGGTTTTTCCATCATGCATTTAATCTTCCGTCTCCATATCTGCAAATAACTACTTGGGACAAAAGATGAGGGGCCATTTTGGAGGCACAGAAAAGCACAGTGGTTAAGACTTTCTTATTTTTTTATGAGTGGCAAGTCCCTCTTTTATGAAGAGTTTTTTTGTTTTTTACTTTGTCAATATGTCCACAAGATTACATTTATGGATAACGAGAACCACCAATGCTACAGTGTATTTGTGAATTTCTGCTTTGATTTTATGACCCAAACTTGACCCAAAAAAATGAATATAGATATGGTATTCCAATCATTGTTTATGGTTATTTTAACTAGATAAAGGAGGATATTTATGGATACAGGCGCCCACGCAAGGGAGACGACATGTCCCTCTCATAGCTTCAAAGTTTTGTCGTGCATCAATCACATATTGTCGTCCTTCTGGGCTTTTCTGGTACCTTCAATAATCTTTCTGCTCATGCTCAGTATCCATTGTGACATCCTGTTACGGGCCAATTCCACCCTCAACTGGAGTTTGGTGTCACGTGTGTCGAAGCGGGAAAAGTTGCAAATTCCCCAACTTTCGATGGAAGCAGCGCTATCGATGCAACGCACAGATCCCACAATTCAGTGCGAGTACAGTTTACGTCACCACATTCAAGGTCTATAGACCGAGGCTGACGACGCAATGTGCACGTGTGAGCGTGGAGGTTACTTAGATATGCAGATAAATGTGAAGGAAATATTCTTCCACAACATATTTGGCGGCTCTCTCACTCTGACCAAATTATTCACAGACGACCGCTAATCGGTTTGTTCATTTTAGCCACGGCTGCCTCGACACTTTCAACCATTTTGGACCACTGGCAGTATCCAAAGACAAAACTAGCTTAGTTTTTTAGTGCTGTAACTGAACCATAAGGGCTTAATGTAGCCCAGGTTAGGCCCAGCTGTGTCTGCTATGTTGGACAGGTGCTACTAGGAGTGTCGCTCCATCTACAAGAAGTTAACTCAAGCTAAGTGAAGCTACCTGTGTTTTGCTCTTCCTGTAAAGACGGCAAACCTAGCATGCTCTGTTTATGGATGTAATAGCTCAAAACCAGCTCCTGTTAGGCTTCCTTTAGAACTACAGCAGAAGTTGATTCAGTTTACCTGGAGATGACGATATAAGGGCTAAATGTAGCCCAGGTCAGGCCCGTCTGTGTCTGCTATGTTGGACAGGTGCTACTGGGAGTGTTGTTCCATCTACACAAAGTTAAATTAAGCTAAGTGGAGCTACCGGTGTAGCTCTTCCTGTAAAGATGGCAGACCTAGCATGTTCTGTTTATGGTTGTAATAGCTCAAAACCAGCTCCTGTTAGCCTTCCTTTAGAAACTACAGCAGAAGTTGATTCAGTTTATCTGGAGATGACGATATCCCATCAAGAATACTTGAGAAGACACAAGTCTGCAGTCTTCATTTTTCAGGCAGGCGCTTTATATTTGGGCCTGAAAAGATGCTGTTGAAGACATCCTGCCTTCATGCCGATAATGTTGACAATAATTCCACTACATGGTCAAACAACTAAAGGAAGTCCAGTTATTCACTTTTCTGTGGTTCACAAATCCCAGTTAAGCTACAAAATTTGCAACGCATTTTTAGCAAAAAAAAAAAAAAAAAAAACACCACAAGGAGGAATTCAGCTACGGAGATTCTCTTAGAAACGAAAGGACTTCTGGATGAGTGCGCTGACGCAAATGGAAATGAAGCGTCACTGTTTCTCCTCACTCTGTACACCTCAGACTTCCAGTCTAACTCTAGTTCTGTCTCATCCAGAAATACTCAGATGAGGCTTCTGCTGCGGGGGTGAATCAGCGGTGGGCAGACGACGAGAACAGCGAACTGGTGGACCGCGGTGTGAGGGCAGTCATTTCAACGTGAACGAAAGAAAGACAGTCGACTTTAGGAGCATCAGGAGTGAGACTATTTCCATCCTGAGAGAAGAGGTGAAGACGGCGGAGGACGCCAGATACCTGGATGTCCTGCCAAATGAGCGCGGTAGCTCTGTTGGAGCTCTGGAAATACAACGCTGAGGCCGTCTACAAGAAGTCACAGAGCAGATTGTACCTTTTAAGGAAGTTTCTTTGTTTACAAGTTGTTGCAAAGCTTCCATATATGGACGGTGGTGCAATCTTTGCAGCATCAGAGTCAGCGATCCAAAGGAACTGAGGAAACTAAAGAGAAAGTCTGAAAAACTTCATACATTGCTAAACATCATGACACATGACAGTAATTAAAGAACAGGAGCAGTAATTAAAGAACAGGAGCTCTGTTGGAACTTCACTTCAGCCAACAGCAATGACACAGCGAGGTTCTAAAGTGATTATAATACCAGCTGACTGACTGACTGATTGATTTACGACTTACTTATGAAACTAAATCGAATTTCTCTTTGAGGATTAATAAAGCATCATTGAATTGAATTGAACTAAATGATCTCTCATTACATATTTGCCATTTTTGATATCCACTTATCCTCTGGACCATTTCCCAGCTGCCAGTGGGGCAGAGTCCAGCCTGGAAACATCTCCAGTTCATCACGGTGCCACGTGAATATTTGTATAAATACAAAACAAACTAATCTGAATTTTGAAGACTTTATATCCTCTAGAGTCTAGACTGACAAAAACGTCATTTATGCTAACTCTTCTTCTAAATGAGCATCTGCATATCAGTCTGTATTGACCAGATGCTGCTCATTTCATGATGACATCTTTCCTGGCTCTGCAGTCTTGCTTTTGTGACACAATACCAGGTACCGCTTCATTATAAATGAGGCTTAACTTTCAAATCTGACTTGAAAAGGAAAAAAAGTAATAACGAAACAATTCCTCCTTTCTTGACTTCCAGCCAGAAGCACAAGCAACAAAAGGGCAGAGAGATAAGGCTGCACATGTTTTGGTCATATTAGACTTTTTATATCTTAACCATCGATAAAATGTTTGATCGACTTCCTTCTGGCAGAGTCAAAGAGTTGTAGACAATTGTCTTATTGCTATCAGGTCTGGATTACACAAATGAGCCACCACAAAGACATGCAAAAATGACCACAAAGTGACGCAAAACCAGCAGAAAGAGAAGCCAAACAGTTACACATACTGTAATTGCGGAGGTATGCAAAGTGGCTGCGCCAAGAGATAAGATGATTACAGAGAGGTACAAAGCAGCCGAGATGAAATAAAAAGGGCACAAAATGACACAAAGAAATGTTCAGATTGAGTTTTTTGTTTTGTTTTGTTTTTTCTAGGTCTTCTCTCTAGATCGAGGGGCAGGATTATATGTACAATTAATTTAGGTCAATCTAAAAAACAAAACTGCTCTAAATTCCAGTATGAACACATCTTAATCGTCATTCAGAGAGAAAAGTTTGAACAGGCCGGTGTGTTGTGCAGCACGGTCTTCGTTCGCTACAACAAACCAGTCGGGCTACAAACCAATTGTCGTTTTAAGTCAGCGGCGGCAGCAGCAGCTACTGATTATTTTGGCCTTCTGACTTTTGTTCGAGCCGCCCTGACTGGTCAGAGGTTGTTTTGTTTTGCAGGGCGGCGGCCCACTCCCAGGCTTATGTAACAGCTGGTCAGGGCGAAACAGTAGTGAAACATCCTCTGCAGAATAATGCGTCTGCATGGGCGGAGTGTGCTGCTGCGAAGGACTTTGAGGCCAAAATGTATGCTTTAGGTACTTTCCTGAGTTAAAGAGCAACCCCCTCCCCCTTCCCTCCCCTGCATCTGTCACCACTCTCCGATCTGATGTCCAACGTACGGGCGAAGACGGGGTTTTTAAAAAAGAAAGCAGAGAAGCTGTCAACCAGCTCCTGCGTCGGCGGCATAAACTTCAGCGTGTGGTTGTTGGTGCTGAAGACAACAACAGCATTAAAGAAGCAAGTTCAAGTTCATCAGCTGCTGTTCTCACGACTGTCTGGTTTAATATGATTAATGAATGCAGAAGTTACTGTAAATCATTTGAGGAAAACATAGAATATTTATGCCCTTATGTCAAACCAAAGAGGCAAGATCTGGTTTTCAGAGGTGACGCCCGGAAGAGAAATGAGGAGCTTAACTGGATTTTACAGGGCGTGAATAAGTCCCTCATCAGGTGGAATTACATAAGGCAACAAATGTTTGCATAATCAGGGACGTGGCTTTTTTTTAGTGTCTGTCATCACCTTAGCTTCTCGGCCCTTAGGATTTTATGAGAACTTGACATTTGTAAATGAAAAGCTAACAGGGCATAATCATCCTGACGGCACCATGTTAGTTGTAGCAACATGCCACGACTGGTCCTGGGTCGGCCCCAAATATACAAGGATGAAGCTAAGTAGCAGACATCAGCTACTTCTGTTCAAAGCTGCTGACGGCGCTAATTGAATGCCGCTAGGCCCATCCTCCAAGCTTGGTACAGACCGTTCCAGATGGGCTAACAGGACCGCTAGCTAACAAGTGACCTGCTACCATTCCCTGGAACCTCCGCGGGGACAGAGTTTAGTTGGAGCGCCGGGGTCCCTCTAAAATAAGTAATCAGTCAGCTGAGTGTTGGCTAGTTGGAGGGTCCTGGTGGAACTCAGCCATGCCGTGTCACATCTCCAGCACTCTTTTAGTGTCGGTTTTAGTGGCTTCGTCAGAAACGAAGATGGATGGACAGATTCGATCAGAACGAATGTGAAGTAACACGACTTGGTGTCATAACTCAGCATGAGCTGGGCCAGGATGAAATAACCTGCTTGTGCTGACTGAGGTGAACATGATCCATCCAGACCAGGTACCAGGATTCTTTTTTTTATTTCGTTCATTTGTCCATTTTTGGAGAAGCCAAGGAATCAGCTCCTGCTTCAAAAACCAGCTCTTCAGAAAACTTACAGGCGACATCACAGGAGCAGCTGAAAAGGAAGTTGCTATTGCTAATCAGATGCAGTTAAGTAACATGGGTTAACCATTGGAAAGGAAAAAAGAATAAAAACCAAGCTGCATTACATTTATAAGACAGTTGATGCTTTATTGGAATTACATTGATGGGTGTTACTGATCACCTCTAAATCAATAAATGTCCTGTTTTATCAGAAAATTAAAATGGAGGTAACTCCATGTATTAATAGAATGTATTAACATTTTATAATTGATCAGAATCATTTTTTTAGCCTCAGTGTTGATATAAAGTCACGGCATATTCTTTTATCAGTTTCTTTCTTCTCAGTATAAACGTTATTAGTCCAGTTTAAAGGCTGATGTGTTAGTAAGAGGAAACATATGGGGTCATGCCTCATTTGACTAAACAGCTGTTATAAGTTCATACTTTATACTTCTAACCAGCCAACAAAAGTCTTGAGAGCAGAGCAGAAAAGACACTTTTTAAAGCCAACAGAATGAAGCTGAAAGTGCTCTAACCAATAGGAAGTCAGGAAATCAGTGTTTCTTGTAGTAATTAAAGTTGTTTATATTGTGCAAATATCGAACGGTACAGATTTAAGAGAATTTCATACCCGGGACGGGCCGAAAGCTAGAAACATCTGTCCGTTTTCGGTGGATGCTTCATCCTGTTCAGCATCATGGAGGGTGGCGGAGCCCATCCCAGACGTCATCAACGGAGAGGCGGAGAACATCCTGAACAGGTCAGCAGTCCATCACAGCGCCACGCAGAGACAAACCTTCTTACTCACAGACGATTTAGAATGACTGATCAGCCTGACATTTGCTTCTTTGTGTTTTTTTTTTCTTTTATTTA
The DNA here is from genome assembly GCA_018398805.1 of Hirundichthys speculiger. Taxonomy (NCBI): domain Eukaryota; kingdom Metazoa; phylum Chordata; class Actinopteri; order Beloniformes; family Exocoetidae; genus Hirundichthys; species Hirundichthys speculiger. The sequence continues at coordinate 1,478,323 of JAGFBZ010002129.1, forward strand.
CAGTAAGAGGAAGCTGTAAGATCCAGAGAAAGCCTACGCAGACGTAGAGAGAAGATGCAAACACCACACAGAAAGGTTCCAGTTGGGAGCTAAACTGGGAACCATCTAATATAATCAAATTATTACAGAGCTTTGGAACAGTGTTGTTAGTTTGATAATGCATACATTTAGAGGCTCGTCAGGTTAATGTTGGAATAAATATTCCATTATACAACAGTGGTGAAAAAAAATGGCGCCCTACAAAAATTATTTTAGTTCATTTCAAACCCTTCCTCACTTATGTGGTGTCAAATACTTCCTAAGTATTTGACACCACGTGAGTGAGGAAGGGTTTGAAATGAACTAACTGTCTTATACTAAGACACCACAAGATTGACCTTCCTCTTTTCTGCAGTGATGCCCTGTTGAGATGCTGGTGCGTCTGTGACAAAGAGCGAAGTCCTCACAGAGGAGGCCACATGAAGGCACGGGACTTTATGAATTACAGACCTGTGATTCTGGATTAGTTAGGGACAACCCCCCCTAGTTCTCTGCTTCCTTTCCATTCAGTGCTGGCTTTTGGTTTCACATGCTGCTCGATCAGGTTTTTCTGGTAAAACCACCTGTTTAATGGTTCTGCTTAAATTACACAATATTCCCAAAGATGATGTAGCCTGTCAGATAATGTGGCAGAAACACAGCGTTTCATTATGTTTATGTGGCGCACTGACAAGCAACACTTTCAGCTTTCTCTTTGTAGTTCTGAGCAGCTTGTAAAGTCTCCAGAGGGAGGGGAAGCTGTTTAATTTTGATTTCACTGAGGGGCAACATCTGGTTTTCAAAGCTGAAGCCATTGTGGAGGTGTAGAAAAATGCAGTTTATTAAACGAACACTAGGGGTTTTTCTCCAAAAGCGACCACTTTTCCAGTTTTTTCAGCAAAAATGAACATACTTGTAGCCTGACCCCAAAAATAAAACAGAAACGGTTTTGGTCTCCATAGCTAGATTTCCACATTTAGTGTGGGGGGATTTTCATGTACCTCATGAGTTAAAAAATATATTAAACCCCATATTTATGCAGTTTTTGAGTAACTACCAGACGTGCTGTTAACAGAGGCTACCTGCGTACTGCGGAGCGGGTAGCGGGGTACTGGTGCCCGTAATCATCCGGAGCTTTGCAGATCTGTGTCTTTCCGGTTGTCCCCGCGCTAACAGGCTTCCTCCAGTTATTCCAGGCCAGAGCAGACACGATCACCACTCGTGTAGCGTCAGTGTTGATCTTTTCCTTGTCATAATGTCGGGAACATTGCTGGATGTTGACATTCGTCTCTGTTTTGTCCTTCTCTGCGCAGAGAGACGTGTCGGCCACTTTACCCGCATCACGTCAGCCATGAAAGGGCAGCTGTGCGGCGCCTTTGCTTTGGATCTGTGTGATTCACACCCCCACAGCCTTACAGTAGTACACCATGGTTGTTTGAAGGCAGACAATGGCGTAAAATGAATGACCTGTATTGCCTGTTTTGGCTTGTTGCTTTCTTTAGCGGAAGTGGTCGTATCCACAAAAGGCCCCAAATACAATGCTTCACTACCACTTAGCAGATGAAAGGCACTGTGATGGTGGGTAGCCTTGATTGTACTTAAAGTACTGCCTGGAAGGGTTGGGGTGAAGGCTGACTTAACAGCTCCTTGCACGATATTTGTATAATAACTTAATTTTGTACATTACCCGCCCCAACAGATTAAAATACAGACCTTTTGTATCCATAAACCAGAAAAATCTGAGTCAGACTTTGCTGATGCAGCCAGCAGAGCTTAAAAACCTCAACTGAAACTCAAGAGAGTTTTCATTTCTGCAGTCAGACAGACTTATCTTGAAAGGAGAAGATAAACAGTGGTATTTATAGTGCTGCTTATTTCGTTTTCTCCTTTGCACAGAAATGAAAACTCAACTGAATCAGATGTTCTTCTCCTAAAAGACAAAAACACGCGTGAGCATTTGGACGCAAAAATCTGGACGTCCTCGGCCACTTTCAAAGCTCCCAGAGTTAATGTTCAACTAAGTAGTGACTGCGAGTCCTCGGGGGATAGAAATTTCCAACCGAAGCTGACATTAAAAGGCCACGATGACTTGCATAAACGCACAACAGAACAGGATTTACCAGACCAGGAAGAGCAATTAATACATTCTGTCCTAATGCAAGTCAGACAATGTGAAGAATGTCAACTTGCGTGCTCTTGCGGCGTACACAAATCATTGTCCATCAGAACATTTAGTCTTCAATCTCAAACTGCTAGCACAAAGGAAATGTCCCGAATGTCCTAGAGGTGAGGAAACTCCCCGCTTTTGTTGTTCCGCAGCCAACCTACGCAGCGGCAGAACAATAGATATTTTTATCCCTTTTGTTAAATTTAACCCACTCAACGGCACCGAACGAAAAAAAAAATGACTGTTTCTCGTTTGAGACAGGCAGAGGCCTGTCTTCCTGTTTCTTGCTTTGATGAAGCACTTGCGGCTGGAGTCTTTGCAGTTTTGTCTCGCCACAAGGATGGCATCTGTGGCGAGCTGCGCTCAAAGAAAGCGATAGCAAACACGGCCTTGTAGCCAACCTTGTTATGTCTGTGCCCCGTACGCAAGAGCTGTATATTTACAGAAAGGTTTGGGCCTTTTATCTTCACTTTAAATTTTACTCCACACAAAAAGGATCCCACGCCCTCGGGAGACGCTGTCACTCTGGCCTGTTCGCATGTCTGTGGGGAGGCAGTTCATGACACACAGAGGGAAGCAGAGAGGAAGGAAAGGGGAAGGCAGTCAAGCAACTCATTGTCCTGTGATGAGGATTCAGCAGGACAAAATATATGGAGACACGCAGTGAGGGAGGAATTCCCCAAGTAAGTTCAAATGATTGCAGATGTGCGCCTGGCTGGCTGGCTACTGCGCACATCTGGGCCCGCAAAAAGCCCTCCCCGCACGCCTCCTTTTCCAACCTCCGAGAACCTTCGCGTCTCGTCCCTGCAACGCTGCCCCGCGCGCTCCGGCCTGGAAAAGCAATTAGGTGCAACACATGGCCACTGTAAGCGGCCGCTCGCCAGGCAGTGGGTTTCACCAGCTGCGGTGGATCCGTGGCAGCACGTGTGCGATGGGAGGCCTGAAAAGGCCATTATCTCGGCGGCTGGGAGGAGAGATTTTGGCGGAGGGGAAAGTTTGGGGAATTTCAGAAGTGGGGGGGGGAGACGCAGCCTCGCGTTAACCGAGCTACTGGAGGTCAGCGGTAGTCCAGAACCGCTTTTGCAGGCGAACGGGCTTTTTTCATTTCTCTAAATGACTTCTCCATGCAAAGCGGCTTCTGTCTGAGAATGAGTGGTGTTATCTCAAAGTGCTCCCGCCTGCAAAAAAAGGAACCGAAGGAGACGCATTAATAAGCAGCTGAACTCGTCTGTGTAGTTTGCCGTTGCATGCGGAGGACAGCGTGTTCTCAGGCGCAGGGAACACGCTTCTACTAATAGTCTCTAAGCGATCTGAAATAGCACTCGCACGAACATAAAAGGCACTTGTTTACCTCCTGAAAAAAGATATGTGCACCTGAGTCAGTCATACTTGTTTAAGCCACTTAACACTGGGAACACGCACTGCGCATGTGCATACACACACACACACACACTCACACACACACATGCTACTGGGAAATTCCCAGCAAAAATTCCACTCCAGCAGTCCTCTGTGAGTACATTCCTGTGTTGTTCATAACATCTCACAGCTGAAATGAAAGTTGGATTTACAGTTTTTGAGGATCCAACGTGTGCCCCGGAGCGAGCAATTAATCTTCTGAGACGGAGAATATTTCATGTGTGATTATATTCCTGCTCGATTTCCTGGATGGTAGTTTACTTTGGGAATGCAAGGGAGCATGAAACGACAGGCAAGGGGGGAAGAGGAGACCAAAGAGTTTAGAGGAGAATGAATTCCTGGGGTGTGTAGGATGCTTCCCTTGAACTATTTCAAGACATATTGTCAGTTAATTAAACTGGACAATAGAGCCGATATTCCTCCAGAAAGAAAGCGTCCAGCGCGTTACACGAGCCGTTAGATTTTTTTTTTTTTTGGTGCAGCGTTTTCTCATTTCAAATTCCCCTAGAGTTCCCTGCGATGACTTCACGGCTCAGTGTAGTTATTTATTCTCGTTCTGTTTGACCTTCTGACACAGCGAAATAAGATCGATGAGGCCACGTTTTCCATTTACGGACAACGTGGTCCGACAATTAATGAATGCGTAAGTGTGCGGAAGGGGGGATTTTTCGAGGCGTACGGTAGTGTGAAGAGCATGAGTCACGTTTTTGGCAACTCAACTCCCCCCCCCCTTCCCTAATGTGCCACAAACATGTCCATCAAGCTGCGGTTTTGCTTTGCCATCGGCCAGAATTTGAGGCAACGACACTGTGATTGTCCTTGTTTATTTTCAACATATTGTTTTGATCTGTATTTATCGTCGTTGCGTATGTTACCGTCCGACGCTCAGCTCGTTTCGGCTGCAAGGTATAGGAGTCGCATTTCTGCGGGGAAAAAGGGTGTTTCTTCCTTTCTCGAGCTATTAGGAGATCACTGACTTCATCGTGTTATTACTGAGTTTGTGGCCCGAGCGATTACTCTGTGCTTCGGTTTGCCAGACATTTTATTGCACTTCTTCAATTAATAAAGATTACAGCAATAATTTCGACTGAATCAAGAGTTTTGTTGAATTGAAAGGAACATTCCAGAAGGAAAACAACCCTCAGTCTATTATGAGATGGTAAAGAGGGTAAGCTTTTGTTAGGGACCAAAACGATGTGAATCGACTTGGAACAGAATCAGCGCCGCCAGCAGATTGGCAATTAATCGTAGCACTTGAGGCAACTGACCTATGCCAAAATAAAGAGCTATTTTAGGCCTCTGATAAGACTCGAAAATGACAATCCACCTCTGTTAGAGTGTGGACAGGGTCTCCACAGACAAATGGAGGCAATTATAACTTTGTAAGTGTCAAAAAAATCAATAAAAACGCTCCTACTCCTGGATGCCACTACCTTTTCGTAACAAATCAACTACGGATGTTTTGGAAACTACTGTCAGTAGATGCAAAAAGGATGAGAGTCCATGGTCTCTGCTCCTTTAGGACTGGATCAATACTTAGATATTTATGAGAAAATAGGCCGGCGTCAACATTGAATTCCCTTCCAGAGACGGAGAGGACTTCAGGACCCTCTAGCAGGAGCAGAAATCAACCAGGTTTATGAGGACCGAGTGGAAATATTTCTGCTTATGCAAAGCTGATGGAGGGAAGTGACCTGGATAAAAGTAACGCTGTACGGTATGTAAGCTGCGTTGCATTAAGATGAAGCACCCTAGTAGCAACGCAAACGTGAAAAACCACATTACACGTTTCCACCTGGAGGAAAACTGAAAACTGTGTTGGTTATTGCACATAAGAGCAAGATTAAAGATCAATTGATGCTGTTGGTTTGTTTGTGTTATATTTATCCTAAAAACCAGTGGATTAACTGGTGAAATCAGCGAGTGCGGGCTGTTTACCGAACGAGCTCATTACTCATGCTGGTTAACTTTCCAAAGACCTTTTCAGCTGACGAGGATGGCACCAAACCCCGGCAGCAAACTGTTTATTGGCCTGTGAAATTATGCAATAATATGCAACACATTCATCGCTAAAAGCTGCTGGGGCATGGCTGCGCTTTCTGTTTGTTAATGTCAGAAAGTGTTCTGGATGATAAAATCGAAGCAGAAAACTCAATTTAGGCGTCCTCTGCTTCCTCGCGTTTTGTAAACAAGGCCAGCCGCCTCGAAGCCCGAAGACGAGGAAGCGAGCTCGCTGTCATCTTCTGAGTAAAACAACCAGGCTGGATCCTGCATGTCTGGTTTGTGCACTGCTGTCAAATTATGGGTATTAAAGGTACACATAATGAGGCAGCTCAGCGTGAGGGATCATTTACAGCGCTGGGAGATACCATGAGCGGGGGGGAGGGGGGGGGGCATGAGGCACGGCTAATGATGCCTACAAGATAAACCAAATATTTACGGCCTGTCTGAATACGCCTGCTGCTGTGCGCCGAGCGCCGCTCTGTGAGGTTCCCATGCTCCGAGGACTGAGATGCTGATAAAAAAGAAGAGGAGGTTTTGGGTTTCCTGCTGCCCCGTGGCACAGAGTCAGATACGCTCACTTCCTTCAGGAGCGCTCGTAGAAGGCAGTGAGGTCATGGATGTTTTTGTTCGTTGAACAACCCACTGGGGGTTTTCTGTGGGCGCAGTTTAACTTTGTGCTTTTTATTTGCTGCTATGCCAGCAGGGCTAGCACTAGACACTTCTTTCACTTCTTAGCTTTTACATATTAGGACATAGTAAGAAGCCGTTTGGTGCGACTGCTTACCACGGGAATTAAGAGGATCAGTGGCAGCCAGGCAGCTCTGTTCAAATGCTCTTGATACCGTAAATCCATTATCATGACATGTGAGAACCTCAGAATTTCTGGCCTTTTGCAGGCCTGGATCATATATATGTGACTGTCAGCACAATGCCAAGGAGAAAAGACAACCCAGGAAGGCTGATAAGGCCGTTTCTAAACGCTCCTGCGTTCATCTGGTGAGAAGATTATTCACATCTGGAAAAAGCTAAAGACCGATCTTCCCAGGAGTGGGCGTCCCAGCAAGTTCACCCCAGGGTCATACCGTGCACTGATCAGAAAATTAAAAAAAAAAAAAAAAAAAAACCCAAAAGCTACTTGTCAGACTGTACTAAATGTTAAAGTTCATGAAAGTGCAATGGAAAAAGACTGCTCGAGTATGGCTTATATGAAAGACTCTTCTTTCTAAAAAAAAAAAAAAAAAACATGGTGGAATGGCTTCTGTTTGCAAAGTTGCATCTGAACAAACCAGAACACTTCTGTAACAAAGTTTTCTGGACTGAGGAGGCCAGAAAAAGCTGTTTGGCTGTGATACACACCACCACATTTACCCAAGGCTGAATATGTATTTGTGCACAAACACTTCATGCACAATGATCAAGCATGGCGGAGGAGGGTTCATGATTTGGAAACAGCATCTTCAGTCGTGAACTCCTCTGTATATGAAAAATATTTTCGAATTAAATGTGAGGATTACGATTCCAAGCGCACCAACAAATCTATGGTACAACGGGTGAAAGAGAAAACACTCAAGGACCAGCATGATTTAACAAAGAAAGAACAGCTTCAAAGTTCCTCCACGGCGATGTGACAGACTGATAATATCATGCAAAAATAGCTACTTCAGGTTTTTGTTACTAAAAGTGATTACACAAGCTGGCTGGTACGCAGTCGCACTCTACTTCTGCATTTTGGTTTAGTTGTTGTTAAATTACGACTGTAATATGTCATGTGTTGTCATTTGAGGATGTAATTACCTACCTTGAATACCAGGTGAAGACTATGTGTATATACTCCGTGTGTGTGTGTGTGTGTGTGTACATATTGCCCTGTTATATAAACCTTCAAAAGAAATATAAATCTCTCTTGGCGTATTTTTATTCTTATACATCATTAGAAGCAGTTCGCAGACGCAGACTGCATGAATAACCGCACTCAGCGCCTGTGAACATCATTAGTGTCTTGGGGATTTTATGTGTGTCTTTTTTTTTCATTACGCAGTGACAGAAGACTATGTGGGTTAAAACCACAAACACCCACCCACCGTTCACTTCCCCAACCTATGCCGGCTCTTTTGTTTTAGCAGACACCTGTTCTCAAATGGTTCAGTAAGAAAGACCAGCAAAAAAAAAAAAAAAAAATACTAGTCACTTTTACAGGAAAAAGGAGACAAGGCAGCTAAGGAGGGGGAAGATTAGTTCCACATGCTGACATCTACTGTGGGACAGTGCAAAAGAAAGAAACCTTTACAGCCTTGAAATGCCATGCTTTACTCTCTTAATTTTGACTCATACTTAGAAATAAAATGTATAAAGCATGTTCAGCCGTACAACTTACTGCACAAGTTTAAATCTACCGCTGAAAAAAGCCCCAAAAGGTCATTTTGGAAGCTTGTGATGTACCTGTATTATCATCAAGACCTCTCCTGGCGGCAGCTGTCTCCTGGCATTCAGATTGTTGAATGATATTTGCGTAAATGGCAAAATCAGTGAACCGGAGCCTTGTCAAGGTTTTCCAGCTAAAACGTTTCAAAATAACAAAAAAAAAAAAAAAAAAACAGAGCGTCTAGAATTTCAACTTTACACTCTGTTACATATCATTCAGTGTGGAAAAGAGTTAAGGGACAGTCCACAGAATTTCCAGATAAAATTAACTTTCTTTCCACAAGCAATGCAAATAGCTCTGTAAAAACAGATTTATCATATTACTTGTGGCTTTGGGGGGAGCTGATAAAAATTAACCACAATAAAACAGGCTTTTTTTTCTTTTTCTTTTCCCCCTGTCAGTTATTTGTGTATGAAAAAGCAAGTTTGCTCAAGAGTCCTTCATTTATGGCATGAGTTCAGGACATGCAGCTTTGTTTTATCCGAAGGGATACATCCGGCTTAGTAATCTGCTGTAAAGTCCCACAACTTGGATTTAATCATTATGTCCACTAGGGGTGGGCTCTGTAAGTGAGTCAATTTCCAATGATGCCCCAAAAAAAGGAAAAAAGGAAAAAAAGAGGGTGGAGGTGCCTCCAGCTAGATTTCACATCACTAATCATTGTACAAAGGTGAATTTTTATTTACCTCAACATTTAAAATTATGTTAAACCATAAATTTATTTAGAATCAGTGGCTTTTTTTTTTTTTTTTTAGAGCGAGTGTTCCTGTTAATGGTGTCAAACAGCTCACTGTCATCACTTCAGCTGCTTGGCACTTTTGGTCGGTTTGACATCTGAGCTGTGAATAGAAACCCAACAGAGCGTAATCAGTCTGATTTTACTGATATCGATGTGCTGTCAGTCGTACCAACAGACGGCTGTGACCGGTTCTGGGTTGGCCTGGAAAGGTCTGGAGGTGAAATCTAGCGAAGCAGTCAGGAGCAGCTCTCCGAGTGCTCTAGTTATTATATATTAATTTATTAAATATTATGGATTATTCACTTAGCCTGTCATCATGTCACATGACCAAACCAGATATGACTTAATGTATTTTTATCAAATGACAAATTTTATTTTTATTGATGCCTTTTTGAAGAAAAGGTTTTTAAGATCACATCCATTCACTATTCTCCCATAAGTACGAACATTTCTGTGGATTTTCTTTTTGATTAAAATTGTGGAAGATGGTATCACCAAAATTTCTGCAGTTCTATACAATCAATGTGTGTGTACACATTCATGTACACATTCATGTATTATGTCCTGGAAGGCCGGTGTCCTGGTGTCCAGTATAAAACTTCTCATGCGGATCACTCCGCTGTGGCAACCCTGAACAGGGAGCAGCCGAAATGGAACTTTTTATTGATTATTTACTTCAATTCTTCTTGTTTATGGGTGGAAATCACCACATCTTGAGAAGATTCCCACCCACCCACCCACCCACCCACACCACACACACACACACACACACACACACACAAAAGGAAATCTGAAGAAGTAGTCAAAATGTTGGACATACTGAATTCAGAGACAGAGCTGTGAAAAAAGAATACAGATTTGAATGATTTTTTTATTCACTGTTTATTGAGATTGATATGATTTATCAAATATATACAGGTTGGTCAAAATTTTTAAAGTGTTTAAATTAGTTATCAAAATTTATATATGTTTTTTTTTGAAGATTGTGGGAGGAAACCGGAGCACCCGGAGAAAACCCAAACTTTGAAGTGTTGCTATATGTGGTATATGTGAATAAAAACCTCTGTGATGTATGTCAAGTAGCAGAATTTACCAGAAGGTCTCCACAGAATATATTGTTAGGATTTCATAATTAGCTCATGAGATTCTCTTTGAACAGCTGAAACATGCAAACCAAATTAGCAGAATGCTAAATGCAGCTAAGTTTTCTTTATTTTAAAAACTGCCTGGTTTCCAGAATTCATTAGCTGATTTCTAATGATAGAAGCAGCATAACAACGGCTAATTGAGCAAAATACCACATTAGATTTTATTACCTCCACCAAGGATGTTATGTTTTCGCCAGCGTTTATCTGTCTGTCTGTCTGTCTGTGTACAAGATAACTCAAAAAGTTATGGATGGATTTTGATGAAATTTTCAGGAGTTGTCAGAAATGTGAAAAGGAAGAACTGATTTCATTTTGGATGTGATCCGGAAGAAATCCTGGATTCTGGATCACTTTCAAATTTTTTGATAATATTGGGGTCAATGGGGCTGAAAATTTTTTTTCTCAATATCTGTTAATTATTGCCCAAAACTCATGAAATTTGACTCAGGGACAATGGGAACCTCTATCAAAATCTAAAGGCTGATCCGGATCTGATGGCATGATGGATGGTGCTGGCTTGTGGCTGCTAAGGTAAAGTGGTGGTGCTCCAACCAGCTGCCAGGCTCATTCCACCCATTTGGCCGTCTTTGGATGAACCAAGGTTGGGAGTCAACAGTCCCAAAAACTGGGTTTCAAACCAACCACTGTTCAGACCTGTCATACAGGGTTTGTTTAGTTTTTTTTTTTTTTTTAATTTCATCTTATCCTGTCTTCTGTTTATTCTGAAATGGAATCACACTAGTGGTCTGGTTGTGTCTTTCTTTTCGTCGTCTTGATTTTTTTTGGTAACTGAGCTATATTTTCCATTAAAACTCTTAGGTTTGAAACATTTTTTTCTATTAACATCTGTTATAATGAGCAGCCATGACAGTCAGAAAGTTGTTTATATATGGTAGAAGCTGAGGTTTCCAAAGCCAAAGTAGAGCCTAGAATAAACCCCAATGCCTCAAATCCAGATTGATTGAAGAGATGATGCTAAAAGTAGGGCAAGAGTGAAATGGAGAGGTAGGAGGAGGATGTTTAAACCATTTTTTCCTCTCTGCTGTTATGGAAACATGGTTTTCAGACTATATAGAGAGACGGAGACTGTAAATAGAGCAGCAAAACGAAAAGACGGAGGGAATGCTGTGCTTCTTAACAGCGTTGTAGTCGAGTCAGGAAACGAGTCTGAGTCCAGTCTCAAGTCCACAGTCGAGTCCAATCCAGTTATCAGCTTTTTAGAACACACACATGGTCTTCAAACCGTTGGCATCTCCCAAACAAGCTGTTTTACGGGCATTGGCGCTACTTTTTCTTGGCTTCCTCGTTACTCGTTACATTACGACATTAACATAACATGAGTATGACATCAAAGTTTCTGGTCGCATCTGGCAGCAAAACTCACGCAGAGCGAGCTTGGTACGCGTAAATCACCTGTTGTGATAAGTCCATATTTCAGTAGGACTCCTGGTATTGTCCGTTAAAATGTTTCTTTTTCTTGGAAGTCGTAGGCTGTTCTTCTTTCTCTACACTGTGCATTTTGCCCTTCACAAGGAAACTTTACAAAGAAGTCAGTTTCTTACCCATTTTGCTAGCTGGGTTAAATTTTCGCACTCAAGTGACCTAGATGTAACAGAGAGAATCCGGTCATTTTTCAAAATAAAAGATTTTTCAAAATAAAAGCTTGCTCTGACTCATATAATAAATAAAACTTAAATAGCTAGTTTTTTTCTTGCACGTCGGCCCGGAGCACTACATAGTACACTGGATCTATCCCACAGTGCACGAAGAGGACTGTATCACCAAAGATCACTCCATTAGCTGCTTGTGGTGTCTAAAACTTCATTCTGCTGATGAGCTTCCTCCATAGTTCCCACCAGAGAACCACCCTACATGGTGACTGGGATCCAGGGCACCGTGTAGTGAGTAGGGGGAGATTTTAGACAGTCCCATCATCCAATCCTGGACATTTTACTGTGAAGGAACATCTCTGTGCGTAGATATTGAACAGTTGGCCGTCATCAAACAGTTCAGTTCTGGACATGTCCTTAACAGAGTTCACCTGTGTTACTTGCCAGCTCACCTGTTGCCAGGCAACATACAAAACACCATTCATGGCTGGAGATTCCAGCCATGACTCGGTTTCATTCCCGTAACTTTGAAATTCCCTGCTGTTTTCTGACTAATTGTACTTTCTTTATTTTTCAGTTCATTTAATCCTCAATTTATCCTGGAGGGTGTAATAGAAACCATCTTTTGCTTTCATTTGCAGCCTCTGCGTGGCTGCAGGGAAAGCTTATCTAACCTCTCAAACATGCAATCAGGGTGCACTGTGCATGCTGATCTGTACCTGGGCCCAAGCTTAGTTTTTGAGCAGTTGTAAAACACCTAGGAATCTCAGTGGCATGCAGACAGGACAGGAAAGAACATCCTCCTGTCTGCTATTAATTGCATTCTGCGAGACAATTAACAGGGTACAAGATGCAAATTCTACGTAGATGTTGGTAGAAGAAGGAAACTAGAACACAGAATTATCACATGCATGCGTGATACTTGTATAATCTCTGCTCTGCTCAGCGTTTTAGTCCATTTTAGATAAGCTGTTCTCAGAAGTCGGTCACTGCATTCAGCTTCTTAGAACCCACGTCCTTCATGTGTGTTTTAAAAATTTTTCTGAGGTAGATTACATCGTCTGCATTATATTTATAAGCTTTTAGATTTTGTAAGGATTTCACACAGAAATTTAAAAAAGCACACACGGTTTAAGATGGATATGGAAAAGGGGGTATAATATGAGTCAGAACTACTATGTTTCGTCTTGCGCTCTGAGGGTTTTCAGACAAAAGACCCATTATGTTAATGTTTCCTTTATTGCCTAAGAGCTAAACTTCTGCTTTTGGAAAACCTGAGCCACTCTGTGGTTTCGTATTGCAATAAAAAAAAAAAAAAAGAAAAAACTTTCAAAGATGGTGTAGAGTCCCCCCTCCGCCCCCTCCTGCACTCTAGAAATGGGTCCCACACTTCCTCGCGCTGCAACGGGGGTGGGGGGTCTTTCCGGGTTCAAATGTCAACGCAGTGTTACAGTATGAATGAAGCATGCTTACATGAACATGTGAAGAAAAGAAAGACAGGGGGGTGGGGGGGAAGGACAGGAAAGGGGGAGGGAAGTGAGGTCTGTGGATGGGGGACATCTGTGTGATGGAGGGGGGGTTTGTGAAATATAGAAGCAAGGCGGGTACAAGTGTCTGATCATCATAAACCCATAAATGCCAGATTTTAAACCCCTCAGTGTTTACACTTAATGATGGATGGGTTTGTTTTGCAACAAACTGTGCATTTACAAGTTGCGAAATCTCTGCAGGAAAGCTATTTTTCTGCAGAACTGTCAGACGAAGGCCTGTTGATGTGCAGGCAGGCGGTCTTGCAATAGTGGATTTTTAAATTCCCTTCTCGCTCAAACACATCGCCGTACACACACTCTCTGATTAAGAACAAGCCCTCCCGTGTGTGTGATGATGAACACGGTTCACAGGTTAGAAAAAAAGGAAAACGAGATCGTTACCACCAGCTGGGACTTTTCGCCATAAAACCATAATCATAGCACTTCAGAAGATAATTCTCGTCTTGCATGGCAGAAGGCCGATTAAGGTTCTGCTAAGAGCTCGTGGTGACGCCTCACCTGAGCAGTCTTATGAGTCATTATGAGTCAATATCTGAATGGTAGCTGACTTTTAAAGAGGAAGCAAACATCCTTTATTCTGCCGTATTATCTACCTGTGGACGCGAGGGGAATCCCTAATGACACACACATGAATGGCGCTGTGCAAGAACAAGGAAATGGGATTTGGACATTTACCAACAAATGTAACAGGGAAATGAAAAAAGATAAGCTCCTTCGCTCGTTCATTTTCACATGATGGCATCAGTTTCTCGTTGGCTTGTTATGTGATACGGAGAATTCAATCTGTCGCCGTCTGTTTTCAGCCTGTCAGTAACAAGCTGTTACATTTTAGCCGTTTAAATGCGGGTCGTGAATCATGCCGGTGTCCAACGAAGACATAAAACTGCTGTGAAACTCTTCTGAAATCAATCAATCACTTGCGGATTATTATTTCACATTGTAAAGTTTTCTTGTGGGGGAAATCCACTTCAGAACTGTCGACGTTGAATGGGAAAAAAGAAAACTGCAGGTGCTAACATGTTAATGTGGGTCACCTTCACAATAAATGATTGGGCTAAAGGAAAAGGACAAGGTGTAACAAAACATGTGCACCTTTTTCCTGGCAAACAGATTGAAGCATTTCATAGTAGGAACTGGAACACTGGGAACCGAGCCATAAGACTGTCAGCACGGCCTGTGTTTCCTCTACTACAGCTTGTCAGCCTGTTCATTTATCTCAATTCTAATCTTCTGTTCATCTTTTAGTATCGGTATATTTCATGTAATAGTATATTGTTTTGCAATGTCTGTACATGAACCCAGAATACCTTGCTGTTATGTACTAACAGGAAATTTGAAAACACATTACTTCCTCATTTTGGGTCCCACAATCCCAGCGTTTTATGTGTTATGGCAACAATTGTCTCATCTGTTGACCCTAATTTTTGTCATAACATCAAGTCACATGATTAGAGTCAGTTGGAACTGACACAGCTGTTCATTTCAAACATTTTTTTCAGACTTTGAAGCGCTCCATCAACCAACAAACACAATGTACTCTTTTTTTTCAGCATCAAAAGAGCTTTTCTTTACAAAAGCTAAATTTAAATGTGTCAGATTGATGGGGTGAATATTTCAAGTTTCAAAAACAAATGGCCAAACAAGAATTTAAAGCTTTGGACATAAAGTGGATCACAACAAGTTTTAGTGCTTTAAAATGCATGCAAACAAGGGATGGGTGCATATATATATGTCTATATAGTGTTATACTCAAGTCTAGATTTCACAAGAAAAAAAAATCATGATTCTTGCAAAATTTGAGTTGATGAAATTTTTTTTTTTTTTTTTTTGAGTCTTGATATATAGTCCTGACACGGACAATATTTGCTGTTTTACAACAACTTATTTTCTATTTTAGGACAATAAGCTGCAATTATGATCACACCCACAAGCATAACACCTCCTGCTCTTACACCCAACGAGAGGCTAACTAGGTAAAATGAACTTAGCCACCATGAAAAGCAACAAAAGGACCAAGAATTCAAAGTTCCAAAACTCCAAGAGTCTTTCAGAATTTACATTTTTAAATCAGCACATGCTGAATGAATATAAACAGGTTTGTCCTGACCAGAAACAGATTCTTAATGTCAAAAAACGCCATCGTAGACTGAGTTTGAGCAGGAAATCTGACACAGCCGGCTGAGACAGCAAGCTAAGGCAAGTTTATTTGTATTGCACATTTCATACACAAAGGCAACTCAAAGTGCATTGCAAAGGCATTAAGATGAAAAGAATATAAAACAAAGTAATTCAGTTAATTAAAAAAAACCATAAGAAAGCAAATAAAATGCATTATAAAATCACTAAAAAAAACAAATTTAGACAAAAAAAGGAATTGAACTAAGCTAAGAGTAGATGAGTAAAAAACAGTGCAGTAACAGGAGCAGCATAAAATTATACTAAACAAAAGCATGAGAAAACAGCATTGTTTTCAGATTAATCTTAAATGTGGTTAGAGGACATTTAATATCAACAGGAAGTTTTTTCCATCATAGCAGCGAAATGAATTTTCACCCTGTTTGGTCCAAACCAAATGCTATCAGCTGTCTGCCCCATAAAGATCTCAGAGGTCTCCTTTGTTTATATTCTACAAGGAGATCTTATATGTATTTTGGCCCCATACTTTATTAATTTGTAAAGTTACCACCACACTATTCAGTCTATTCTGTAGGTAACTGGATCTCAGAACAGGAGAAATGTTCTTAGTTCTCCTGGTCTCTGAATGAGCTGAAGCTCTCTTCTCGTCTTTTTGGGAAAACCAAACAGAGCAGCGTTACTGTAGTCAAATCTGATGGACGTGACGGCATGGATGAGCATCTCTAAATCTCTGAACATCAGATCTCAGTCTCTTGAGGTGATAAAAAAGCTGTTTAGTTCCCGCCTTGATGTGACCGCTGAAGCTCAGGTCTAAGTCAATTAAAACTCTAAGATTCCTAATCTGGGTTTTAGTCTTGAGCAACTTTTGCTCTTTCAATTTTGTTACCAGACATAATTATTTCACTCTTGTCTTAATTTAAATAGAAAAAAGCTTGATTGCACCCAGCTATTCACATGCTCCAAGCACTGACAGAGTGAGTCTAATAGACCAGGGTCATTTGGTTAATAACCCTAAGACAACAAATGTTGGTGACCACAGCTATTTACCTGAGCGTCATCTGCAAAGCT
Organism: Hirundichthys speculiger; assembly: GCA_018398805.1. Classification (NCBI taxonomy): domain Eukaryota; kingdom Metazoa; phylum Chordata; class Actinopteri; order Beloniformes; family Exocoetidae; genus Hirundichthys; species Hirundichthys speculiger. The sequence goes on from JAGFBZ010002129.1 coordinate 1,494,604, forward strand.
GTGGTCACCAACATTTGTTGTCTTGTTTGATCTGACCCAGAAATATATAGAGTAGTCCATGGTTATGGTGGTCCATGGTAACCATGATGCAGATGTGGCCTGGGATGAAACGAAGTTGACACCCCTGGCTTAGACAGTTACTATTGAGAGAGAAGACAGATTCTCCTCCATTTTGATGAAAAATTAGATTTGTTGTCTTAAATAAAAACTGTGGGCTCCATAGGAAGTTCCATCCATCATCTATACCCGTTTCATCCTCTGAAGGGTCACGGGGATCTGCTGGAGCCTATCCCAGCCGTCTACGGGCGAAAGGCAGGGGTACACCCTGGACAGGTCACCAGTCCATCGCAGGGCCACATGCAGACAAACAACCACTCACACTCACTCCTACGGGCAATTTAGAACCACCAATTAACCTGATATGCATGTCTTTGGACTGTGGGAGGAAGCCGGAGTACCCGGAGGAAACCCACGCTAGCATGGGGAGAACATGCAAACTGCAAACTCCACACAGAAAGGCCCTTGCCGAGGTTCGAACCAGGAACCTTCTAGCCATCGTGCTGTTCCATAGGAAATTAATGAAAAAAAAATCATTTTTAGTTTTCAAACTCCCTAGCTCTGTTTAAGTTGTGAACTGCCGCCCATCGTGATGGGATAGGACTCTGTTTTATGTAATTAGTTAATTAACAATTCTGTTTGCTGGTTTAGGAAACAGTTCATCCATGTCTGAAAGACGTCATCGCAGTCGACAAGAAAATTAGTCGGTCGTTTTGGCGTTTTAAATGCGTTTTTTTGTTAAGAAAAGTGTATAGAAAATTTTAAGAAAGTATAGAAAATTAACCATAAAACGGAATTAATAAAAATGATAATGGTTTCATTTTCACAACAACATACAACAGGGGTGTGCTTTGTAACGTCTGTCTCATTGTTGTGCAGTATTACAGCGTTACAGTATTCAATTATGCTGTGTCACCATGGAAACACAGTGCCCCTCTCACACCGGAAGAAGATCGTGGCCCTTTCAGTTCAACGTCCGGGTCGAAATATTGTGCTTAGAGTGAAATCTGCTTCCAATTTTCATCTAGGCGAAACTTCTCGGCCGATCTAACTTTGCAAAAATGTCCCGAGGCTCCAGCGCGGGGTTTGATCGACACATAACCATCTTCTCTCCCGAAGGAAGGCTCTATCAAGTCGGTCAGTGTTTGGGATCCCTCGATTCGCTGCTTTATTCTTTTCTTGCGGCTAACCGGCTAAATGCTCTGTCATGGTTCGCTTAGCCCGGCTTCTAGCTGGTAAATGACACCCCGCCGAGACGAAACTAGAGCCGCAAATGACCACGAAAGACTCGCCGGCGGCGTGGCGGTTGTTATTATGCGTCTGTTGCGTTTACGCTCTTGTCAAACAGGACAAAAAGTCAATCTAAATAGCTAGCCTGCTGTCAGGCTAGTTAGCATGGTTAGCATCGCACTGAACCCAGCTGATTCATTGTTGAGGCTTAACTTGCAATTTGATCAAACATGTCAGCTTGGAGAGTTATTTGTCTAACTTTTGCATTATATTCAGAATTTGAAACATGTTTTTAAACTTTGCAGCGTCTATTGGATTTGTTTTTAGGACTTAAAGTAATATCACACTATTAACTAGACCAAGCAATTCTTGGAGAAATTGCAGTGTGATTGCTGCTATTGCCCATTTCTGTATTTTTGCATGTCTATTTAAAATTTGAGCTCAATTCATAAAAGTGTAAACAGTGTAGAGCATAAAACTGAACAGAAAAGCTGCTGATCAGCTATGAATTCTGGGAGAATTCCATTGTTTTGAATGAGAGGGGGGCATTGCTATGTTTACACTTTGGGGATGTTGAACCTGAACTCTTAACTTTTCTGTTTTACAAAGTGAAGTGACTTTTATTCATATTTAGGATACCTCGTGATGTTGGCTGTTTTTCTGCACAGTTATATAACCCATATACTGTCAGATAAACATCTAACGCCCCTCATATTCATGATCTTATCCTTCTGTGCTCGACCAAAATTACCTGCCCAAACTTCACACGAAATACCTTGGGTCATCTGATTTTTTTGTCTGCTGTCATTTATTTGCAAATGTCAGTCTTTTTCTAAGAGGCGATGCTGAACATCGCCTGTTAGAAGTGAAATAGTCTGCAGAACTGAGAAAAGTGTTCTGGTTCATATATGGTTTCTACTCCGTATTTCTTTTATTATTATTTTTGTTTAATATCCAGAATCATAAGGGTCATCAGAAAATAATTTCACAGGATTTCAGGTGGTCTACATGATTTAGAAGTTGGCAGCAGTAATGATTTAAAATACCTTCTGTGAGTAAAGGAAACTTCCCGGAGAGTTTCCCATCAAATATTCATTATAGCCATATTCCCATCAAAGCTTGTTTTTCCTTTGGGAGGGTGAAATGTTCTCAAAATGAGTACAAACGAACCAGATAAGTTTGAGTTACCTGTCTGAATTATGTTTTTATACTTCATCTTCAGTTGCTTAAAATTTTTTTTTTTTTTTTAATTTATGTTTTTGGAAGCATTACATTCACTGGTGCTGCAGTTTCTCCCACTCCAACTGTCTTTCCTTCACCAACTGTTCTTCTTTCACCGCTGCAGCTGCCTTACATTTCTGCAGAAAACAACGTTATTGCAATAAAAAAGTTCTTAATTCAATGAAGAAGAGCTGGAAGAGCTCTTCTGCTTACCTGGTGTTGCCAGGGTGATTCACAGTAATAGAGCTCTATTGATCTATTTTGTAGTCCCAGTAAATTGACATACACACGAGTTAAAAAGGAGAGTAAATTTTGAAATCTGAGTTTATGTCGTGAAGTTTAGGCAAGAAGAGCAAGTTTTTGTCACTTGGAGACTTCTGGCGATGAGAGTCAGGGTTCATGCAGTTTGAAAAAAACCTGGAAAAGTCATGGAAATTCAAAAATGGGAATTTCTAGGCCTGGAAAGGTTTTGAGATTTTATAGACATCCATGAGGTTTTGAAAAAGTCATGGAAATTCGCACCATGTGGTGTAGCCCTAGTGACCTCATAATAATATACACATACTTAATATAAGATCAATATAGGAAAGTTAATTTTTTGTCACTCTGAACATTAGAGGCAAATGGACATTTACTGACGTAATCTCTGCCTCCATGTTCTCCTGCGTTCAGAGTATCTACAGCGGTAGAGATAAGACGAGGCCTGAGAGGACAGACAAATTAGCACAACGCCGGGAACTGTGACTTAAACAATCAGTGGCTTCACTTGGATAAATATAAGGTTTGAGTGAAGAAAGTCCAGGATATGGTTGTAATCTCATCAGCGTTTTACTGGCCTGAATGTTAAATAAATTCATAAATAGTCATTTATAATGTTTGAAAAAAAAAAAGAAACGCAAATATCAGCCTGATATATCGGCCAGCCGATATATCGGCCAGCCGATATATCGGGCCGATATTTGCATTTCTTTTTTTGTTTGTTTTGTTTTGGGTTTTTTTGTTTTGTTTTGTTTTTTTTTTACTTGAATCGGCCGTTTGCTCGTGGGTTCGTCGATATATTTTTCTTTGGCAGGATTTACCTGCAGGCATCCACGGGCAGCTCTGTGTTGCCAGAAGACCCTGCAGTACATGTGTCGTCATTGACACATATCATTGCGTAATTTTTTTTAAATGTAAATTGATGGGGCAAAAGCAGTATCGGCCACAAATATCGGCCCAAGAAAATCGGCAGTCCATAATCGGTCAACGGCTAAGGGTGATGGGAATAAAAATCTGTATCAACATCTTCCCTAAAAAATCCATATTGGTCGATCCCTAGTCATTTGTGTCAAGTGACATAGAGTGGAATTAAATTTGTTTCAAAGTGGCAAATGTTGTCTTAAATTTGACGTATACAAAACATTTTTGGATTATGTTATAATTGAATAAAGCCAAAACATTTTGGAAAAGTCGTGGAAATAATTTGGTCTCTCATCTTAGGGATTTGCATTGTGTGTTGTGTGAAAACTCTGGGCTCTAGAGCAGTTTAAAGAAAAAATTTGCCTTTTAATTTTCAGGCTGCTCTACTCTGACAGCTTGTCAGTTACAGTCTGGCTCAGGAAAACTCCCACATTCATTTCTATGAGAATTTTTGCTGATAAATTGTCATTTCTTTCTTGGAAATGGTAGAACGCCCGTCTGAGAAAAGTCATGACGTCATGTGAGCTGGTAGTTTTGGTGTTTGAACTGCGTTTCTACATTGAAAGGTGCAAGACTGCTGCTTTTACAGCAGTCCCACCAATTAATGGTGTGTGTTATAGAGTCTACTGGGATACTGGTTTAGAGCATCTAATCAGTAGCCAATAAGAGGAAGATTTACTTCAGCAAAACTTCTGTTTGCCCCCTGAATCTGGCAATAATTTAGTGTCCTTTGGCCAGTCAGATGACACCTGATAACAGCTCTTTACTTGTTGCTTTAATTTTCCAGCTGAGACAGTTTATATTTACTCCACTGTCTGAGATCACTCAATGCTCCCTTTCTTTCCTGCACAAATCTCCTGACGTTCATTTTTGCTGTCAGATAACATCTATTGGTGCTCTTTTGCAGAATATGCTTTCAAGGCTATAAACCAAGGTGGACTCACATCAGTAGCAGTTCGGGGGAAGGACTGTGCAGTTGTTGTAACACAAAAAAAAGTACCGGTGAGTTGATCTTATTTTTAAATTGTTAGTCTTCCAGCACTGAATTTTCAGTGTACTTGAGTTTCTACCCAGCCAGTATTTGTATGTGGGGCCCATCCAAGATGTAACTGGGCTAAAAAATAATGGCTGTGTGGTATCTGGGTCCCGCTTGGGACAACTGCATAAATGAGCCCAAGTGGGTAATTAGCATTTATATTCTGACACAGTTGTCAGAAAATAAACTGTATTTTTCATGATTAATGCCATAATTATGTTTTGGTTGGGCATGTTATGTCCTTTGTTTTGAATATATCTTATTCATCACTGAATACACTAACACTATTAAATGAATCCATCATTGACTATTGTTTTTCATTATGACTTCCTTTTAACAGGACAAGCTTCTGGATGCTTCCACAGTGACCCACCTTTTCAGAATAACAGACAATATTGGATGCGTAATGTCTGGGATGACGGGTAAGAAAGAGGTTTATGGTTACGTAGAGGACCAGCTTTCACTTCATCTGCTTTTCTTGACCTTTAGAGCACTTTAGACACACGTTGGTAAAAAAAAATGACATAATCTGTAACCAAAGGCTTAAACTGCCGTCTTTGTATATTCAAACCTGGAAAGTTAACTTTCCAGTGCCACCCTGCTTGTAGAATTTGAGATGTTCTAAACTAAAACCATATTTTTGAATCTGCTTGATTAGAATCACAAGGAATTAAGAATAATATTTGGGGCAGAAAATGGTGCAATGCAGAAGAATAGTGTAATTTAGTCAAATAGTGTTTTTTTAAGGAAAACAACATTTTGGGAATGAGCTCATTTGCTGTTGGCTCCAGAGTTTGATAAGAGAAAACATCGCTGTCTTCTCTCTGCACCGAATCACCCACTCTAACAAAACCACGACTAGCCTAGCTTAGCCTAGCCTAGCTTAGCATTGTCGCTGTAGTGGATTGGTGCACCAGGCCTAAGTGACAAAATTAACTTTCTAATAGCTCCAAAAAGTTCCTATTAACATGTCGTGACTTCTATGTTCACCTTGTGTAGAAATAAATATGTCAAATGAGATGCAAAGCTCTTATGAATCATATTGAATTATGGCTAACTGGGTTATTGTCTTATCAAACTCTTGGGTGATGGCAGTTAAGCACATTTCCGAAATCCTACATATCCCTTTAAAGAGCTAATTTGATTTCAAGGACTTTAATAAATCAAAAGTTGTTTTTCTCATGTAGTTGTATCGTCGTTAACTAATCTCTTTCATACATGCTCTAGGGTGTAAGTTACCACTACATGTGTAAATGCAGCATCACTTTTATTACATGTTGCTCTTTTTTTATATATATATTTTTTTTTATTACAAATGTCCTTAAATGTGTCTTCTTTTTTTATGTAACAAGCACCATCATCCATGGAGAACAGCATTTCTCTTCCATGTGTTTTCGAGTGTTTATTATCGCAGTGACAAACCTAATTCTATTATCAATCAATTAATGATTGATTAATTCTATTAAACCCAAACTAAATGACCAAGAATCCTTTATTTGATTAAGATTATGAAAGAGTAAGACTATCATTTTATAGTTTGTCAGTTTGAATAAATTAATAAAGGTGGGCAGTTCTTTCTTTTTTCAGAAGAAATGTGAGTAGATAAAAATTGTAAATAAATGGAAATATATCTGAACTTCTGGAGTCCAAAAATTATTAAGTGATTGTTTGATTTGTGTGCAGTGGAGGACAGTTGTGTGAGTGTAGCTGGTTGAAATGAATAAACTCCAGACTACATCACTATGTAAAAGGATTCTTTAAATCTACATTGGACAAAGCAATGTGAAGGAAAATCATTTTAAGACAAGGCTCCAGAAGTTAAAGGTTGAGACTACATGATTTCTAACCTCGAACACTTTTTGTCATAATCGGTGAATATCTCCTCACCATCCCCGAGCTACTCATCCCATCTCATGAGTACATTGTTTAAAACAAAAACAGAACAAAGAAAACAGTCTGACTGCTCTTGGCTCCATAAACTGGAAACGTCCTGCCCACCAAACCATAACAAACATTGTCTCAGCCAATCACAGACGGAGGAGGTTTCATGCTTGTGGTTCATGGTGTTGGATGGAGGGGGAGGGAGGAGCTACCGCTCAGTGGTTTGTTGATGTTTGTCCTAAATATCACCAGATGTGATGCCACCCAGAAATTCCTTACCCTACCTTTAATGAAAAATTGAATTGGTAAAGTAATTGTAAAGGTTTTAATTGATTACAGATTTTTAATTCTATTTACATTTTCAGATTCAGAGGGTGCATCATGAGCAGCTCCTTTCTTGTCTTCCCAGTCTTTACATTATTGAAACATCTTATTCTTTTTTTTTTAAATTATTATTATTTTAGAGCTCCTACTTTAGACTCTTGAGATGTTTTTTAACTTAGAGATCCGTGGGATTGTTTGGCATCTCTTTTGATATCTATAACAGCATTTTCTGTTGCCACTGAGAAGAAAAATAAAAACCAGAGGATCTTGACACTTCTTATCAAGAGTTAAATAATAATTTGGAGATTCATGCAGTTGTATAACTAGAAATTTACGTGCAGTTTAGAAAAAGACAATCTTTGTCTTCATAGCTGATAATAAAGTCGAGGAAACTTTTCCTGTTTTACGTCAGCCTGGGTTCTTTTTCAGAACATTGAGAGAATTGAGAATATCTGTTAAAACAAAAATACCAAAGTATTAATAGCTTGAGAACACACAGCCATCAGGAAGGCACATATTGTAAAAATGAACACCAGAACAACAACAAACAAATGACCTGCTAATGATGCTTGAAACCTGGGAACAGAGTATCATGGTCCACAGCAGAACACATGACGGACCACACAGTGAGAAAAAGCCACTGCTCCAAAAGCAACATTACAAAGGCCAGATTACAGTTTGCACATGCAGATAAAATCTTAATATTTAGAGATTTATCAAGTGGTCTGTTGAGATTAAAATGTAACTTTTTGATCATAATCATAATTATATATATATAAAAGCTTTATCCCAACTCATCAGCAATATCTCAAGACATCAGTCAAAAGGCCATAGATGGGTTTTCCAGATGAACAGTGACTCCAAGCATAGGTCCAAACTAGTTGGAATAAGGTAATGGAGAAGCTTGACCTCAGTCCTGACAAAAATTTGTGAGTTGCTCTGAAAACAAAAAGTAAAGGTGTGAGCAAGAAGGCCCACAACCCGGACCCGGCTGTTTAACTTAAAGTTAAACCATTTAAAGGCAATTCTATTAAAAACTTACCACATGTATGTAAAAGTCAGACTTTAAAGAAAGTAATAACGGAATCATCTCAAAATTCCCTCTCATTTTTCTCATATTTTACCAACGAAACAATTGTGGAATCTGCTGGCCCACAACAGGAAATGTTCCCTCAACTATTTGCTTGCAGCTGTAGCGGCTCTGAAACGGATCAGCTTGTTTTTAACCCCGTCTCTCCCCTTCAGCTGACAGTAGGTCTCAGGTCCAGCGAGCTCGATACGAGGCGGCCAACTGGCAGTACAAGTACGGTTATGAGATCCCGGTGGACATGTTGTGCAAGAGAATTGCTGACATCTCGCAAGTCTACACGCAGAACGCTGAGATGCGACCACTGGGCTGCTGTGAGTTCATCCCCCGATTCACGTCCGTTCAGAGGGGCTTTTACTGTGAAAGCTGAGTTCAGACGGTGGTTCTGCTGTGTCCGACGCCTCCAGGTATGATCGTGATCGGCGTAGACGAGGAGTACGGTCCCCAGGTGTACAAATGTGACCCGGCGGGCTACTACTGTGGCTTCAAGGCCACTGCTGCTGGAGTGAAGCAGACAGAAGCCACCAGCTTCCTGGAGAAGAAAGTGAAAAAGAAACTGGACTGGACCTTTGAACAAACCATTGAGGTAGAGAACTGATCTCATTGTGCTGATATCAGATAAGGAATTACTCCGGTGGTTTCCAGCTGACGTCTCGTTTTATAACCACCGTGGTTCCTTATAGTATAAAGGCAAATGAACTGTAAAATGTTTATTAAGTGGTAGAATAAAGATACAGTGAATCTGTTGTTGCTGTATTCCGTGAAATCTTCTTTCCGTCTTCCCTCAGACGGCGATCTCTTGTTTGTCAACTGTTCTCTCCATTGACTTCAAGCCCTCTGAGCTCGAAGTGGGCGTCGTCACAACACAAGACCCCAAGTTCAGGTAAAACAACAAGCACAAGATGATTTGTAAATTTTTTTGGCACCGTCTTGTTATCGTGAAGCTTGCTCTTCACCATGTTATGATGACCTCCACTAAAAATTATTTGGCTTACTGATAATATGCTTTGCAATCCATATTTTATCAATGAAGTAACCTACAGTCTTTGCAAAAAGTGAAATATTGCTCTTTTAATTCCTTACGTCATAGCGGATGCACTCATGTTGCTTCAATCCATCGTTCAAACATATTCAATGTATAATAATAGCTTCAGCTATTCAGAGGGCAAAAGGAGGCCACAACATGGGTTGTATGAAAGGAACTGGACAAACCCTCTGTGATGTCACCTGTATGTTTCTGAAGGTTTAAAGCCCATTTTTTGGACCTTTTTCGGTACATTAAACCTTTTTTCGGTGCATTAATAGCAGAATCTGGCTTCACCCAACTTCACCCTGATTAATCCGAAAATGGGAGGACTAAGTGAGTCTGGCAGCTGGTTGGAACATGCCCACCTTACCTCAGTTACCACAAGCTAGCTGTTTTAGTTTAGCTTTGCTCCTGCTCACCTATGATGCGAAATGACGACACCTTACGTCCATCCGTTCTTCGCCCGACCAAATAGACCTTTGGCCAGAGGTCACTAGTCAGTTTTTTTTTTCATAACGGGCTGTAAGTTGTATGTTTATTTCTGCAGTAAAGTTGGGACTTTTCACCAGGTGGGCACTTCCGCGTTGGTGGCAATTAGGGATGTACATGGTTAACCGTTAACCGATAACAGTAACTCTGACCGATTTAATACTAACGGTCAATTTTGTTTTTAAGTTACGTAATTCAGTCGACTCATGGGGGCGTGTCGACATGTGCAACAGGCCTCTGATTGGTCAATTCTACATCCGCGTAGAAAAGAGCGCGTCATCGAAAAAATGAGGAAGTACCCAAATCTGTACGATTCTCGTTCTCCACTCTACAAAGACAGCACATATTCTAGTAATTCATAGAGGGAGATTGCGATGAATGTGGGTCTGGATACGACCGAGACGGCGAGGAAGTGGAAAAACACAAGAGATAAGTTTAGTAAGTTTAGCTAGTTCGTGATTGTCGCTCTTGCGTTGTGCCGTGGAATAATATAGCGGAGACCGCGTGACTATAAATCAAAAGTGATGGCGGCATCTCTGCGACAAGCTGACGGCTAGGCTTGGGCGGTATCCAAATTTAGATACCGTCAAACTTCCCTCACATTTTACCGGGGTATACGGTATTCCCGCGACTATTAAGGCGAACAAACACCACTGGCGGACGCCGCGCATCAAAACAGCCGTCCCCATTATGTGCGCCGCCGCGGGGCTTTAAGCCTGAAAAAACAGGCGAGTTTACCTCGAAACAGCAGTTCAGTGCTTCAATATAATGTTGGCTCAACTACAGTTGTTATTTATTTGTGTATTTTTTTGCTTTTCACTTTAGTTTTAACTGTTCCAGCTCCTCTCTCTGCTGCCGAGGTGTGTTTGCTGAAACGCGCTTTATAGTAAAGTGTCTGATGCCCGACGTTTCACTTCCTATAAATTCTTCAACATAAAAGTCCAACATTATTAGTTTCATTGGAAGCTTTTATTTTGAAGCAGCAAAATCAGGAAGTGTTGTTTTCATCGTCAGTACCTTAACAGGAAGAGTCAAACCGAGATGAGCTGCGAGCGAACACGAATAAACGGTAAAATAAAGCAGAACACACAGCGATACAGGAGAGAACTAAACTTTAAACCACAGAAATCATTCATTGCATTTTTATGACGGTATTGAAACTGATACTGCTGCTATTTTTAAAAACCGGAAGTATACGGTATTACCGTAATACCGCCCAAGCCTACTGACAGCGACACGTTGCCGCGAGAGTATACACGGGGAAGTGTCCGCATGCGTCCACGACAACGCGCGCAACATCGCGGCAGCCAACCCTCCCGGACTTATCGGTTAACGGTTATTAATCGTTAAAGGGCGTCGGTTAACGGTCAGAAAAAAAAAACCCAAAATGTGCATCCCTAGTGGCAATTAGTTCAGCCAGCTCGATGTAGCCCCCTCAACCACAACAGTCGTTTTGCATTTTCGCTTGAAGCTACCCCTCATTTTTTTGTCAACCATCTAATCAGTCTGTCATTGGAGCCATAGTTGGAATTAAGATTTTCAAATCAAAACTCCTGCTAATCTTTTTTATTTTCTTTTTTCCTGCAGGATCCTGACAGAGACTGAAGTAGATGCCCACCTTATGTCTCTGGCAGAGCGGGACTGAGCGAGCTGCCACGTCACCTGCTGGACGGACTCAAAGCATGATGGGATATGCAGTTGCCAGATGGAGGCTGGTGTTATCTTTGTTTGCTGTACATTTACCCCTTCCACTGTTTAATTCAACAATTAAAAAAAAAAGTTTTTGGAGTAAAAACATCCATTCTCGTGTTTATTTTGCATCGCTCTCATTTTCACCACGTACGCAGCCGTTTCCAGCTCGTGTTGAGTTTCTGGCGTTAAAACGCATGAAGGCTTTTTAGCTCGTGGGCCTGTAAACTGACGTCTGCTCAGAGGTGCTCAGGTTAGCAGCCGGTGAAACCGTTTATGGGAACATAAACCTGCGCTCTGCCTCTGGGCTTCCTGTTGTGGCTCTCAGCGCTTTAAAATCACAACATACCGAGGTGTTAGGAGGTTATTTTACTACGCCGTGAATCATGTGGAACAGATTTGACCTCGTTTTCTCTCCATCTTTAAGCAACACGCGGCGTGTCAGAAATAGATTACCTCAATTTACCGGAAATATACTTGCAAGAGACTTGAGATTTGGTGAAGAATTCCTGTCAGTGATCGTAACCGGCTCACCAATCCCAGAAGATTTTTGTCATCGGCGTGATTAGAAACGGCATGCCTTTGACTAAGCGCTCAGTTTCATTACATCACTCTGCAGCTAACGGCAAATTAGATGCAGAAAGATGGTGAGACGTTGCGATTCCTCGTGAAATCAGTAATGTTAGGGACTTTTTGTTTAAATAAAAGTTAACAGTTTATACAGTCTGTAAGTGCTCCCTGGGCTATTGTACAATCCGCCTGTAATTTTGTACGGGTGTTCAGCACAGCCAATGTTTCCGACAGTAACTTGGGTTTTTCTGCGTCGACTTCTGTCTCCAGGTTTCCTCCATTTAGGGGAAAAGGCCCGACGCTGCCGTTTATTTGGGAGAAATTCCTCTCCGAAAAAGAAATTCCTGACTTTGTCTAAAAGGGAAGGCTTGTACTGACCAGACAAGCAGCAGCAAAGTTTCCTGGTGGTTATGACACAGCAATAAATCCTAACTGTCTCGCAAATTTTCCCCTTATTTGTATAAAACATTTCCTTCTCGGTACATCTACCCAGAAGCGCGAGTTCCTCGGCGCTATTCATCAAAGTCGGGACGGAATATTTAAGTACATTAAGTTCCTCTTATGCTGCCCAGGGACTTTTAGCGCGGTGAGTCAGAGACCTGCTGACCTCGCCCAACAAAGGAAATCCCATACTGTTCCAAGAGTGGCGCAGTTGCTTTTTTTTTTTTTTTTTTTTTTTTTTTTCTTGGTCTGTCGTTTACAAGTCAGGGTGATGACTCCCTCATGACTCTGCGCAAGTGAGAAATGACGCTGGTTTTAGACGGTGGAAAGGCCACAGAACAGTCATCCCCATAAGGAGGGAAATTCAACTCTTGGCTCACAAAGCAGAAAGACGCCAGATCTGTTTACGTTCATAAACTTATTTTTTTTTATTTTGAACACTTCGATAATAGTGTTTTAAATTCACACTAAGTACAAAAATAATATCCTCTGTATTTACAATATATTACACACTTATATACACACACATACAATAAGATATTTCTGCAGTTGCTGAAGGACCATAATGGAGGTCGTGGTCTCTCGTGGGTTTTTCTGCAATCTTGGCCGAACGTGGCCGGGAGCGACCGGACCGCCATCTTCTTTCTCGCTTGCAGTCCCGGGGTCAGCGTCTTTGGGCCCGGACCTCGGACGGGTAAGGGAGTGGTAAGGGGGGGGGGGGGCCCGTGAGCTGATTTGTTCCCCGTCGGGAGCCGTGTCTCAGCAAACCCAGTAGCAGCTTGATGTTTCCACCACCAGCAGAGGAAGGCGCTTTACTTTCCGAACTTTATGTCATCATACAGCTGTAGACGAGAAAAAAAACACATTTATAAGGACTTATTTTTTTTTTTTTTTTAGGATATGATTGTAAAGAACTCCTAATGAGTCGGGACCGTGCCGGGTACTGACCTCTTCCTCTAACAGGTCCAGCTCGTCCATGTCGCTGTCGTCCGACTCGCTGTCGGGGAGCTCCCTCAGCTCCTGCGCCGTCCTCGCGTACAGCTGGCTGCGGATCTCCTCGTTCTGGCGCCCGTACGTGAGGTGGTACGGCGCGAAACCGCCGTAGTTTAAGCAGTTGGCGTTGGCGCCGAGCTCGAGGAGGCGAGTGACCAGCGTGGGGTTCTCGAGATCCACCGCGAGGTGGAGGGCCGTCCGTCCACTGCATGGTTCCTACAGGAAACAAAAAATATAAATGATTAGATCCCGTTGTTTTTCCTTTTTTTATTGGAAAAAGTAAACGACTAGCTTCTTTTTGAAGACGCCTACCTGTGCGTTGATGTCTGCGCCCAGCCGAACGAGGCTTTCCACCAGAGAAATATAACCGTTGATGGATGCCAAGTGGAGACAGTTGTGTCCTGTTGAGAGGAAAAAAGCCCGGTTAACAACCCATTTCGGCGAACCGCGACTTCAGAGGTTCGTCTTCATTTGCTTGAGCTAAAATCTCACCACTGTAGTTGGGGAAGGACACGACGGAGGCCAGGTGGCGCTGGCAGTTCTGGGTGATGACGCCGAAGCAGGCGAGGGAGCCCCGCTTGCAGGCGATGTGGAGCGCCGTGTTCCCGCTGTTGTCGACCAGCAGCGGGTCGGCGCCGGCCTTCAGGAGCCTCTCCACTACGAACGGCTGCTCCGTGATCACTGCCAGGTGGAGGGCGGTCTGCGTTTAAAAAAAAAAAAAACACCGTTATAATCTGCTCATTCCACCGTGCTGACGTGGCGGGTTTTTTTTATTTTAGCGTCGTGCTGATGGTCACCTGTCTTTGGTGGTTCTGGATGTTGAGGAACGGGTGCTTGTGAGACAGTTTGATCATCTGGGTGGCGTGTTCGGTGGCTTCGTGAATGATGGCCAGGTGGAGAAGCCTGTGAGGGGGGGGAGGGGGAGGGGGATAAACAAAAAAAAAAAAGGTTGGTTAAAACAGTGCATTTAATTTAAATAAACATTTAAATAAAGAATCCACACGCGGGGGAATCGGCTCATAGCTGAAGAGAGAACAAAGGCTGAGCAGTGGAGCGTTTCGCAAGAATGGAGTTTTGTCGGGTTATTTCCACCAGTTGTGGCTTGACACATCTGATGCTTTATCTGTTACTGGCAGCGGTCCAGGGACTTTCCTGAATGCGCAGAGCGGACTTTAGCACCGCCCAGCCTGCGCTCCGTGCGCACAAACACACACACTCCAGTGCGCACTTATCTGCACACACACACACACATACATACACATGCACACACACACTTTTTTTTTTTTTATTTGTTTTGTTTAAAGCCCTTTCCAATTTTTTTTAATGCAACTTTCCACATTTCAATGCCTTCTTTTGCAGCTTTTCTTTTAAAGAAAATATAAAGTTGCGCTGCGCTCCGGTGCACCGCCTTTGTTCCAACTCGCGCAAAAAAACATAAACAAAAAATGACTGCCGACATTTGAAAAAAGAAAATCCACTTACGTGTCCCCGTCGTCGGTCACGGCCGTCCTCCAGGGCTCGTATTCCACACTGAGCTCCTCGCGCTCGCTCACGGTCATGTCCTCAAACTCGCTCACGAGCTCGTCGTCCTTCAGCGAGTCCAGGCCGCTGTCAAAGCGGTCCTCGTGTAAATGGGCGCCTTTCCCGTTTTTGCCCTCCATCCTGTCGAGGTTAAAATCCATGGGAGCGTGGCTGGGCACTCTGTGTCCGTCCATGTTTGAGCTCGCGACTGTGCTTGTCTGTAGGTCCGACTGCGTCCGTGCGTCAGGGAAGAGTGGTGCCGCTGAGGGAAGCGTCGGCGCGCTTATGTGCGCTCTGAGGGGCGGAGCCTTGGCGGGGATTTCCATTGACTTATCTTAGAAAAGCAAGGGAAATCACACGGTGTATGTGTGTGTCTGTGTGTGTGTTTTTTTTTGTTTTTTCCAAAAAAAAAAAAAAAAATCCCCCCTAAAAAAATCGACACTCAGAATGAAAATGTGTAATTTCCTATTTGACAACTGTTTTCACCTGTGGGTTAGGGGACATGTCACTGGTGATTTCAGTGAATGACAAATGAGGGGCATGAATGGATCTTGAAGAATTCCCTTCATGCACAGGGGAAATTATGGGTTTCGAGCCAAGTGGCAAACCAAAATATAGAAATGTACCTTTTCCTACTACTTCTGACCACAGCGCGTGCAAACCTCCAACATTAAAAATGTACACCGGCAGTTTGGAATAGCCCACTACCAAACCATTAACCAATACAGTCATCATTAATTAGAAGTATTTTATATATAATATATTGGCTTTGTCAAACTAAAACTGCAAAGTCTAGAATTGTAAGTAATCTTAAGTAAATAATTCACTGTAACTAAAGCACTTGGACAGTCTTATACAATCAAATTCTGCAATATGTTCGGTGCAGGTTTAATGTGTTCATCATGATTGCATTTACTCTCCCTAATCAAATTAAAAGCTTGGATTTAGAAATACACAAG
Source organism: Hirundichthys speculiger (assembly GCA_018398805.1). Taxonomy (NCBI): domain Eukaryota; kingdom Metazoa; phylum Chordata; class Actinopteri; order Beloniformes; family Exocoetidae; genus Hirundichthys; species Hirundichthys speculiger. The sequence continues at coordinate 1,510,308 of JAGFBZ010002129.1, forward strand.
TAATTACATTTTCATATGCTAGAGTAGTGTTTTAAAAATTAAAAAAAAAGCTACAATCTTCAGGGAGCTGACAGGAAGGTATCAGGATTTCCTTAAGACTGTATTAAAAGAACTGGACAAATCCTGTGTGACGTCACCCATAGGTTTTTATGAGGAGGGCTTTTGAAGTCTGTTTTTTTGGAGCTCACTTAAGGCTGATTTATGCTTCTGCGTAGCATTTACCCATGTAGGCTACCCCTACACCATTTTCTTACATTTTTACCCGTTCTTTAGCTTATGTAAATAGCTTAATGAATAATAGCTCTTACTTGGCTATCGGTAATATTTTGGATTTTTTTTTTTAAATACAGCCATCTTTTAATAAGTTTATTTTTTGTTGAATTTCCCTTCTGGGATTAATAAAGTATTTTTTTAATGTCGCTCTGTAGTTACACCACAAACCACTAGATGGCGCTGTAGCTCACAGTGTCAAATTTCCTTTTCTTCACTTGCTGTACGCAGCTCAGACATGGAAACGAAGCAAATTAAGTATATTTTACGTGAGTCTGCGCTGATAAATGTTGGGTATCAGTCGTTTCTACAAACATCAGTCTACCCGATGACAAAGAAGAAGCAGCGGTGAGAAAATACGTAGAATATCAAATCTACCGAGCAGACCAGTCACGTTTATTGTGGTCCACGTCAACGCAAAGCGCAGCTGCATTTGGGGAGAGGTGCATGTTAGGATCCTACGTAGGCTACGGGGAATAAATCAGCCTTTAGGAGCGCTCTCCGTAAAACCCCGGTTAATCCAAAAACCCAGAAATGGGATGGTTACCTGTTGGTTGCAGCTGACCCAGGTTCAAGTCCCGACCTCTGATTTTGAATTTACCTTTATGGGATAAATAAAGTATTTTTTATTTATTTATTTACTGCATGTCATCATGTAATGAAAGTTAGGTGTCATCACAGGTTAACACAAGCTCAGGCTAAGATAGCTATTGAGACTAGACGTCCCAATTAACTATAAACTTCTTTAATAATTCTGTTCATAAATTCTCCCCTTGTAAATATGTTTATATCTGCTTTATAGTTCAACATTTTAACACAGGTCTCAATGGGAATTTTCACACATTTGGAGCTAGCCTCCAGTGGTCATTTAAGGAACCGTATGCTTTGGCATTTCCGTGCTGTTATCAGCTTTTGAAGCCCTTTGGGGTTTCCACATCCCTTGTAGCGTACATTTACTACCAATTTGAATTCTCACACTGTGCATTTGGAAGGGCTATTTTAAAATTTCCACATGGAGACTCCCACATGAATGCAACATTGCACTTTCCACAATAGGAAGTTGGGGAGTTACCGTCACTGCACATGAGTAACACTCTTCTAGAAGTGAAATCCTGCATTGACAAAAAAGAAAAAAAAAATACTGCAGTAATTCAGGTTGAAAATGTACAGCTCAGAAAGACTTTTGCAGGACTTTTTTTAGCGCTTTTTGTTTTTGCAGCTGTAATGTTTCCTTCATGTCCCACTGCTGTTTCAGTGTAAAGAAGGGAAACCGTTGCACAACGAGGTGGCGGGGTGCGTGACAGAGCTACCTGTCTGTGCTTCCCTGACATTTAACGCAGAAATCCCAGGATCCCTCCTGTTTGCATTGTTAAAAGTGGGCAGGGCGACAAACATGGCAACGGTATCCAAAAGCAGCGAAGCATTCACACCTTTGTGGGGCGTTATCTGGTCGAGGTTTCACCTTACGAGTCAAACAGGTGAACACCCAGGACTGAATTGAAGCAGGCTGCATCCCAGCATGCCTGAGAGGGTGCGTGACATCAGATAAACGTCACTTGTCTCTACAGCTGGATTCCAGACATTCTTTCGTCTCTGCCAAGTATCATAATGAGCAATCTCGGGACAAACTGTTCTTGCAGTCCGGTGTGTTTTTTTTTTTTTTTTTTTCAGTTACCATGCTTATGTGTTTATATGGTCAGATTTACACCCCACATGAGAAATGCTGGGACTTCCACTTTTGAGTTTGGTTTTTTTTTTTCCTTCCCTTTGTCGAGCCGTGTACTCTTGTCTCTACTCGCCTTGTTTTTGCAACTGGTTGCTATGGACACCAAGTGCTGAGAGAGCGCTACAGCTACTTTCAGGGTCACGTGCTCTACGTCGCCCTCTGTGCTCATGCTGGCACAGCGAGACTCTTCTGAGTCGGCGACGTGCCTCAGGGGGGCATCACACCCTGCTGGCGTGATGGCAGCTGGGTCAGCTGATGGAGCAGCAGTCATGAAAATTTCCCGTTTTTTTTCTGTTTCAACTCGACATCCCTGCAATAAATCCTGCTGCCATAAACTTTATGACGTTGGGGTTTTCTAGACAGAGTTCACGTCCCTACTGATATGCGTGAGCGAAGTTAAGGAAACAAAGAAAAAACTTATGACCTTTAAGTTAAATGTAAAGCAGCACTTTTATTTATTTTTATTACCTTAAAATATAGATTTTTTTTTTTACTTCATTTAAAGCATCATTTGGTTCTCGCTGTCTCTTCTCCCACTTTATTGGCCAAAACCAACTAAAGTGACTTTAGATTCCTATCGTTAGTCTAAAGTAACAACTATACATTCAATTAGCTCAAAGCTGCAGTGAAAATCAAGGCAGGGCCACTAATGATGTTCAAACGTTATGAAGTTTTTAGAAGAGTCTTAAAAAAACGACGGCCTCCTACTGGCCAGCTGGAGCACTGCAGCCCGGCTTTGCTGCATCTGCAGAGAGCGTTTCAGGAGCAAAGCACTTCTAAGTGCTGGCTGGCCGACTGGGTTTGTGAAATTACGAGTTTACCTGAAGATTTTAAGGTCACGTGAGAACCACGGGGTAATCTGCTTGTTTAAAGACATATTTCTTCGCATGGAATTACACGTATCAACAGGATGAATGATGTCCAATAAAATGACTTTTAAAATGAACCTGTTCTCGTACGTGGTTCAGATCTCCTCTAAAACCCTCCGAGTCGTCAAGGGATTTAACAAAGACTGGGAATATTGCAGATTGACTTTTTATGCAACTACAGCCAGAGTCCTTTATGAATCAAAGGACAGTAGTGTCTCTAACTGGTTGAAAATTGCAGTCTTGAAATCATTTGTAAAATCGTTAAGTGTTAATTCGTTTGAAGAGACTTAAGATAGAAATAGCGGAAAAGAAAACAACCGACCAAGAGACCAAAGAAGAGTAAATTTTGGAAAGTGCTGTAAAAAAGACTTAACTCAAACGCCTGTAAAAGGACCTGCTGGGCTAAAAGTTCCAAAAGCTCCTTTGTGCTGCTTTTAAGGCTTTGAAGATGGTTTGTGTAGCAATACCAACTCTGACCACATGGGGGGACAACATATCATGACAAAGTGCACATCGAGTGATGTTACAAAACACAGTAATGGCACAGTGATATCAGTGACTCTTTTCTCAACACAGCCCATCTGTACGCCTCCATGTGGCCAGGAGTGGTATAACTACATAGAGTGGCTTTAACAGAAGCTGTTGTGTTTTGTGTGATTTTTTTTTTTTGTGTGTGAATTGTGGAATATTGACAATATTGTACAATTTTCTTGTTTGAGCTGAAATTTGCAAAATGTATTTATACAAGCCTTTGGATGATTTTCAAATAAATGGTTTTCACAGAAACCGAAGTAATCACAGAAAAAGAAAAATCTAGAAGAAAGAATATAGGAAAAAAAGTAATTACCTCTGCCAAGGCGTTTATGTCGGCGTTTATCTGTCTGTTTGTCTGTCTGTGTTCAAGATAACTCAAAAAGTTATGGATAGATTTTAATGACATTTTCAGGAGTTGTCGGAAATGTGAAAAGGAAGAACCAATTTCATTTTTGGTATGATCCGGAAGAAATCCTGGATTCTGGATCACTTTCAAATTTTCAATAACATTGCGGTCAATGGGGCCAAAAATTTTGTTTCTCAATATCTCCGTTAATTATTGCCCAAAACTCATGAAATTTGACTCAGGGATTGTCAATGGGAACCTCTATCAAATTTCAAAGGCTGGTCCGGATCTGATCCAGAAGGTGGATTTTATCGCAATCAGTAAATCGCTATTTTTGGGAATTGTTGCGCTTGGTGGAGGTCTGCGCTCTCCGAGTGCTTTTCTAGCTTGTGTATGCAAATTTCAGAGGAAATTTTTTAAATTTCTGCGCTATGTCAATATTTCTCAATTAAACTGAATTAAATTAGATTTTCCTATAAATATTTTTTCTGGATAAATTACATTTCTCTTAGGATTAATAAAGGGTTAAAGAAGCAAAGGTTAACTTGATTGAGCAGTGTAGCGTTTAACAATTAACTACAATGAGCAGTGCTCATAACTGTCCATTATCATCACACGTTTGACAGATGTCATGGTAATTTAACAGATGGTTATCTAGAATTAATACTTTAGTTTCTCTTCTTTCCCCCACAGGAGATAAAACATGGATACTTGATTTGTGTGGGTTGAGAATATAATTACAGTAGTGAAATTGCATCATGGCTAACTTGCGAAACTGAAACACTTGTAATTTCTGAAGAGCATCGACTGCTGTCACTTAAAGCTACACTTTTGACATTTGTGAAGCGAGTGAAGGACTTTCCTGCCGGGGGACGCACTGACAGGTCTCAGTATAAAACGCCCTCATGTCCCCACATCTGCCCACGGTGTTTAACTAGACGATGAATGGCTGCAAGCAGGAAACAGTCGCTACAGACGCCACACAGTTCTTTGTGGTGTTCGTTTGATGGGTCACAGAGAATCTCTTCAGTGAATTAAAGCTATTCTGAACAAAAGCGGTGCGTCATGACTCATGATGCAAACCTCATCAGAGTCGCAGCATATAGAGGGTATTATGTGGAGAACTCAAGGCACCGTATTATTCACTATGTAAATTTAACTTAGCACCACATTCCAGAGGTTTGGATAATTTACTAAGAGATGCTTGGTATAATACATGAATTTTGCACCAAAATTTCTGCAGTTCTATACAATCAATGTGTGTGTCCACATTCATGTACACATTAATGTATTATGTCCTGGAGAGCCACTGTCCTTCATGTCTTTGATGTTTTCCTGCTTCAACGCACCTGATTCAAATGAATGGTCCGTTAACAGACTTGTGCAGACCTGGATGACAAGTTGATGATCATCGATTCATTTGAATCAGGTTCGCTGAAGCAGGGAAACATCAAAGACGTGTAGGACACCGGCCCTCCAGGACATAATACATGAATGTGTACATGAATGTGTACACACACATTGATTGTATAGAACTGCAGAAATCTTGGTGATTTCATCTTCCACAATCTTAATCAAAAAGAAAATCAACAGAAATGTTCGTACTTGTGGGAGAATAGTGAATGGATGTGGTCTTAAAAACCTTTTCTTCAAAAAGGCATCAATAAAAAGAAAATTTGTCATTTGACAAAAATTTATTAAGTCTGGTTTGGTCATGTGACATGATAACAGGCTAAGTGAATAATCCATGATATTGAATAAATGAATATATAATAAATAAAAATCAAATGTAGTATTTTGCTAAATTAGCTGTTGTTATGCTGCTTCTATCATTAGAATTCAACTAATGTATTTAGAATTCTGCAAATCAGGCAGTTTTTAAAATAAAGAAAACTTAGCTGCATTTAGCATTCTGCTAATTTGGCTGTGGTTTGCATGTTTCAGCTGTTTGAAGGGAAACTCCTGAGCTAATTATGAAATCCTAACAATATATTTTGTGGAGACCTTCTTGTAAATTCTGCTACTTTAAAGATTTTTCAGTTTTTCAAACTGATTTTAAACCAGCATTCTTCAAATTTTGAAACTTTTCAGAAAAGTTCAGGTAAATGTTCATCTCTCTGCACGCACACCTGCATTTTCAACTGACATGCAGTTTTCTTGTTATTATTATCATTATTATTATTACGTCATATCTGGTTTGGTCATGTGACATTGGTCAGGTGACAAGAATTATCATGAGGACATTCCAGGACATGATGACTCAAATGACCACCAGGTCTTTATTCCACAAAGGACTGCACATAGGGGATATGTCAAGATGGAGAGAGTGCACTTTCAGGAATTTAACACTCAAAACTCAGAGAACATGCGGAAGAATTTCATTTTCCAGGATTCTGAAAATGAATGGAGACAAGGAGATCAAGAGGACATGGATGATCAGAGAGACTCACTGAGGGACAAACTGGAGAAAAAGAATCTCTTTATCGATCAAGAAAGGCACTTTATAGCTGCGGCAGAAAATGATTTCTGTGTGTATTTGGAAAAGATTAAACAGGTAGAAATTATCTTGGAAGCTGAACGCCAGATGACTCTAGCCTATGAAAAGGAGCTTAACCAGTGCATAGGTGATATTGAGGAACTGCGTCAGTCCCTTTGAAACACCTGAAGAAGACATTGAGGTTAAGTCCATGTATACAG